>OW240913.1:31945613-32545613 GCA_933207985.1 Pelobates cultripes | reverse complement strand
TAATTTTTGGATTGTCATCTTGTTGAAAATGCTCACACGATTCCTGCCAAGCTTCAGAAAACATTTTAAATTTAAATAATTGCACTAGATCGTGATCAAGTCCATAGGGGGCCCCCTCCAGAGAGCGTTCCTAGGTAAGATTCTATTTGTAGCAAAGAAAAGTTATTTTACATTCTGTACCTAGGAAAACTGTAATAAAAAGTAAGCCCCCAATAAAAAGTCGTATAACCAGATAAACATGTAAATTAAATTTTCCTAGAATCAGTCGAATATATGAAGGGAGAGCAGGGATATGCACACCGCTAATATACCAAGCAGTAATCCAGATACCTAATTGGACAGGCTGTTCAAGTCAACAGGTTCTTCTCTCTCATCAGTATCTGCTTTTCTAGATTTGATTAACATATTTATGGAAAACTGTATAATGGTAAATTGCATGTGTTCAGCTGCGGGCGGCAAATTAATTAAAGAATAACTTACAGATGTCTCTAAAAAGTAGAAAATATCTTAAAGCTTTATGGGGAAAAAAAAACCCTGACAAAAAAACTATTTTCATTTTTGCATATAAATCCAAATGTGGACACTGCTAATTTGCATTTAGGCAAAAGTATATACTGTTATATTTATGTGATTTATTTTTAATGGTATGAAATGCATAAAGCATCCTTGGCAAATGTTAAAGGCATACTATAGAGTTAAGATATACAAATTCTATTTCTACTGCTATAGTGTCCTAGTGCATCTTTAAATGTATCTCCTCCCCCTCCTGCCCCCCCATCCTTTGATTATAAATGGCTTTCCTAAGTCATTAGTCATTCACTCAGTCATTCAAGAGGAAGTGCCTCTAGTGGCTGTCTGTCTGGAAGTAAAAAGCCCATGTGTGTAAACATCGCAGTTTCTACAAAACTACATGGCCACTGTACCGAGACCACTATTGAGATGAAGTGGTCTGGATGCCTAAAGCGATCCTTCATATTCAAAAAAGGATTCGTCTTCAAAAAAGGTGTTGATGACGAATGGAAAGTAGAATATTCAAAACTGTGAAATGATTTAACAATTACTTAAAATACATTCTAGATTTAAATAAAAGCATTATATGTAAACTACTCTATCATGTATTGGCTCTGTGTATGCTACAATAGCTAGGATACATACTAACGATAACATTCTAGAATTCCAGATGAGATCAAAGAATTTCACCAAATATATTTTGACATGAGTTATATAGAGGGGTGTTTACATTAAATTTAATCAATCTGATATGTCAAACTAGTTGTTTTTCAATTTTCTTTTACCATAACTCATTTTGAAGAAATCAACAAACAGGCACGACTGGGCGTCAACGTCATGCGTTTCCAACATCTGCTTACAGTGTTAACAAGAGACGATCAAAAAAGGTGTTGAAGACGATTGGAAAAGAGAATATTCAAAACACTTCTGCTGAGCTGCGCACAGCTGTCATTAGTTGTAAAACGACTGACTTTACTGGGTCTCGTTTCAATAATTTCATCACCCAAAGGATTTGTGCCAGACACTGTCATATGCCGAATGCAGTCTTATCATACAAGGTTATCAGGATTGGTCTTGCTAAAGAAAAATCACAATTACAAATTCCTACACTAGCATTTTTTACGCCTTGTGTGTGAATGTAATGATCCCTTCTGTGCTCCAAGGGACAGTTCGACATATTGCCCCCATTCTCCCCTCCACAATGTCAGTAAACTTCCTGGTGATATGTCTTTGAGAGCACATTTCTGCTCGGTTTCAGACTTCTCAGTTTTTATGATGTTTTATTAAGCCTATGTATTAAAAGGTGAGAAAAAAAATGATACATGGCTATATAGAATGGTACAGTGAAACTGATCAACTCTCCCCCTTACTTCAGGAATTGGGGAGCTTTTTATAACTGGAGTGAGAACACTCTTACTAATTTTCATTATAGTGCACAAACATCTATGTTTGTGTTAGTTTGCATTCTGCTTACATGCAGATGTTATTTCTACATTCTGCAGTCATATTTGAGAATCTGTATTCCTCAAAACACCAGCAGTCCAACACAAACAGCCACACATTTGTTTTTTTTAGTTACTCTGTTTTGGTCATACCTGATACATGTGCCACAATGATATTGTATTGCTTCTTGTTTGCTAATTAATGTTACAATATAAGGAAGATAATATAAGTTATAATACATTTCACCCCCTTTAATATTTCTGTATGGGATGAAAGAATAATCAAAATGTTAAAATCTTGTAAATGTGTAGGATTTCAATGGTCAGTTATCCTTAAAGTGTTGACAAGCTTACTATTCATTCTGCATTTCAAACAACTATGCTCATTTATTGAATAAACAAAACAGATTTGGAATTGAAGAGGTTAACTAGAATTACACTATAACAAAGAATGTGGTTAGAGTTGGATGTTTTCTGTAGGAGTTCTGCAAAGGCAAAAAAAAAACGTGGGAAAAGTCGTTTAAAGCACCACTTTCAGAATATATATATATTTTTTTTCATTGTAAAAACTCCTGAATGAAGATCCCCCTCAAGTAATGAGAATTCCTTCTTTACATTCACCAGCAAAAGTGTTGAGTTTCACTCTTCATAATTAGCAGTAGTTAGAGTGCAAATTAAAGCATGCAAGCTAGATCAATGTTTAACTCCCAAACATCACATTGGGACAATTACTAAAGTGTTCTGATGAAGCATTAAAGGAATATTGTTGCTTTACCTAACGATAGAAAATAAAACGCATTCACAACAATTTTTCTTGAATAGCCCTGATTTAGAATTACTCTTCTCCTCACTGCTAAATGTGCGTTCTGAATACAGTATCTTTTAAATCCTAAAACCCCAAGGATTCTATTCAGTAAATAGAGAATAGTGAAGAATTGACAATTAAATTGAATATCTTAGACTATAAAAGGAGATCTGGAATTAGAACAAGGTTTAGATCATTTCTCCAGTTCTAAAATTTGGAATTTGGATCCAACAATTCTCTCTACAGTTCTTCTCATCTCCTGGTTTAGTTAAAAACCTCAGAGATTAGTTCTGCCAAATAACTAGACGTTTATTTACTAACTGGTTCCTTTTGCTCTCCGGAGAATCCTGACTGGGCTGTTTTCTTGTAAATGTAGTAGTTTAGTTGCTGTTTCACATCTTCCCTCACTACGGCATAATATTTAGAGAATAAACTATTTTTACGCCAGGATTGGAAACGGAACAGAACTATGCCCATAGGACATCCATTTAAATATTATTTTACATATTTCTTTCTATTCAACTGTCTTCTGTCACAATTTACATTAACGGCAATTCAGGTACATAAATACTGCTGTATTTCTATGTAAATTGTATTACAATAGCAGATGGTGTTTTATTGTGTGTGTGTGTGTGTATTATATATATTTATATATATATATATTACACACACACACACACACACATATACCAAAGTAGCTGTTTAGTAGATAAGGGAGTAAGCTGGATTTTCATTTTTACTATATCTATATATTCCAGTGTATACACAAAAACCAAGCTTCCTTGAGGGCCAAGTGATCTTTCCCCTCGCACATTATATTGCTAATGTAGATATCTATTTTGTCCCTATATAGAAAGCAGTGATAGTCAGAGGTCATTAGCGGAGTTGGATGTGTTACTCTAATTCATGGCAAAACTGTATTATCTTTACCTTCCCTAGTGCACTTTTTGTGTGAAATCTAATATTGGGGTCAATATTTACAAACATGGGTTTATGGGTTAGATAAAGTGATTACCATCTTTCCATTTGAGCAGTGAGATCATATGCTCGAGTCCTATCCTCGCTATCCTCCCTTGCTATCTTCCCTTCCTATCCTCCCTTCCTTCCTTCCTTCCTGTCTCATTTTCCCGTAATAAAAGTTGTGGTCAATGTCCTTAGCCCACATCAAAATGTCTGTGCTGGTGTATTGGATGGTGGGTCGGTCACAAACCTGTGATGATGCATGCACTTACCAGTACAAATTTGCACCAGGAAATGTTTTAATAGAAAGAACAGATATATTGAATGTTCATATGGAGCATTAATTATACAAATGCACGTACATTTTCACTATCTATATATATATTTAACTACACTAATCTAACCTAAATTGGAGCGATAGTGCAGATAGGCACCTAATTTGTGGGCACAGAGAACATTGTGGTAACCGTGAATGTCTTGTACACCCCAATCCATCCCCCCCGTTTTTTTTTGTTTTTTTTTAGCTACCTATCAAACTGCCAATTTAACTGAATTGACAAGAAATTAGCTTACGTAAAAAGCCTCCTGTAAAATGAAGAAATGTCAGTGTTTGACACCTGGTAACTTAAATTGTTTTTTTTTTTTTTTTTCAAATTTACTACATACAGTTTTTAATTATCTAGAAGATGCTGTGAAAAAAGTCCTGTGTGTTTTTGTTCCGGCTTTGAACAGAAGGATTACTCACTCTACTGGATAATCTGAATCAGAAATAAGAATGCATTAATATGCTCATTACATGTACTACTCTAATAATCAAAAAGTGGTTCCTAGTGATAAGCTCACCTTATTAAATTGTCGATTCTCCCTATGTGTCCCTAACACATTCACTCCGCAAAAAAACAACAACCCTTAGGCCACTCATTTAAAAACATCGGAACTAAAAAAGAAATATTTGCCAAGGGAACATATTAGTTGGTTGCTGTGATTTGGGGAGAGAAATACAAAGTTTATTAACAATAGCAAAATAATGCTGTATCCTAACTGCGGCACTCGAGAAGTAATTGAATATTGCAGAACGTTACTAACTAGAAATACATACAAATCCCTGCCTGCTTCTAGCATTGTTTGTCTATTATGGCTTAGAATTCTTGGCGTTCGATTGTACAAAATGAGTCTCCACTGAGACTTTAATATAAAAATAAAAAAAATAAAAATAATGAAGTAATTTTGTCTGCAGCAAAGAAGAATTTTTTTCCTGTATCTCTACTTTGCTTTAAAAATTGTCCGATATTTATTTATTTATTTTTTTTTGTGTTGTGTTTGGCTTTTTATGTTAGAATACTCCTATGTAATTCCTATAATTTTCTTGTTTATATGGACACAGAGTAAAAAGCGTCCCGATGTCAGCGTGGACACTGTAAAATGCATCAAGCTTGGAATCTAATGAATCTATTTGGGGGTTAAAATCTCTTAAATATTATTCCATGAAAATGACAGGCCAGGCATCAGCTATAAGTATAGCTGTCTCTTGCTTCAAACCCCTTGATAGTTTTGACACCGAACTGATGAGACGTCGCTGTACTTGACCTGTGAGTGGTTGGTAATGCATTAGTGAAGGATTTCAGCCACTTAATCATGAATTAGGCATATTGTAAAGATTAAATTTTCCACTTGATAGCACTGTTTATGAACTAATGAACTGCCAATTTAAATTTTGAATTTTTATGTGCAGCCATAAATTATATGTATGCATATATGTGTGTGTGTGTGTGTGTGTGTGTGTGTAGATTGAATTACCTGTATTAGCCCAGTAGACAAGATGCCTAAATACCAGAGTATTGCAGTATGCAATGATACCTCTTTTATTGGACTAACATAATATTTTATAAAATACAAAAGATAATGATACTGCACTCAAAGATTCAGAATAAAGTTCATTACAGAATTTAATAATCATTAATTAATTGAGTATAATTCATTAGTTGTGAACTACTGCAAAGTTAGAAAAATTGGAAAAGTTAATAATATATACACACACTTAAATTGATAATATATACAAGCTGATATAAACCAATATAGTTTGGTAGAAACAGTGTATTGTGAATCTACTATTGCAACTCTATGTTAATTAAAGAGAGTCCCTGACCACATCAAGAAGTTAAGCACTAAGTTGCTGTGTCTGGAAGTCCAAACAGATATATCATCCAGGAGAGTAGGGTAAATAAAAAAGAAAAAAGGAAGAAAAAAAACAAAAAAGGTAAAAAATGAAAAAATATACAAAAAAGAAAGAAATTGAAAAATTAAGTATATACAGTCCCAGTGTGTACACACTATGATGTAATATGGATGGATCTCACCAATGGAGGAAAAGAGTCCAGTAGTCTAGTTCTTCGTATCTCTTAATGTGAAGGTGAAATCCCTGTAGTTGGTGTCAGATCATTTTTCCTTAGTTTTCAAAAAAATGTATATACTTAATTTTTCAATTTTTTTCTTTTTTTCTTTTTTGTATATTTTTTCATTTTTTACCTTTTTTGTTTTTTTTCTTCCTTTTTTCTTTTTTATTTACCCTACTCTCCTGGATGATATATCTGTTTGGACTTCCAGACACAGGAACTTAGTGCTTAACTTCTTGATGTGGTCAGGGACTCTCTTTAATTAACATAGAGTTGCAATAGTAGATTCACAATACACTGTTTCTACCAAACTATATTGGTTTATATCAGCTTGTATATATTATCAATTTAAGTGTGTGTATATATTATTAACTTTTCCAATTTTTCTAACTTTGCAGTAGTTCACAACTAATGCATTATACTCAATTAATTAATGATTATTACATTCTGTAATGAACTTTATTCTGAATCTTTGAGTCCAGTAACATTATCTTTTGTATTTTGTAGATTTTGAGGTATTTTGGCCACCTCGATACTTTGCACCAACACGGATAAAAGAGTGCCTGTACATAGTATTTTTTTTTAACATAATATTTTGAAGACAAGCTTTTGAGAGTTTTCCTCTCTTCCTCAGGTCTGAAGCAATACTGATCAATCTGATCGAGTTTAACACTTAAAACAACTGATGTTAGAGAAGGGGAGGGAGAGCTGGTGAGTGGTGTGTCATAAATAGCAGAAGATGTGCCTGAAAGAGTGGGGTTTTTTTCGTCATAGAAGAATTGCTGAAGTCTTATTCTTCTGAAAAATTCTTCCAAGTCTGAATATAACTGGATGTGACCCATCTTTGTGCTAGGACAGAACGTTAGCCCCTTGGATTTCTCAGGTATTGATAGGTGATAATTGGAGAGGTTAACAATCCCAGTATTGTCCATGCAGTGTTCTTGGTAGATAGCAGGCTCAGTTTGATTTGGGTCATTGGTAGTTCCGGTGTGAGTTGGTTGGTTTTCAGTGGTGCAGTCAGTTGATCTTTCATTTGGGCCTTGTGCAGTTTCTGCCAGTTTCTTATTATGTTTCCTGATGAGGCTCTGTTGTTTCTTCCTGTAGAGGTAATCAATTTCTATTTCCATTGCTTTGCTTTTGGAAATGACCTGTTGAAGATCTTGGAATAAGGACTGCTTATGGCAGAGTCATTTTTGTTTTCTGACATAAAGCTGGCGAATTAGGTTGTTGCGTAGTTTCTCACTGATCCGTCTGCAGAAATTCTCAGTGTATGGTGAGTTGTAGGTAGTTGAAAGTGGGTTCTTAATTCGGGGTCCATATGTGATTAAATAAATTTTCTTACAACGTGTAAGAAAATATATATCACTGTTGGTCTGTGTTACTCTTCTATATACATATAAATTCAAAAGTCCCTTGTAGCGGCCGGGTGCCAGGCCGTAGTCATGATTGTATATCCAGTAGAAAAAATGGATTAAAAGAATTAAAAGCTTTGTTTTAGAAGGCCGTGAGTGCAGACCATTTTCACTACTGGATATATATTGATTAGATAGATATATGTGTGCGTGTGTGTATTGATAGATTGAATATATACATTTTAAATTATATCTGCAAGTTTTATGGCTTTAGTGATGGCTTCTGAATATAAAATTTGGCATAACCACTTTAAATAATGTGGAACTATCTATTTTGGCTGTGCATCCAGGATTTTACTGCATTATAAGGGTTCAAGGTGAATGTGCAGAGTTTCGTGATTTTACACTCCGTGACTGTACCTATTCTATATTGTGTTGAACTTTGTGTTTTATGTCATACTCTTAAACCCTCCTTGAATACAGGTGAACAGACTAAAATAAAATAAAGTAAGAAAAGAAAAATCATCTCATTTTGGATGTGTCTTCCCCATTGCAAATCTGCACAATAGTTTATCTGCTGCAAATTTGGGAAACATAGTTTTGTTTCTCAGCAAATCCTCATTCTTTTCTGCAAATATTTTTTTATAATTATTTTTGTATTTATTGAGAAAGAGTGCAATACAACCATTGCGTTTTACAATATCTCAATATTAAATGTATAACACATTAATAAATCACCAAACAATGTTTATGTCATGTTAGCATGCAACATAACGTTGATGAAAGCATAACGTGACATGTCGGGATAGGCCCGACATCCCTGTCCTTTTTAATTTGTATTATTAATTCAAAATAAGAAACACACCACTATTATTTTAGCAGTGTGTCTGCAGAAAGAGATCTAAATCAAATTACATCCAGAACATAGATTAACAAAATAACAAAAGATGAGACGTTATGCACATAACAATCCTCAATAATGCTACAAAACCAGTCAAACACCATATTTAAAAGAAAACATATTATTTACATGAATTTGAAAGATATAGTCCGTATTACCAAAAATAATAATAATCATATTAAAGTAATAAATAAGTAGATGTTGGTTACATGTAGGAATGTCTGTGATATAGGGCATGGTACCACGTACGATGATGCATTAATGAGACCACAATAAAAACCAAAACTGAAATAATAAATCACTGAATGAAAAACTAACATTTGCAAAGTCCAGCTTGGTCTCGTCCCAAATGAGAGAATGCAACAAGAGGACCAGTCTTCTGATCAACATTCTATTCTGGAAACTAAGTTAGCCCTCCAAGGTGATCAGACTCGATCATGAGAAGCCCTGAAAACTCGGCTGAATAGCTCTAGCACATTATTCCAGAAAACAGTGTCCTGCATACACGTCTACCTCATGTGGAAGTATGTTCACATACGTCCACAGCTTCTATGAAAAAGAGGTGAGAACTTTGCTGCGTCTGAAAACCAAATCGAAGACCACCTTTTATCTGTTCTCAACTATTGCTGTACAAATTGACTGTTTATGTATGTTCTTAAAAGCATTGCTGTTACAAGTAATAGCAAACCTACAGTAGTGAATGGGCTATGTTTGGCCAGGGACACTTACAATCATGGGAAAAAGAAAGTACACCCTCTTTGAAGTCTATGGTTTTACATATCAGGACATAACAATCATCTGTTCCTTAGCAGGTTTTAAAATTAGGGAAATACAACCTCAGATGAACAACAACACAGAACATATTACACTGTCATGATTTATTAAAAAATAAAAATAAAGCCAAAATGGAGAATCAATGTGTGAATAAGGGAGTACACCTTAGGATTCCATAGCTTATAGAACCACCTTTAGCAGTAATAACTTAGAGGTATTTTGGTCCACTCTACTTTACAACATTGCTTCAGTTCATTGAGGTTTGCTGGCATCTTGTTTTTGCACAGCTCTCCTAAGGTCCTGCCACATCATTTCAAGCGGGTTCAGGTCCGGACTTTGGCTCGGCCATTGCAACACCTTGATTCTTTTTTTTTTCATTGTGTTGTAGATTTTCTGCTGTGCTTAGGATCATTGTCCTGTTGCATGACCCAATTTTAGCCAAGCTTCAGCTGTTGCAAAAATGTCCTCACATTTGACTTTAGAATACTTTGGTATACAGAGACGTTCATGGTCAACTCAATGACTGCAAGGTTTCCAGGCCCTGTGGCTGCAAACCAAGCTAAAATCATCACCCCTCCACCACTCTGCTTGACAGCTGGTATGAGGTGTTTTGTTTTTGCAAACATGGCGCTGGGCATTATGGCCAAACATCTCCACTTAAGTCTCATCTGTCAGGTGCAACTTTCCAAATCTAAGCCATGCTACCGTGTTCTTTTTAGACATAATATACTTTCTCCTGGCAACCCTTCCCTAACAGACTATACTTGTTCAGCCTTTTCTTTTTTCTAGTTGTGCTATCATGAACTCTACAATTTACCTTGCTAACTGAGATGTAACTGTTTTTTTTTTGCAATTTCTCTGAGCATTGCACGGTGTGACCTTGGGGTAAATTTACTGTATTCCTGGGAAGATTTGTAACTGACTTGAATATTTTCCGTTTTGAATAATACAGTGTCACTTTAAAAGTTAAAGTTGTTCCCATTTTTTTTTTGTTTGCTTTTAATATAACCATGTAAATAATTATAAACTGTATAGAAGATATGTTACATATAATTGTTTTTATTACTGCATGTGATGATATATTGAATTTTAGGATACTGCTATCTTTAAACTGCCATTTCAAGAGCTGATTTTGGCACGCTGGTAATTACTGTAAAAAGTTTTGTGAAGTAAAAAGAATATGATAAAGTAATAATGCTTATACTCTTTTTTTTTTTTCTTTTTACAACCTATATGAAGGTTTTAATAATATACAAAATATTTAAGGAGGGTGGAACCCTGACAGTTCCTCTTGTAATATTTAAAATAAATCTCATATTCTACAGATTACATCAAGTTAAACCCTGATTTTGGAAGGGACATCAATAAAACTAACGTTTAGCCACTAGTAATTTATTTGAGAATAATAGTTTTATATTGAAAACATTTATCTATTTGCCGTTCATTCCCCACAGTACCGATTACTGCACAACCACTCACTTTTATTTTTCATTATGCTATCTAAAGCATTTCACTTGTCCAAAAAAAAAGCTTTATAGAACTGAAGTGTGATGCAAAATGAGATTAAAATATAAATGTGCCTTTATGCAGCTGCTGGTCATTTTCTTTCAGATTGAAAAATAAAAATAAAAAATATATATAAAAGCTTTCTGTGTGAGAAAATGCCTCTTCTTTCTGTTTTCCCTCCCTCTTCCTTTCATTATATTTAATTCATTTTTATTTAAACCTCCTTACATTTTTATTTTTCATATTCCGATATTAACCTCCATGAAATGTGAGCAACTTGTTTGCATATTGACAGAAATGGCTGCAAATAAGAAGCCATTTTAACTCCTGCTAAAATTTAGATAAGAATTATGTTGACCATTAGACAGTTAGCAATATGTGTTTGTTATTTTTGCCTTTATTTGAACATTGTTTAATAAAGAAAAAAAAAAGATCAAGTGAATTAGGTTTTCATCTTTGCATTACTAATAATAACAAAACATATTGGCGGGAATACCTTCCTGACCGTCATGGCAAAAACAAACACGTTTGTGGGCAATTATACTACTGTTTGCTTACCCATAATGCATTTAGTAAACACAATTGAATCAACATCTCATTTAAAGCTTGTGCTACAACATTAATGTATCTTTGCTACGTCTCATTAATTGTCTATTTGTGTTCATTTTCTCTGCATTGCTCATTTACCACCGATGAATTGCTTGTGTCCTCTAAGATGTAGAAACAAAAAAAAAAAAACATATGGCTGTTCCTGTGTTTGTATTCTACTGTTATTTTTACTTCAATTTAATCTGAAAGGGAAAAAAAAAGCATTGGCAGAAAAAATAAAAATATGTATAGTTGCATATTTCATCTTGAATGCACAAACTCAATTCAGTGGCTGGTTGAGTGAGTTGATATCTATACGTATTCCCAGGACACTGAGCATAGGAAGACATTTTAGTTTAAAAAACAAACAAAGGGAAAATAAACAAAAGAAAGAAAATTCTTTAGAATATGACCAATTTTTTTTTTTTTACATTTTAACATACACTGATCAGCCACAACACTAAAATCACCGACAGGTGAAGTGAATAACATTGATTATATCATTGCAATGGCACCTGTCGATGGGTGGGATATCTTGGGCAGCAAGTGAACAATCAGTTCTTGAATTTCACATGTTGGAAGCAGGAAAAGTGGGCAAGTGAAAAGATCTGAGTGACTTTGACAGGGTCCAAATAGTGATGGCTAGACGACTGGGTCTTGTGGGGTTTTAATACCTACCGAATGTAGTGTAAGGAAGGACAACTGGTGAACTGGCGTCAAGGTCATGGTTGCCCAAGAGCCATTGCAAATGAGGAGTTAAAGCTAATTTATCAGGTCCAGTCACACAAAAGAGCTACTGCCTCTCAAATTGCTGAGCTATGTAATGCTGGCCATGATAAAACTGTGTCAAAACACACACTGCATCACAATCTGCTGGCTAAGGGGCTGTGTAGCAACAAACTAGTCCCCTGTGCACCACCCAAAGGGCCTTCAATAGGGGCAAAAGCATCAAAACTGGGCCATGGAGCAATTGAAGAAGGTTGCCTGTTCTGGTGAATATATTTTTCTTTTAGGATAGCTGGGTGGCTGTAAGTAATTTGTCTGGGAAAGGAATGGTAGCAGGATGTACTATGGGACGAATGCAGGCCGGCGGAGGCAGTGTTTTGCTCTGGGCAATGTTCTACTGGGAAACTTTGGGTCCTGGTATTCATGTGGTTGTTACGTTGACACATACCACCTACCTAGGTGAAGACCACGTACACACCTTTGTGGCAGTGGTGTTCCATGCTGGCAGTGGCCTCTTTAACAGGATAATGAACCCTATCACATGTCAAAATGTCCAGGAATGGTTTGAGGAACATAACAAAGAGTTCAAGGTGTTGCCTTAGCCTCCAAATCCAGAGATCTCTGAATGAACTCTGTGGGATGTGCTGGAACAGCAAATCCAATCCACCTTGCTGCTTGCAAGACTTCAAGGATCTACTACTAGATTTCTTAGTGCCAGGACACATTCAGCAGAGGTCTTGTGGAGTCCATGCCTCGACACACCAGCATGTGGGGGAATGAGATCTACATGATATTAGGCAGCGGTTTTAATGTTGTGGCTAATCAGTCCGTACAAGAAGAGCTGCGGAGAATATGAGGTTAACCAATCAAAATAAACGTTCAGCCTGTAAGTTAATTGGTGAAAGCCCAAACTGTGCAATTCTCCTTAAATTAAGTTCATGTAATTATATATCACAAAGCCCTGTCAGATTCAGCCCATCAAACAGTGCAGACTTCTGAACTCCGATGAGTCATGCACAACTGGCTAGAAAACAGCAGACGGATGGAAAAGATGTAATTGGTAATTTTTTAAACATCTCATTTCTATAAAGGGCTAATAACTGCATTTTACAAAACTTTTTCGGTTTAATTGTTGTTTTCTGTTATATACAGACATTCCATTGTATATCAATACATTACAATATGGTCGTAATTTGGGGACAAATCGATTGATATATACCTTTACACATTCTTTCACCTGGGGCAAAGACTCTGTTGGGTGACTTTTATTTCTCCTATCAAGTGCAGGTAACGTAAAATTTCTCAGAAAAACCCGTCACCTGATCACAATCCTACGCACGTCCCTAAAAAAAGGATCCCTCATGGTCCATTTGAAATTTTGAGAGGTATGCTTGGGGCATAGATGCTGATACAGCAATCCAAAATGTACAACTTGCATTTGAATTGTGCGTAGCCCTTAATCTTAAACCACACTGCGACGAGGACTTGATTACCGGGTAAAATCCTAACACGTCATGTGTTGATATGTAATCTGTGCACTATTGTCCTCTCATCAGCTGTATACCTGCTGCATAGCGACTGCACAAAGAACTTCTTCAGTCGTTAACTGAATGAATAGCAGAGCGCTGTCAGTATAACAGCTGGTACAGAATAGTCGGTCTATTTCTTTCAAGCTTGAATCTTGAAATAAAGAGGCTCGTACAGACGTCGTTCTCATTCTCTGGATTAAATGGGAAACTTTTTAATTGCAAAGTTTGGAACAAGGTCTGCCTATTAATAAGTTACCAAACCAATAACTAGGAAGAAAAAAAGAAAGAAAAAGGAAAAGATTTATCTGCTGAAATGCAAAAACTTTTCGGAATGCTGGAGGATTTATTAGCTGTCTGGATTGTGGGTTAATTAAACCAAAGCCGGGTATTTGTGGTAGGCAGCATTTTTCGGATAGGCAGAGTTCTGGATGTACTTTTAATATTTTTTTTGTTTGTTTGTTCCCAAAGCACAATAGAAAAAAGAAAAAAAAAAGCTTTTGAGAAGTTCATGGGTGCATGTAACATTCTGTATCGTATTTAAATGTTATTTAAAAAAAAAACATTTATAATTCTCTCTATTGTTAAAAAACAGCAGCATATGTTTGTATTTATTTGATTTTAATTGCCGTTTGATATGATAATTATACTCACACCATGCAGTTTTATGTTGTAGAACAAAACAGGAATCGCATGTGCTCATATTATAGCAGGACAGAATTTCCCAGAGGTCTCTTCACTGAACTCTAATTTGCCTTAGGATTGCCCTAGTTAAATAGTGGCAGGGTATCCATACTGGCATTTTAAACCTTTACATTAAATAAAATGCATGTTTTCAAATTTCCATTAGGTAAAATGAAGCCTGAGGCTGCCATCTGTAATTACTCAGCACAGCCCTGAAATGTGTATTTTTTTAATATATATTTTCCCGATTAACATATCTATGGTTATCCTATTGGCATAATTGCAAATACTGAACAAATCATTTGCCAGGATCCAGCAGAAGCCATGGTGGATAATTCACGACAGTGAGAATTGTTTGGATATTAAAGTGAATTTCAACCTTAAGACAAAAGTAGCTGAACCGGAAGCATAGCGGAGTTGGATATTTTTTCCATGTTCGGCTATTTTGGCTTGAAATGGGGAAATTCACTTTGAATTCATTATAAATTCCCAACAATTCTCAATTTGGTGAATAATCCTGGTTAGCTTCTTTCATTTCGCTGTGAAGTCTACAAATATTTGCAGAGTAAGTGAACTCACTGGTATTATTTATCAAAGTTTTAAAAAATTGGTCTAAAGTACTAAAAGTACGGCAATCGTCATGGAAACCAGTGGGTCCAGCAAGCACATTTCTGACTCTTTCTCTTACAATTTTTGCACCTACTTTTAGAACAGAAACTTTGATAAATATGGCCGCTCCTAGTTGCCAAGCAACATGCAGTGTTCACACCCAGCCGAGTCTAAAATATGCATTTTCTTTATACTCTGTATGTAAATACTCGATTTTCCAAATGCATAAGGCTGCTGTCTCAAGTAGGTAATGTGTACTGCCAATTTGAATAGTTAATGTTCAGTCTCTCCCTGTGTTAATGCGATACAACCTACATTTCCCATAATGCCTCCTTGTCTTTGATGGGGATTTGTGAAGTCTGCTATGGAGTGTTCTCAAGGAGGTTACCAAAATGAGTCAGTTGTGATGGGAGATACATACCACCCAACATTTCACATGACCAAAGACGGATACTTTGATTTTAGGGGTGTGAGTGGATTTGTGGCTAGCGGCGGGGCTGTTCTGAAAAACTTGAGTTGATAACAGTTTACGTAACTAAAATGTAATTTGACCAAGAACAATGGCCAAACAATCTTATTTACACAGACTGATTTCTAAAGACATTTATTGTAGTTTACAGACACATTACTGGCAATATTATCTGTTATACACTCAGAAATACCAACAACGTGGAGCTCCCCAAGAAGATGGACAGATGGATTTGGGCCCAAAATAAGGACTGTCCCTTTTAAATAGGGACACTTGGGAGATATGAAAAGGCCTTTACTTATCAGAAGTCACTTTTGACCTCACAATGAAAACGACAATTTATTTATCTCTCTGTACCTAGTCACATGCACTGTTACCTTTCACTGCTTAGACAATGGTCAGTTGTAACTGATATTAGTGTAAACACACAAAAACAAAATTACGCGTGTAAATTATAGCCAACGTAAGCGCTGCTTTTATTTGCCATATTAAAAAAATATTCATGGCAGATCTGCTTGGATATTGCTGAACATTCTGGCTAGTATAGCTGTATCAAATATGAAAATGCAGAACATTATCGTGACCACACAGAGCAAAACAAATCATAGTCTGCCTTTTTTCTTCCAACACCATGCAGCATGAGCCTATAAAAGATTCATCACATTTTATTTGTAGGAAATTAGAGGTGATGTAAAACCAGTGATCCTTCAGGGGACATCTAATCCGCACGTTTATCCAATGCAGGGAATATAGTTGCTCAAGGAGGCTGGGATTTGTTGTAAAATCCGCTGTGCTCATTTCTTAACTGATTTAATTAGAACAATCAGTTATATAATGTAATGTAGGTGATTTGGTTTGATGCCATAACATTTCCATACTGTATTCACTCAGATACTAAATAATAAATGCAATTTTTACTCATATACAGCATGGAAAATACATTACAATAACGAGTTCCCAAGTCATTTGAAAAACCCTTATTTTTCATTTTCTTGTAAGAGAAAGAAGTTAAAAAGGTTTCTGAGAAGGAAAAAAAAATAGATATTTCATGTTTTGTAAATACAATGTAAGTCTAAAGTTCATTATTCAGTGTAGTCCCTTCAAACATCACTTAATAGCATTAATGGATAATAATAGTATCATGTAACAATGTCATAGACTTTGAAAACTTATTTCAATACATATAGACTCATCAACCAAAAAGATTAAAGGGAAACTATAGTGCCAGGAAAACAAAGTTGTTTTCATGGCACTAGAACACCCCCCACCTTTTCACCCCCTCCCCCTCTTGACCACCGCTGCCCTCCTGATGCAGAAGGGGATGAAAATGTTAGGGTCCACATCCACTCCTTCCACACCGAAGTCAGCTGGTGGGGCAGATCTAATGCTCATGCGCATCAATGGCTGCTCCCGCCTTATTATTTCCCCAATAGGAAAGCATGTATATTGTACACAAACAAAAATTCACTATGTGCTCTAAAACACAAATAAACCCTTTATGGAAAAAAATGTTCCCTTTAAGACACTCAGAATAAAGTAGAAACAGAAAAAAGGACTAAAAAGGGCTAAATGTATAAAAAAAATAATAATAAAGGTTATGTACAACCTGGTTTATGATCACAAGATTTTCTGCAAATAAATAAAAATATATATGGTGCAGTATGTTCAACATAAATATCAGGGTGGGGGTGGTAAAGAACTCACTGGATAGATGTACAATCAAGAATATCTCCCTTTCAGGTAGGGTCGGGAGTTAAGATTGATGGTCTTCAGAGGAATCTTATGGATGGCTCGGGATAGTAAAAGAGAAACAATATAGTGCAGATAGTATTGAAAATTATAAACTCAAATGATGCTGAGTCTTGTACAAAAAATTAACCGAGAACAATATTACATACGGATAATTTTTGTATATCCTGGATCAATTTCTAAAAACTAAAGAAACAATAATTAGCATATGTAGAAAAAGTATTAAATATAAAAATGTTAATATGAAATTGGAAAATAGAAATTATATAAGACCGGTGAGGTCTATCTCTTGATTGAGTCCTGACATCTTAAACGAGGAAATTGCTTTTTGAGGATGTTTTTTTAGCCAAGGTGTAAACTAGAATACTCTATTGCTGTATTGCAATCATTACTTTTTAAAAAAGTTTTAGTTTTTAAAGTACAGTATTGTCCTCTATTTATATTGTGAGATCAAGAAAATCAATATGTTACGGATGACAAGTGGAAGTAAATTGTAAATTATAATTGTTTTGATTAACACATTGTATGAAATTGTTTAGACTGGTTTGCTCTCCTTCCCAAATGATGAGTACATCGTCTATGTAGCGTCGCCATATAATGCATAATGCTTTCTTACATGGTTTTACATGACGCTGAATGTCCTCATGCATAGCGACTTTGGAGTCCCTCTATTTGGAGTTAACCCTCAAAGCTAAATACCTTTGTTGGGCTAAGGGACCTGGGACTATGCACCAAGACCACTTCAATGAACTGAAGTAGTTTGGGTGTTTATAGTGTCTCTTTAACCATATATTTAGCCACTAGGTCAGGAAAGAATATAGGGGTGCGGCGCCTTCTGGGTGTTCTCAAACTCTCATGGTGGTGAGTCAGTGAAAATATGAGGACAGAAAACAGAATATAGTGTAGTATATTCTATAGGTGTTATGGTAAAATAAAAAAAATGCCACTTAAAATTTGCTGGAGCTTATGTTCAGCTCCAGATATATGCTCCTGGGCGGTATGATCCCCGCCTGTGGATATGTCGCTCAGCTTGGTTCCTTGTAGATAGTAGGTTAGGGTCAAGCGTCAGAGTGTCAAACGTTTACGGGTATCTCCCTCCAAATTGCAGTGTTACAGATATTTACCAAATACATAAAATGAGAATAAAAACATAAAGTGCTCTCAGTTTTGTTTTTATAAAAGCAAAATAAAAGGAGGTATACACACAAAAGTAGAGCAAAAAAATTAGGTTTTTGCTCACTCCTGTGTAGTGTAGGTGTTTTCCTCCCCACCAAGGAGGTAGAAAGTGTGGCTCATCTCAATAAAATCTTCAGGGATAAAGTCAGGAAGGTCCAGGCAAGGTAAAAAGCTAGTTTTATTTAAAACAAAGATAAAATCAATAACATAAAAACACTAACGTGTTTCACCCAAAGTGTTTTTTTTTATAAATTCGTTTTTTGTTGTTTTTATTGGTAAAAGTTTACCTAAATTATGAATTTTGGTTCACATCTTTGCTGTACTCTTACCACTATTCACTATTTAATGAAAACCCCCATAGAGTATCAGCTCCACAGTTCCATAGCTCCATAGTTCATCATGGCACACACTCTTTTAAATATACAATTAATTTCTCTGTAAAGAAATGGTAACATGTAATTTGTGTAAGTTACTGTAATGTAGCAAATTAAATGACTGTAATTTAAATTAATGTAGAAAGCAAGATTCTTGAAACAAATACACCATTGAGAACAGTCGGTGGGAAATTCATTCAGATGTGTCCATCGGTGACACAAGTACAAGTGTTGGACATTCTAAATGGGAAACTCCCATTGATCTCACTTGGGGTTTTGAGCTGGTGTAAAACCAAACATCTGCTTTGAATATGAGCAGAAACTGCCAAATATCACTTTGTTCATTTACTGCATTAACCTAAATTAACATTTGGCTTGGCACCAGTGGAAAGAATATTAAAACAAAATATTGCACTTTAATTAAACATCCAACCTGATTTCTCTAAATTAAATATTAACTATTCCTGGGCGGCCAGCGATGAGTTCTTGAATCTGAGTGCAGGAGCCTTAAGACTTTCTGTTTGCTAAAAAATGTGTCTGAAATGCTCGGATTAAGCATGAACAGCGCTTAAAGAAGAACCATATTTTTTTTCGATTTTTAGTAATGGGTTAATATTTCCCCTATTCAGAACAAATATGCATTTTCGAAGTGTGAAAAATAAACATATAAGTTGAAACGTACTCTCCTGTATCAAGCTTCATCCTCAAACAGAGAGTTCCCTCTTTGAAGGAGAATGTCCTGTAGCCCATGGAGCAGCGCAGCTAACGTGAATGGGACTTGACATTGCTAGGATACAGGCATAGAATGTTGGTAGTGTTTGTGATTGACTTATGGAATTGGGGGGTGGGGTTTTGCTATAGGGGTGTATATATAAGGGCCATTTTAGTTTAGGGGCAATCTTAATTTAATCCTCACTTATCTGTTGTTGTCCCACCCTCCATCCATTTGTTTTAGCTCCCGTTTGATCACGGTAGTGTGGGATGGATAGAAAAGTTGGGGTGTATGTTTGTTCATATGTAGGATAGCTTTAGTTTGCTAAGAATAGTTAGCTTTGTATTGGTATGGGTAGGTTCAAACTCGTCGGTAGCGCCGATCCTGGTGTTTGGATAGGTATCTCGGTATACCCATACATTGTGAAACCTGGAAAATCATGTTCTCAGTGGTAATGGTTTTTGTTTTATGTTATTTATATTGTTTATAATGTGGTATCACTTCTTGTTGATGTGGGTAATTTTCCAGGGTGGAATTGTTAAAGGAGTTAGGGTTGATATGTAATGTTTAAGTGTGTTGACAATGACCTTAATTTGAATGTGTTTATCTTTTTACACTATTAAATCTGTGATAATTGTTCCCAAAACAAGGTGTCCGAGTCTTTTGGGGGGTTTTGGGTAATGTAAAGCATATGCCAATAATGCATCTATGGATATGTTAAAAACATTGCTTAGTTTTTTTGTCTTGATTTCCTAATTTCCTACGGACAGTACTGTTCAGCACTAGGGCTAGAGTTTAAATAGTTGACATGCCCCTGACCAATATGTGTAACATTTTGCTGTCCAGAAAAATGTAGTGAAGAAAATGTAGTCCATTTAAACAGCAGTTTTGTTGGAGAAACACAGCAAACACAGCAACGTTTCGATCCACACGTTGATCTTTGTCAAGCTGTGTGGATCGAAACGTTGCTGTGTCTGCCGTGTTTCTCCAACAAAACTGCTGTTTGAAAAAGACCCTGAATACCTGGACTACATTGTTTTCACTACATGGAATGGGGGTTTGCCAGCCCGAGGTACAGTGCACCGAGGTCTGCGAGTGATGACAGTGCGAATCCCTCCTTTGTTTGCGAGCAGCACAATGTAGACTTCGTGTGAGAACGGGAAATCAGATCTCTTCTAAATAACCAGAAATATAAATGTTTTATTCTGTGAAGTATTCAAACTGCTGGGAAGTACTGATGAGCAGCACTTGACATGTATACATGGCCGATTTGGGAACACCAGCAGTGCTGTTACATGGCTCCTTGTCACCAATAGTCAGTATTATATTGTTACTTTAAATTATACCTTTCAATCAAAGTTTGCTCATGTCACTGAGAGAGACTGAAACTCACTTAGAGGAGGTTAGGATTGTGACAGCCAAGATGGATTTTCTTTTCTTTTTTTTTTTTTACTGGAAAATATCTACATTTCTCTAAAGGCACAAAATATATACATTCCCCTGTGTGATACTGGAAAAATAAAAATGTTTTACTATATCAGCCAGCACAAAGGATGAAGGAGAAAACATAGTCAGTCAGTAAAAAGAAATTAAGAGGAACGCTCCAGAATGGATCTGCCTCTTATTTTAATACAATATATAGATACTGATAATAAAAAGTATAAAATTACTGTTTTTGGAGTTTCTGCGTATGATGATAATACCCAGGATGTACTGTTTCCTCCCCAGAAAGAAGAAAGGTCCCATAGACCCCTATTGTTTTCAGTGGGGATTGTTATCATTTCCCAAACCTGTCCAGCAACTAATTCTGGAATCTGCTGCTGTGGAATAAAATTACACGACTGAAACTGCTGCTTAATAGACGACTGTCACCTCAAAAATATTTTTAATACAATAATCCTTTCATCAAATATTGAATGGAAATATATTGTTTGTTTTTTTTTAAATTGAAGGATATGTAGAAAAAAACTAAAAATAAATCCTTACCTTTCGTATATATGATAGGATACCTCAGCCATGTACATGCTCTTTAGTCCTTATAGTCTTACCTGCTTTTGAGCTGGGAAAACCATAGAGTCGGTCGGTTTTCAAACACTGTGTGACCCAAGCTCCATCTATATGACTGGAGGATCCGGTTATATACTAAAGATAGGGATGAGCTTTAAAGGACCACTATAGTGCCAGGAAAACATACTCATTTTCCTGACACTATAGTGCCCTGAGGGTGCCCCCACCCTCAGGGTCCCCCTCCCGCCAGGCTCTACTTACCTCTTTCTCCAGCGCCGGGCGGGGAGTGGTCCTTTAATTTAGTTGTTTTGTTTTTTTAATGTATTTAACTTAAAAAATAAAATTACATTATATCGAAATGAAATGAACTTTCAATGCTTGATGAACGGAATATTATATTAAAAATGTTTTTAATGTGACTGTTGTCCCTTAAGCATATGGCTTCCTCCTAGATCCATTTATGCTAATGGTGAAAGGAAATGTAATGCATCCTTGCATGCCAGAAACTGCCGCAAAGGCTCTCCTATACATGTACCAGGAGCTACCAAACATACAAGTATTTGTACAGCTTGTAGACATTCAAGAGGGGGTGGGGCACAGGATGCAGAGAGATGTGATTAGTGATGCTCCTTGCACCATAACCTTTGCAGAGAATCCAAGTGGTTATAGCTCTTGCACATATCTCAACAGTCCTAGATTCAGAACGTCTATAAACCTATTCAACATGTCAGAAATGTTGCCTTATTACATTTGCCTTTTTTTATACATGACACTGTACCTTAATGTGAATACAGAGCCAATATCCTTTACAAAAGACAACATCCCCAGGATCAGCGTGGAGCTGTGAGATGTCCTCAGCGTAATTGATCATTGACCATGAAAGCAAGTGTAGGCATGTTCTCGTAAAGATTGCATGAAACTAAATCTTTCTGTTCTTTGATCCATTCTCTAGAAATCATACCTCATGTCATAGCAATCTAAGGTTAGGCTTATTTTATTAAAAATGTGTGTTACATTTATACCCAGGTGCGCACCTAGGACTCCATTTGATATCTTACTATCGCATTAAGTTGAGTTGCAAAAATGATGATTTAAATATGAGGTGCATTTTGTGAGACCAACAACATTTGGGGAGGACAATTACACACCCACACATTTCCTCTAAATGTTGAGCTTATTCTGCAGTAAAGGATTCTGGGTATGGGTATGCAAATTAGGTTCATGGTGTTAAGGCTTCTTTTTACCTCTATATTAATCACTTGTTATCTTTTAACATTTCTTTATTTTAACATACTTTTTGTATTGTTTCTTTATTACCCCAGGCTCCTCAGTAGCAGCATAGCAACACAGCAAGGAAATGTAACTTCCGAAAAGGCCTGCTGTGCTGAAGTACTCGAGAAAACCATCTGCTAGGTAAGAAATCTCCCTAGTTTTTTGCCATATCTAATAATGTGTGCTTCAAAATAGGAATCTACATTGGGATATGTAGCGATTTTGAAAGAAACCAAACAGAGAGAAAAGAAAGTATTATCGTATGGGATAGGAATCACTGATATCCAGGGATAGACAACATTCAATATGTAGAAGTGGGGGAACTTTAACCCTACCCTTTAACAATGCTTCATAGAACGTTGAGTGTTCTATGTTAAAGATGACTCATATTTCATTACTTTCAACATAGAAGGGCATGAAAGGGAATTTGTTACAGCTGCTCCCTTGTAACCAGTCTCTATTATTATTATTATTATTGGTACTTCTATAGCACCAGCATATTCTGTAGCGCTTTACAATATTATCAGAGGGGGAGATTTAACATTAAGTGGGACAATAACAAAAACTTATAGGAACAATATGTTGAACCCTGCTCAAACGAGCTTACATTCTAGAAGAGGTGGGGTATATGACAATATAGGACAGGAGATAGCAATCAAATAAGGTGGTAGTGAAGCAGATCTGGATTGGAGAGTAGAGTGCTGCACTTTAAGAGAGAGCAAGGGACAGGTGTGTGAGGTAGGGGTTCTCTGGGAGGCCATAACCTTTCCTGAAGAGATTCAGGTCTAGGTGTAAGTCTGATGGCAGTAGGCAGGCTATTCCAAAGGAAAGGAGCCACCCGCGAGAAGTCCTGCAAGCATGAGTTGGGTGTACGGGTTCAAACAGCGGACAGAAGAAGGTCACGGCATGGGCAGAGCGGAGAAGCCGATACGGGGCATACCTTCGGATCAGTGAAGAGGTATAAGAGGGGCTAGGATTGTTCAGTGCTTTATAGGTGTGCATTAGGACTTTGAATTGACTCTATTGATACATCACTCCCCTCAAGATATAAAATGTCCATTGGGGTCTTCACTTACACAGATCATTACACACACAGAAGCTATGGCACGGTTTACTTTCCATATATCTGTTTTTGTTCTTGTCTTTGAGCAGATTACTGTTGATGAATTAAGATATTAATGCACTTTAAATGCAATGCAATCTTACTAGAAGATTACACAGGCCATTCAAGACTTCTTTACAGCCAGTACTGTCAACGAAAGACACATTTATCCTACCGACGATGTCTTAAAGACATTTTAACACGGTCTATTAGATCTTCTAGATAAGCATAGAAAAAAGTGTAGCATTGCATAGAATTACAGTAATTATATAGGTGTTTGTCTATTTGATGATTATTAATAGTGTTTGAGGTTTTGTTCTTGTTTTTTCACTGCTTCCAAATGAAGTCAGGCATGTAAGCCAATGACACGTCAAGGAAATAAGCTGTCAGCATGATAGGAAGGGCTATTGTACAGAACACGTCAAAGGAGTAGGGGATCCTTTCTAAAGGCTGTAATCTTAGTCCGTTTCTTGGAAGATGTGGCCGTCGTGGGTTGCAGATCAATACATCATTGGCCACTCTAGCCGAGAAGAGTTTGCGGTCTACATGTAAATGGACATTTTCTTTATATGGTTTTAAAGAACGAAACCCTACAAACCATGTCCTACAACCACGTTCTAATGAAGTTAATCACTAAAAAGTCAATTCTAGTGAACAGAAAATCAAATTTCAGGCTTTACAAATTTAGTAAAAACAGTAGCAAATCTCTTAGCATATTGCATATCCATGTGCTATGATAATGTAAGCTATTAGATTGTTAACATGTAAGGGTTAAATTATCTATGCAATCTATGGGTTAAGTTATAAGAAATAAATCAAAAAAGAACATGTGGAATAAAAGTCTCTATGACCAATAAAAGGGAAATTATGGGTCAAAAGTCCTATAAGTAGAACAATTACCATGGAAACCAATTGGAAAATTACTATTGATTGGTCTTCGATTCAAAAGACGTACGTCATTGTTACTATATTTATACATAAAGCAACTGCAGTGGTCACAAAGCCCAATGTAGTGTCCAACAGTGCAGAATATTATCCAGATCCCAATGCACTTACCATACTCAAAATTCATATCTCTATGTTGATGGTGTAAGTTACAATTAACTAAAACTATATTGATTATAGGAAAGCACTGTGGGAGAGAGGCTAAAGTCATAACAATAAATAGGATTAATAGGAAAGTAAAAAAAAAAAAAAATGTAAATAATACAATTTAGTCTTTAGTATATTAGTCAATAATAATAAATATAGCTGCTGTGCCAGCTCCCTCTGAATCAGTCCCGAAATCCTTTCCTATGTAGAGGGCTAAGAGGATGGAGAGAGGCCAAAGGGTTCGCCCGCTAATAGTATCAGTCCTTCAATCCGGACCAAGCTTGCATCTATACGTTTTGTCTGCCTTATAAGCTTTATCAAGATATATCCCTATACAATAAGCACAATGCATAGATGCAAGCTGGGTCCGGATTGAAGGTTTGAAGGACTAACGCTTTGGCATCTGTCCAACCTCTTAGCCTTCTACTTGGGATAGGAGAAGGACACTGATTCGGAGGACACTGATTTAAGGCAGGTAATTGAAGAAAATGACTAGTCAATGATAAGAAGCTGCTGCCATGCTTTTGGGAACTTCACTTTAGCCCAGTAGTGACTTAGTATTTCCATTTAGACTCTGTGTCTACAAGTTGGATGCAATCATCACTGATATTTTATATGAGAAGCAAACTGTATCTTTTGTGGCACATCAATGTAAGCTCTCCCGACTGATTTATTGAGAATGCTGTATTGTAAAAACTGTGTTTTAGATCCCAAGGATTGGTGTTATTTAATTGTATTAGACTTCTGTACAGATCCAGGAATCCAATTTTAGTGCCTAGCTACTAAAGTGTTTTATTCCGGATTGTTATATCCATTCAGGATTTTACTAAGTATTAAATGTATTTTTAGCTCTGCTTGTGTTTTAAACCATAATAAAAAAGCAAGCATGCTAGATTTAAAATCAGTACTGGAGCACTATCTTATATCAATGTACCTTGACATTCGTGTATAACTGTGAAATATTGTGATTTTATTTCCTTTTTTTTTTTTCTTTTTTAAATTCTGATATACTGTTGGTGCTAACACAGTGGTCTCAATGTAACGTTTGGAAAATCAATAACCAGGAAGATTATATTGAGATAAATGGTGTTTTCAAGAAAATGTTTTGAATGGATGATAGAAATATCCTATTCAGTAGTAACAGGAGAACGGTTCAAGTACTAAGTTGACCATGCTGGAAGCAGAATGTGCTATTTGGATGTTTGTGGCCACACAAGAGTATATTTGTGTATATATTATTGACACACAAGATACAGATGTTTCACGTTATCCACTTTCTCCATGCATAATGTCCTTAGTACAAACAAGAAACTCACCAGAATATAGTATGAGAAATACAGGAATCCTCTCGCCATGCCACCACCGCAAATCAGAAATACAAAGCAAGTCCTCTAGAGCCTCCAGGCCCCTGTGGTAGCCGCATCGGTCACGTTTGCCTTGCAGCCCACCGTTTGTGGCAAAACTACTTGAAAATGTTTGAACTGGGAGATTTTGTACATAGCCTAATCACACCATAACCACTCCCTTACCATAAAATGGTTAACCTGACCCTTTTAAATCACTACATTTGCTCACATGCATTTTTCAAGTAAAAATTCAAGTCATTCCCTGCGTTAATCCATTGATTTCTAGGGTAGCACTAGAACTGTGCAAGGGGTGTGACAGTTATGTCAGATAAAACAATGTAGCCTTGTAGTCCACTACATTTAATTCATTGTGCATTTATGTATGCAATAAGACCAGCATTTTGAAAGATATTATTAGTAAGAAATATTCTTTTGAGTGGTAACGTGAAACAATTATCAATGATTAACTACGCTTTAATGTTAAAAATAAAATAGAATTTTAATGTGAGTGTTTTTGATTTACAGAGTTAGTGATATTCATTGCTAAGTGAGACCCAGTTGGTTTGGTTGTCTTTTTTCTAGTCTGCCTGCAGCAAGTGTTATATGAGAAAATTGCCCTGTGTCATGATGATGATTATAGATGTCTCTGCTTGCTTGTCTATCTACTGAAGCTATCACTCATGAGAAGGGACATTGAGGGCAGATCTTCTGCCCATAATCGTCTAACATACATAGGAAGCAATAGGACATGAACAAGAGGAGGGCCGTCTCACAGCAAGCAATGTTTATCTGCATTATTACCTCCTGCTTCAATACGCCGATACGGACATGTCCGACACAAACCGTGCTGCCCAGAGCACTTTGACTCCACAGGACATTTCAGAAACCTGGAATTCGAGGCAGTATTGTATCTTGTTGTGCTTAGATAGCTTTAAAGTTTAAAAAAAAAAAGTGATTTATATAGATAAAAAATATTGTAATCATTTTTTTTATTAGATTCAGATTTTAACGTGTTATCTTCCTCCATTTAATATTGCCTCGTAAGTTTGAGAATTGTACGTCCTTTTCAAAGGCACATGGGTGGATTTTATCCGCCTGTCATTCAGTCATTCTGTCATTCAGTCTTTCCTGAGAAATATGTAACATGCCAATAAGAAAATAAGCTCAGGTCTTTTTCTGCATACTTAAAGGGGAGTTTAGGCACAATGATTACTGTAGTGTTCTGTAGTGATTATGGTTCCAGGAGGACTCTGGTTCTGTCCTACGGTAGGAGTCAATTAAATGGTGTTGCAGTGGTTGCAGGACTACTGAGCCTGATGGAAAAGATCCCTTCTCTTAAAACCCGTTTTGTTTTGCAAGTGTTGAAGATCAAACATTACATGTGACCCAGTCATTATCATGTCAAGTGTTGGCCATGATATTCTTAACGCAATTGTACAGAAATGGTTCCCTGCATCAAGGAGCATGGATTTTTTCAATAGTGCAGCGGCCAGGTTGAATTAAGTACAGAAAGTCCGGCTTAACCATCAATCTGAGCAGCTGAGGCTAATTTAATTCTGCCATGAAAGACCTGCTGCACTGAGCAAAAGCCAAATTAAGGAAGATGTGGAAAGGATAATTAATGTCCTCTAAGACCTGCACAAAATCCTGGCTTTAAACAATAAAAAATATAGCATGAAACGTGAAGACTGCAATTCACAGGTCATCGTTAAGACATTAAAACAGGAGAAAGCACCCAATTCTTAGTGCTGTAATTGCTGCTAAAATATGGATTTCTTTGAGAAATAATGCAAGGAGTTTACTACAAAGAAAAATATTCAGAATGATGTACCTTGTCATTGGTACACACAATCCATGGGGCCCTGGTGCGAAACTGATCCATGCACCCCCCCTTCTTACTCCCTCTCCCCACCTCTTCCCCCCCACCTTCCCCTCCCCCGACAGACAGACACACATACACACACACAAACATACATACACAAAAGCACATACATACAAAGACACATACATACATGCAAACAGACAGGCATATAGACATACACACACATACATACATACACACACATGCATACAAACAAACACACACCCCTCTGTTTCCTACATTTTAGGTGCAGGAGGGTGACTTTCCCTGGGGTCCAGTGGTGGCTCAGGTTGATGGGAGTCAGAGTTCCCACTCTGACTCCCTCCTGTGCTTCCTTCCACGTGGGCACTTTGTATGCTGGGAGGAGTGACCGGGGCCGGTCGCACTGTAAAAAAAAATCTACTAATGTAAGGGTAGATCCTGGGGGAATTGGGAGTTGCAGTGTCTTTATAGGATTAGGAGGGATATGGATGGCTTATGATTTGTGGGATTTAGCTTTCTAGGTGCAATTTTCCTGGCCTGAGTCAGGGCATTGGAACAACCGAATAAATGCAATTCAGGTGAAGTTTCCAAATCACTCACATTATGTGAGATTCTGTTGATTTCAACAGATAAACTGAACTGCAGGTGAATGAAAGTGACAACGCTGAAATAATCAAATCTACCTTTTAGGAATAGCCAAATGGGTTCAAAAAGCCATAAAGTGCCAAACGAGCAGCATTTGGTTGCTGTTCGGCTGCCATTTCATATCTAGTGAATAAGCCCATTAAGGTTAGCCAAAACACAATTCTCTTTACTCACAAGTTTTTTCAATTATTACATTTCCATCCATGCACATAGATTTTATATTTTGATTTATTTTTTAATACATATATATATAATATTTTTGTGTGAGTTCGTGTAAATAGACGTTTTGTATATGTGTACATGGGAAAGCCTCGGTTTATGTACACTTAGAATTACCTTGTGGCAATGTCCCTCGACTCTGTGGGTTTCGCTAAGGATACAAAATGTCAATCATTCTCTGTGTACTTCACATGTTTTAGCCTCTGCATTGATCTCCTTATCCGCCTTTTCTTAAAACACACGGCATGATATTTTTTCACTCCTCTTCCTGTCAAGTAAGCAATTGTTCTGGTAGGCTTTCCCTGTGTAATGATGGACACTGTAATGGAAACCAGCGTATTAACCTTCATGTAACATTTATTTATTTATTTGTGATGGGCACGAACGTGTTTTCTGACTTTAATAGTGATGATATATCCAAGCGTGCTGTCTTATTTCATTCCCCAGAGGAGCCAGAGACCTTTTGAAGTATTCTTTTTTTAAAAAAACATTCATGTTTGTGTCTATAACATTCAATATAAACAAACCACTCATGCACCAGATTTCTGTCAACTGTAAAGTCATTGTGAGCATGTTACAAAATATTGGAATATTGTTACTGTGATTTACAAATTATTGCACCATTGTGATTTCATAATAAATATGCAGAATTTTATTTCAGGCAAAATAGTTTTTTTTTTTAATTAAAAAGTATACAGTCAAAAACGTATTTTCTGTTTAACAGATTTATATGCATACAACAGAAATTCAAAAATACACTAACATACTATTACGTTTGTCTTAGTTTATGTGTATATCTGTGTATGTGTGATCTGTGCAAATCATATTTCAGGGTAGATAGGGAATAATAATATTTGATCATTTTAAGTAAAAGTCTCTTTTCTTTAAATTGAGATTAGGGTTTGGAGACCTCAAGTTACCAAATTACCAGGAAACGGGGCCCCCTCTCTAATATAATAAGGGCCAAATTTATAGGACCTGTACATTAAACAATAAAAAATATAGCATGAAATGTGAAGACTGCAATTCACAGGTCATCGTTAAGACATTAAAACAGGAGAAAGCACCCAATTCTTAGTGCTGTAATTGCTGCTAAAATATGGATTTCTTTGAGAAATAATGCAAGGAGTTTAATACAAAGAAAAATATTCAGAATGATGTACCTTGTCATTGGTAACATCCAGTGGCGTACACACAATCCATTGGGCCCTGGTGCGAAACTGATCCATGTACCCCCCCCTTCTTACTCACTCTCCCACCCCACCTTCCCCTCCCCCGACAGACAGACACACACACACACACTCACAAACATACATACATACACAAAAGCACATACATACACACAGGCAGACACATAGTAGACAGCCACTAGAGGAGGAGTTAACCCTGCAATGTAATTATTGCAGTCCATGAAAACTGCAATTATTACAGTTGCAGGGTTAAAGGACCACTCTAGGCACCCAGACCACTTCAGCTTAATGAAGTGGTCTGGGTGCCAGGTCCTTCTAGGGTTAACCCATTTTTTTTATAAACATAGCAGTTTCAGAGAAACTGCTATGTTTATCAATGGGTTAAGCCTTCCCCCTAATCCTCTAGTGGCTGTCTCATTGACAGCCACTAGAAGCGCGTGCTTCTCACTGTGAGAGCACGCAGCGTCCATAGGAAAGCATTGTAAATGCTTTCCTATGGCGTCCATAGGAAAGCATTGTAAATGCTTTCCTATGCGACGGGCTGAATGCGCCAGCTCTTGGCGCGCGCATTCAGCCCAGGAGGAGGATTGGGAGGAGGAGAGGAGGCAGAGAGCCGCCCAGCGCTGGAAAAAGGTAAGTTTTAACCCCTTTCCCCCCCAGAGCCGGGCGGGAGGGGGACCCTGAGGGTGGGGGCACCCTCAGGGCACTATAGTGCCAGGAAAACGAGTATGTTTTCCTGGCACTATAGTGGTCCTTTAAGGCTAGTGGGAGTTGGCACCCAGACCACTCCAATGGGCAGAAGTGGTCTGGGTGCCTGGAGTGTCCCTTTAAGTATCATCTGGTTTGTAAAGTGCTGGGAACTTAACACATTATAATCTTTCTGCTTGGTTGGTCTTACCTGGATAATTTAGTAAAGTATAGTGAAATGAAGCATTAACAGTAGATATGTTAGATAGGGATCATAGTGATGGGCCTTTTTTCCTAAGCTTTCACTATTTCTGAATATTTTAGGACTCTATAAGCAGCACTATGTCTTAATGCAGTGGCTTTGGTGCTTAGAAGCTACCCCTTTATGTTGGATAATGTAAAACAGGGTTTAAACTTTACACTAGCCAACTAGCCTTTGGCAAGTGAAAATTCAGACTAAACAAAGTGAACGTGAAGTTACGAAGACCACTGCAAGCTAAGGAAATTGGGCTTGTAACTAAAGGATCCTCATATTGGTGTAACCCAAAACGTTAACAAAATTCATGCACACAAAGACACCACGTTAATGGTGGTCTCCAAAAGATGATGGTGTCAGACTTCAGCCCTGGAAAGTGGAAATTCACGCTTGCTGAGTGTGCCATGGCCCTCTAGGCTTGCCTTGTAGCGTAGTACACATTTTGAGCCCTGATTATGAAGTATTTCTCTTTCTGAGAAGTATTGGCAGATCAGATCGCTGTGTGTACTTGATGCTTCTCTATTGTTGACTCAGAAGTGACAACTTCACCAGAAGATAATTTGCTTCTGTAAGAAGTCTGTCCCAACACAGCATTATAGGTAACTATTGTAGCATTTTTAATTATACCAAAAAAAAGAGGAGGGAGCAGGTAATTTAGCATAAAATAAACACATTATATATGCAAGGGTAAACATGCACTCTAGGTTAGAAAATATGTTTACCCAGTGTTTAATCGGAAAGATATTATATGTATAGTACTAGCATTTCTTAAACAAATACAACCTAAATTTTAATTAGAATCATCGTTTCAGATTCACAATACAAGGTCCTGATGAAAGTTTGTTTTTGTGGCTCTGAAACGTCGGTGCTAAATAAAAGCTATGTTTTATTTTTTTAAAGAAATAGTTGAGTGCTATCCTATTTTTATATATATATATATATATATATGTATATATTTTATATTATATAATTATATAATACATAATGTGTGTGTGTGTGTTCCTTGAAGCCGTTATGTGGACATCTCACGTTTGATTCAGGTAAGACTTTCAGAAATGTAATGGATGTGTGAAATAGCATAAAAATGACAATTACTCATATCCCATTTATTACTTATCACTGCCAACAGCATGAGCTCCCTTAACAAGATAGATTAAGCATTAGTGCATGAGCCCATATTTCAGTGATCATTAGTAGAATGTTAAATATTACAGGTGTAATTGAATTGATTAAAAATATGTTTTATTTTTAGTCATATTTCTTTTTTTGGGGGGGGGGGAGGGAGGATACCATTGATAAAAAAAAATATATATATATATTTATTTAACATTTTATTACTGAAAATATTCCCAGGTGACGGTATAAAATCTGTGTTCTTTATTGAAGGTTGCATGTCAACATCAAAGGCTTTCCTAAGTACCTGTGTGGTACGTGTTCTGGCTACCTGTAGCATCCAAAACTTTAATTGTAAGTTTCAGATAATAATTTAGTCCTGAATTTCCAATGTATCAGCAACTTAATATCTTTGAGCAAAGGAGACTAAAGATGTTGTCCCCCTCTACCCAGGTCTGCAGTCATTATATTTTTTCTTCTTACATCTCTCTCGGATAAAAAGCGTTCATTTCATTGCTCATGTAAAAGCCAAGCAGAGCACGGTGATTTGGGAGCTGTGCTGGGATCCAGCTGAGTGAAGTTAAATGTGAAAATGAGCACAGTGCCTTTAGGCATGTTAAAGCTTAGAGCACACACAGTGATTTTGAAGTATAATCTGCAAACTCAGCTCAACTTTAATATGTTCCGTAACAATGAAGAAAATATTAACCAGTCTTTCCAAAATTGAAGAATGCTTGGGATGTGCAATAAGCTGACCAGCATAGCAAGTAAGCAAAAATGGTCTCTGATTTCCCAGTGAGTGGACTGGACAGACAAATAGTTCTTCTGTTGCATTTGAAAATTTAAAAAGCACGGTGGAAGAAGCCACGTTTAGATGGCCACGTTTCATAATTGTACAGCGCTATGGAATCTGATGGCGCTATATAAATAATAAAATAATAATAATAAGGTTCTTAAAGGGACACTCTAAGTCATTATGGACCTTTGAGTACAGCTCCTCTGGATTTTATCAACTGGTTTTTTTTGTTTGTTTTTTTTAGCGATTTTTATTAAAACCTGGGCTCTAATGGCACCCAAAGCGTGGTTCCTCTACAGAAAGTGAGATAATGCATAAGTTTAACCAGCAGTGATAGATTGCAAGTGTCAGCTATTCCAATCCAAGCACTAGTGTCTGTGGATGATGTCCATGATTGAGAAGATTTGTATAGATTATGGTGGAGCCATTCTCTGAATGCAGAGGGACCCCTAGTTTTTGTCAAAAACAACAAAACATTATTTTTTTTATTTTTTTCTAAACACTACAATAAGCTTTAGTTGTTATGGTGCTTGGTGTGTCCCTCTAATCTTGTACTGTGTTGTAACTAGTTGATTTAAGAACATTTTGCTTCCCTTTTTGCAATTTGAAAGCACATTTGGAGCAGAGGAAACAACACTTCAAATATTTTCTCTGTACGTCAGCATAACAGCGTATCATTAAGACTTCCGGCAAGGATTAAATGTAACTTTTCACCTCAGACATATCCCTGAAAAAGGTACATTTTTGCAATTACTGCTTTTAATTTATGGACATTAAATATTTACACGTCTGGCTACTCGTACCATTTACATTGTTGCTTACAATGGTAGTTAAATACAAATATTAATTATTATTATTTTTTTTTTTTTAAAGCACCTCTGTTCAAGGTCAGTTTTCTCCACACATATACAAGTGAAGTTTAATAGCTCTGTAATTGGCGTTCTCAGCAACAGATGTTTTCATGGCTTTTATGTGTAAAATTAGTAAGGATGCAAAGGCAATAAGTGGATTTTTTTTTACTTTGTGCGTTGTGTGGATGGTGGTATTTTATTTATTTTTTGTCGTTCTTTTGATTGTTTGATTTTTGTACTGTGTCTTCTAAAGTGAGACAATAAGGTCACAACACAGGTTATTATTTTTAATCCAGGTAGATAATGGTGTGAAAGTGACACTTGGAACTTACAAATTCAGTACACTAACTAGCGACAGTTGTCTCAACTCAATGAATGAACACAGAGACCATTCCACATCAATGGTAAAGGGAACAAGGCTTTGTTTTTACATATCAAAGTTCTTGTCTGTTCCCTATAAATTATTGGACATAAACCTTCATTTTTGCACAAATTAACACAGAATGGAAAAATGTAAGTATGGTTTATAAAAAGTCTTAACCCCTTCTATTTCAGTCCACTGTACAGAAGTAATGTGACGTGTGCTTATCACTTAAGTTGTAGGAAAATATTTTTCAAAAAAATCCCATTGGCTATTTCAGAACCGACTTCTACAACTGAAGCCATAAAAACAGATATTAAAAAATTATAGGGATGTGCATGGGAAAAATATTCGATTTGGCATGCCGAAATTCGGAACTTTGGCACTGTGAGAACTTCGGCACTTTGGGACTTGGGTTAGGCTAGGGTAGGATTATGGTGTAGGGTTAGGGTAGGGTTAGGAATAGGGTTAGGGCTACCCTACCCTTACCCTACTCCAACCACTAACCCTACCCCATAATCCTACCCTATCCCTACCCTACCCCAATCACTAACCGTTCTCCTAACCCAACCCCAACCCCAACCCTCTCCTGTTTTGCAACTTTTCAGAAATCAGAAGCACCTCGGCAATTCGGCACTTCAGACATTCGTAAGCGTCCGAATTTCTGAAATTCTTCCGAATTTGCATTCGGAACGAAACGAATTGCAAATGTCTAAAAAAAAAAAAATTATAACAAAGAGGAAAATTATTTCAAGTCTGGCATAATAGCATACATTTTGCAAGCCAGTTGGCAATAAAGAAAGGAATGATCTTATTTGAAATTATTTTGATGAGGACTAAAAGGAAAATAAGAGCAATTTGTGAAAAAATATACAATTAAAAAAAGATGTTTCTGTTTACTTAGATGCATATTTTCCCTTTTTTTTGATACTATATGCTCTGAATGCTATTATTTATATTGTTAATCACTGAGTGGGGTCCTCCTGGGTGGGTATAGGTAACCAGGTTTGGAGTCACAATCTCTTCATTGGATGTGATAGCTAAGAAGGATTTATTTTTATTTATTTTTTGCTTTTTATCATTGGATGTGAGATTCTTTGAACATGTATGTCAATCCAGTTACGTTTCTTTTTACCATGTGCCTTTTTATGAAATGTGGCCTTTAATAAAAAAAACATAAAAATCATCAAATATAACAAAAAATCTTCTTCCTTCACATCCTGATCACCATTTCTGGACTTTTTGTTCGCGTAAATTTTGTGGGCAATCACAGTAAATGCCAAGTCTGTTAATATTACCCACCAGGACGCGGCCATCTGTGATTTAATTTCCTTATTTTATACATAACCTCCCATTGTCAGGCATAAAAGCAAAAAATAAATGTGTATCATATTTATTGTCTCACAGCTTCCTTCAAATTCCGTCCTCGCATCCCTGGTGCGTTTGTAGTTTTCTCTGCCAGCCTACAGATTGGTAATAAAAATTATCCCACTTGCTTAGCCTCAAACCATACAGACAGTGTAGCTCTTTTCAGTGGTCATATGCATAACTTATGATGGGGTGGCTCCTCTCGCTCGTTAATCTTAATTGTGAAGCATTTACGGTACAGTCTGTTGGGGTAAGAAAATCATTACAGTTATTAGCTGCTGGATGTAGTCATGGTTTAATAAATAGAGATTATTGATACTATGTTAACAAGAAAATAGAAAGATGGGTGAATGAACAGTAACGATGGATATAAACCAAGTGCAGGCCAGCCTCTGTAAATAGGACACTCCAAATCCAATAATCAAAATAGAAATATATACAAAGTAACAGGGCGCCACAGTCACTATATCGGTATATATGAGGGCAAGAAAAATATATATAATGACTAATATCCAAAAAATAGTGATTTATTGACACAAGATAAAAAATAACAGCACAATAATAAGTGCCAAAACAATAAATAAGCAGGAACCCATAGGTATAGCAGCTCAATGATACATAATGCTGAACTGGGCAATAAAGTGCAAAATGCTAAAGTGCAAAATGAAAGTGCAAATGCTCAAAGGCAAAATGCTGGTGTTAAAATTGCACCAAGTAAATGACACATATATTCAAATGGCCCAAAGTATAAATGTAAACAAACAGCATACACACAAAATAAAACCGCTAATACCACAATGCAGGGTCCCAGATAGTGCTCAGTGTTCAATGCTCAACGCGTTTCGTCGCCAGACTTCCTCAGGAGCTTCTTCCATCTTTCTCCGTCTTCCTCCTTTTAAATCCGCCGGTGTATCTACCGGCTTCCATAATTGCCGTGGTTGCGCATGCGTCCATGCGTCATCACGCATAACGTCATACGTCATGACGTATACGTGACCGCTATGCGCATGCTCAACCAAGGTGAACCGCAAACAACTTTATTGTTCATATACACGGTAGCATTAAAGAGCGATCTTATGAAAAAAAAAAAAAAAACGCTCTACAAATATGCAAACCGGATTTACAATGCCTGCCTACCCCACTACTAACCCCTAACAAAAGAATACTAAATGTAAAGGGGGGAAATATAAATCAGACAGGTGGACAAAAGGAGGAAAGGATATATAAAAAAATTTATATGTATGAAAAAATATATAAAAATATATAAAAAATGTATAGCCTATTAAGGAAAAAAAAAGAGTCCATTTATATTTCCACAATATCCATTATAATAAAGATGTACATAAACCTTACAAAAAAACCTCTATATAATAATAATAGAGGAGTAGATGAATAACATGTAAAAAATGTGGACAAATGAATAATCATCAAATTATGTAAGAGTAAAGATCAATATAAAAAATCTATAAATATAAATAAGAGTAATGATAATTATGATAAAAGCTGAAGGCATATAAAATCAAAACACATATAAAATTCACATATAAATATCTTATTAAATTTATTTTCAAAAATGTGATACCATAAAAATCTATATAAAAAATATATGTGTATAAAAATATATGAAAATGCATATAGAAAATACATACAAAGGATATATATCCATATTAAACAAATAAATAGATAAACTCAAAGGTGTGAATAAAAAGAGGTCATAAATAAAACATCGTACAATCAATCCATAAAAACTAATATGTCTAAATCAGTATTCAATCCTGAGGGAACAGAGGATTTCATTTTATATATCCACTCTGTTTCTCTCATTGCTAGCCTCTTTTCTGTGTCCCCCCCTCTCCAGTGAGGTAAAACCATGTCGATCCCAATACAAATAAAATCATTAAAATCGAAATCTTTGCATATATTACAGTGTCTGGGTACACTATGCTTCTCATTTTTATTTTTAATCCCATTAAAATGTTCAAGCAATCTAGTGTGTAATTTCCTAATCGTCCGTCCAATATATTGGACCCCACATTTACACTGTAGCAAGTATACCACAAATTTACTTTGACAGTTGATAAAATGTTTTATTTTAAAAGTTTCTTTAGTTACCATGCTAGAAAATTCTGTTGTCTTATTCTTTTGAAATTTACATGTGCTACACCTACCACATTTAAAAAAACCCTTAGGCCTTTCTATTAGGAAATTCATCTTCTCATTTTCAACTTGTCTTTTGGGCAAAATACTAGGAGCTAAAATATTCCTCAAATTATTGGGTCTTTTATAAATTACTCTAGGGTTCTGAGGTAAAATCTTTTTTAAAAACTTATCCTGTAGCAATATAGGCCAATTTTTCTTAATAGACTTCTCGATTAAATTGGCCTTATTGCTAAATTTTGTCAAAAAAGCAAATTCTGACTGATTCCCAGCACCCTTCTTAGTCTCCTTGGTATTCATTAGAACATCTCTCCTCTGATAACCTTCTACCTGTTTTTGTGTATTGGATAGAAGTATTTCAGGATAATTTCTATCCAAAAATTTTTTATTCAAAACCTGGACCTGTTGATTAAAATCTTCTTTCTCGGTGCAATTCCTATATAATCTCAAATGCTGTCCTTTGGGAATGTTCGTCAGCCATTTCCGATGGTGGCAACTTGAAAATTCAATAAAACCATTTCCATCTGTCGGTTTAAAAAAAGTTTTACTAAAAATTCTTTTATCTTTAATAAAAAGGGTAAGATCTAAAAAATTAATATACCTATCATGGATTTCTTCAGTAAACCTCAGTCCATATGTATTAGAATTGATGTAAGATAAAAATTCAGTTAAAAGACTTCTGCCACCTTTCCAGATAATTAAAACGTCATCAATGTACCTTCTCCATTGCACCAGGTTCGCACCAAATGGGTTATTACACCAAATATTGTTCAATTCCCAATCAGCCACAAAAATGTTGGCATAACTTGGTGCGAACCTGGTGCCCATCGCTGTTCCACATGTTTGAAGGTAATATAACCCTTCAAACCAAAAATAGTTGTGGAACAGGATGAATCTGATGAGATCTAAAACAAAGGTGGCCTGTCCTGGATTCATATCTGGATCACGACTCAGGACATTACGTACAGCTTCAATGCCCTTCTCGTGATCAATCATAGTGTATAAAGAGGTGACGTCAACTGTTACCCAAAGGTATTCATCTTTCCATTCAAGACCTTCCAATTCTTTGATGATCTGGACAGAATCTTTGGTATACGATTTGGCTAAAACAACATATTTCTGCAAAAAGAAATCGATATACTGTGAGATATTGCTAGTAAGAGACCCAATACCACTGATAATAGGTCTTCCTGGTGGAGATTCCAAGCATTTGTGCACTTTAGGCAAGTAATAAAAGACAGCTGTCTTAGGTGAGTTGATAAATAAATAATTAAATTCATCTTTATTTATAATCTCGTTCCTCAAACCTGTTAATAAAATACCATGTAATTCCTCTTTAAATTTACCTGTAGGGTTACTCTTTAAAATCTTATAAGTGTCTGAATCACCTAATAACCTCAAAGACTCTTTCATATAATCAGCTCTATTGAGGATAACAATACCTCCACCTTTGTCGGCCTGCCTAATTACTATATCTCTATTATCTTTTAATTCTTTTAAAGCTTGTTTTTCTCTCCTAGTCAAATTATCTTTACCTCTATTTTTAGAGAGTTTCTCAAATTCGCTCATCACCATTTCACAAAATACTGGTATATAATCTCCCTTTTCCCAAGTAGGAAAAAATTTAGATTTACTCTTTAAACCGGAATGTATGATTTCAGGTGCCATAGATTCAATTTGGGTCACATCCATCATTTGATCACTTTGAGAGTCTCTAAAAGCAATATCAACTTCTTTTTTCTTTTCAAAAAATCTTTTAATAGTCAATTTTCTTAAAAATTTCTGGGTATCTATAAAAAGTTCAAACATATTGGGATCTGTTTGTGGGGCAAATTTTAGTCCTTTATTAAAAACCTCTAATTGTTCCTTAGTAAAAATCTCTTTAGATAAATTAAAAATGCCTTCAATACTCTTTGTATCATTTAATCCGACATTTCTCCTTCCTCTATTTCCTCTAATCCTCCTATTGCCCCTAGGAGTCTCCTTTTTTTGGAGGGTGTTTGTAAAGTTTGTAGAGGTGAGAACCTGTTTCTGTGAACCCAAACATTTTGTCCTTGTTTGGGTCGATTCTCTAAAAAAATCTCGGGTTGTCATATCTACCTCTTATTCTACTATTAATCACATTACTCTGAGTAGAGGATCTGTCTTTACCTCTACTATTCATCACGTTACTTTGATTATCTTTTCGTCTCACTACCCTATTAGGTTCCTCATAATTGCTAGTTTTCTTAATGAATGATTCTCCATAGTCGTCTCTACTCTTCTTATAGATTTTAGATTCTCTAGGGGCATTTTTCTTATCACGCCCTCCTCTAGATTCTTTATTAAATTTGTAAGGTCTATTTTCATGATTGTTTCTATAATTCTGAGGGCCCCTAGGCCCCTTTTTTCTCCATTCTCTTTGTATGCCTCTTCTATAATCGTCCTTATCTCTACTCAATTTATTTTCCTTAATATTTAAAATCTTTTCTTCTAATTTTTCTACATTCTTATTCAATAACTTACTATTTTCCTTTATTGTTTCCTCATCAAAAGCCATATTTATTTCAGATTCCACTGAATGAATTTCCTCTTCTATATTTCTCAAACAATCCTCCTGGTATTTTACCAGGATTTCCATTAACTGGTTTGAGCAATTATCAAGAGTATCATTCCACTTAGTCATAAAATCAGGATTCTCTTGACCGAATGCAGGTTCTTTTTCAATTCTTAACCCTCTAGGGATAATTCCCAGTTTCAAATATTGTTGGAGATATTTAATCTCCCACCACTTCTTAACCTCCTTTTCTGCTAATCTCTCCATTTTCTGAAAAGAGAAATTATTCACCTTATGATTAGTTGTGAGTTCTCTAGAGAATAGACTTTCAATACGTCTATTCCTTGCATCTCTCATAGTTGTAGTCATAAGTCTACAATAAGCCATAACTAATACTAGTTTAGAGTGCAGGAGAGAAAAAAATATATAAATTGCAGATATTCAATTACACCACACCTTATGGAGTGAAAAATTATACCCAAAGATATAAAATACACAAACAAGAAAATAGAAAGATGGGTGAATGAACAGTAACGATGGATATAAACCAAGTGCAGGCCAGCCTCTGTAAATAGGACACTCCAAATCCAATAATCAAATAGAAATATATACAAAGTAACAGGGCGCCACAGTCACTATATCGGTATATATGAGGGCAAGAAAAATATATATAATGACTAATATCCAAAAAATAGTAATTTATTGACACAAGATAAAAAATAACAGCACAATAATAAGTGCCAAAACAATAAATAAGCAGGAACCCATAGGTATAGCAGCTCAATGATACATAATGCTGAACTGGGCAATAAAGTGCAAAATGCTAAAGTGCAAAATGAAAGTGCAAATGCTCAAAGGCAAAATGCTGGTGTTAAAATTGCACCAAGTAAATGACACATATATTCAAATGGCCCAAAGTATAAATGTAAACAAACAGCATACACACAAAATAAAACCGCTAATACCACAATGCAGGGTCCCAGATAGTGCTCAGTGTTCAATGCTCAACGCGTTTCGTCGCCAGACTTCCTCAGGAGCTTCTTCCATCTTTCTCCGTCTTCCTCCTTTTAAATCCGCCGGTGTATCTACCGGCTTCCATAATTGCCGTGGTTGCGCATGCGTCCATGCGTCATCACGCATAACGTCATACGTCATGACGTATACGTGACCGCTATGCGCATGCTCAACCAAGGTGAACCGCAAACAACTTTATTGTTCATATACACGGTAGCATTAAAGAGCGATCTTATGAAAAAAAAAAAAAAAACGCTCTACAAATATGCAAACCGGATTTACAATGCCTGCCTACCCCACTACTAACCCCTAACAAAAGAATACTAAATGTAAAGGGGGGAAATATAAATCAGACAGGTGGACAAAAGGAGGAAAGGATATATAAAAAAATTTATATGTATGAAAAAATATATAAAAATATATAAAAAATGTATAGCCTATTAAGGAAAAAAAAGAGTCCATTTATATTTCCACAATATCCATTATAATAAAGATGTACATAAACCTTACAAAAAAACCTCTATATAATAATAATAGAGGAGTAGATGAATAACATGTAAAAAATGTGGACAAATGAATAATCATCAAATTATGTAAGAGTAAAGATCAATATAAAAAATCTATAAATATAAATAAGAGTAATGATACTATGTTAGGCTGCAAGTGAGCGCTTTTGAGTGACATGAGGTTAGAAATACTGCTGCATCCATTCAGTCATTCAAAGATTAAAATTATCTTCACATAGAACTGAGATACAAAATTTCAGAAATGTTTGATTTGTCTTCTTGAGATTGAATTGTAGAGGCTGCAGTTGGACTGGCTATACAGCTGCATCGGTACAGTAGAACGCTGTGGTATATGTTGTTGCCTTACATATAATAATAATTTGCAATTTTCCTTCATAGACTAATTTCTATTGTGCTGAGAAAATAAAGATCTGAGAATCCTTTTATTTATATGCAGCGGGTCAGCCTGGAGATTGCGGTTAGTAAACATTAATTTCACAATAAAATGCTGCACATAAAGAGTTTAACCCCTGTGCTGCTGGGTCTGTAGCTGCTGGGTGGGGTGGACTCAGGGCCAGCGCTTCTTATAGGCCAACTAGGCGGCCACCTAGGGTGCTGCTTAAAGGGGGGTGCTGGCAGTCTGCGTGGGTCAGTGCGTGTGCGTCAGTCTGCGTGGGTCAGTGCGTGTTCGTCAGTCTGCGTGGGTCAGTGTATGTCAATCAGCATGAGTGGGTGGAACAAATGGGGTGGCAATTTTTTTTTGCCTAGGGTGGCAAAAATCCTTGCATAGGCCCTGGGTGTACTAATGCGGTTGGAGCTGGCAGAGGGGGGAGAGTACTCCAGAGAGATCTGGTTGTAATGGTGTGGCCTGGGGAAGACGAGACCCTTTACCGAGCTCTAACCCCTCCATCACCCCATCTTTTTTTTTGTCTTCTTTTTCTTCCCCTACTCTCTCTTTCTTTTCTCTCTAATTACTTCACGGCAGCTTGGTGGGCGGGGTTGGTGGGAGGTGATGGAGCAGGATGGGGTGGGTTTGGCTTACAACAGAAGGCTGAGCAAGAGATGTTCCTCTTGAAATAGAGGTTACACTCCATAAATACTTCATCTTTCATAAGGAAATGTCTGTTATTGTGCAATGCTCTGCTATGGCCCATACCTGTGCCCTCAAGCTCACCTGGTTCTTACCTGTAATCTTTGTAAGTTGAACAATATATCTCCTTGACTGTACCATGTTACACCTGAGTACATAAATACCCCCCAAAAATGATGATCGGGGTAACCCTTTATCCAGTATAATCTATCGCTTAGTCATCCAATCTTCAAATCTTACTCAAACCTACCTATAAACAACCAACCATTAATGATCAGTGTCATTAAAATTTCAAATGATGTTATAAATTCTCAGATAATACCTGTGTGCTTAGCTTTTATTTATTATTTTAATTCATTTTTATTGTCTTTTAAAAATGTGTAATTATAGCAGACCTTTCATAAAAAAAGTCTGTTTCCAGTAACACTAAAATAAATTATCCTATGGCTAATCATGTATGATGGGTTATACTAATAAATTATGCTTATCAAAAACTTTCTCTTCCTCTTTAACTATAGCTGCCACAGCTGATGCTCATGCAGTATACGTCATACTTACATTGTATAATATGTTTATTGGTGTTTATCTTCTGTTATACATTCAACATCAAAGTATGACTCTTACAGCAAAAAAAACACATATTTAATGTTTGTTTCATGGGCGTAATATTTGTTACATGGGTGGTCTGGCAGTAGATTGGTGACCCATCCATAACTGCCAGATCTATATCATTGAACACTTAGTGATAAACACTGTATGTATCTCCCAGTCTGTCTGTCTGTTTATCTATCTATTTATTTATCTCAACGTCTATTTTTTTGAAATAATTACGCCTAAAGGTTACTGTCCATTAATGTCAGTGAGTATTTTATTGTGATTTGTGACTCACTTCCAATGTCCCTTCGGTATGTGGGCCTATCACAGACATTTGTCTTTGTTTTCATAACAAGTTTATAAATCTCTGATCGCATTTCTCCTGTTGAGAAATCTCATTACAGCAGCTTTATCTGTGTCACATAACACAACTTAGCTTTGTCTAGTTGGGGAAGCGCAGCTGGTCCCACGACCTTTACATATCCTCTGGCGTTCTTTAAACGGCACTGGCATCTGTTGGACACAAAGAAATTCTTCTTGCTAAGGATGAAATGAGACCATTGATGCTCTTTGATCCAATGTTTCTTCTGTTGTCCTTGGAATGATAGAAATGGCTAACTCACTACGCTTTCTGCCTCAGCGGTCCCCAGATAACGTACCTCCACTTGCGAGGAGGCCTAGAGGGAACAACCTGAATGGGAGTTCCTGCTGAGGTAGTGAAAAGAGCAAGTGATGGCAGGCAGCACAAATCTCTTTGCTTTTTCCCCCCTCTCTATCTGTGATCTCCATTGTTACACACAATGGGTGCTATCCACTTCCAGGACCACCATGGCCACATATATACTGTTCCTTCTGCTAAACCACTAGGTATAAAGTATCATAAGAAAGACTGAGTACTGAGTGGGCGTGTTTTGATGATGACGATGTTCACCAAGTCCATGACAAGCTCAACCATCAATTCTGTGATAGCACTCTTTAATTCATTAACACTCGCCTCGCAAACATTTGTGGTTTTAGGAAACATCCTGAGAGTTTCTGTAAAATCTATAAATGTGCCTACATATATTGTTTGATAATCTAACATTCTAACCTAGTACAAAGATAACAATTACACATAGAATTTTCTTAATAGTATAGCATGTGCTTAAATATGGCATCATTTCTACAATTACAATCTCTTAATAAACGTTTAAAGTTGGATACAGTGTTTTCACGGTTTGTTTCTGGGTACTAGATTGACCCATAGTGTCCTTTCATATCTCATGTCATAGGTGTGAGTGTGGAACAGTATCATTGTGTGCTATATACATGCTAATAATAATAATATATCATTGATGACATTGTGGAGGACAGACCTTCTTCCAGAAAAAGAGGTCTGACTGCTGGCATCTGCACTGGCCTATCCCACTCGAGATAGCACGTATCTCTGCATTCATCTCCCTGCAACATTTAGGCCTCTCTTCACACACTCCGAACCAAGCAATGCTGAATCTCTCCATTCTAAGCACTTCCCACCCAAGTGCCCCAACCTTCCGCACATCCAAATTCCTATTACATTTACAGTATGCTCCTCCAGCTGTATGAGATCATACTCCATTACCTCCTCGTCCCCTTTACATTTTCCAGGAGCTTCAACTCTCTGTTAACGTCCCATGGCCATCACTTCCTAATTCCCCCTGATACATGTTGTCTCAAATCGCCATTATATCTTTTAGATGGTAAGGGCACCGGCTGTATAACTAAGCACTTTGTATAAAAGAGCTTCAATGGCTAGATCTCAGCTTACAGGCAGGGCCATCTTTGCATTTTTGTACTTGTCTGTGTATACTGTACGTTCTCCCCTAATAGTATTGCACTATGGAATATGTTGGCACTTTATAAATGCCCGTAATAAATAAATAAAGAAAAGTGCTTAGAGCTCTGATAACAGCTGAATAAGTTGCTTTGCACCTACGTTAATGCGTTTTTAATGAAGCTGTCCCACCAAATTTGGTACTAAGGCAAAAACCTGAATAGGTTGAAACATTGATCGGTTATTTTTTATGTTTTTGGAATTCTTTGCAATAAGACATTATTTAAAACATGGTGGCAAAGGGTGCATTTTTTATTTATTTATTTCTACAGAATAGCCAAAGTTTCCTCTAATTACAATTCTTGTGGCTAGTCAAGCAATAAAACCATTAAGAAAGGAACCATATCCCTGTGTTTGTATAAAAGCCAAAAGTTTGGTTGCAACCATTTCAGTGCTGAATTCTGAATAAATTGGTAGACGTCAGCAGATGTGCAGAAAAATAACAATATTCTGAGTATTTCCAATTCACTTAGGCAAATTACATGATATTAGTATTTTTTTAAATTAAATTTCTAACTTAATCAATTTATAAGCAAGAAGCTAAGAAGCAATGTGCTTTTCCTGGCAGGACTCATTAACTTAGAACAGCAAGTAATTTGTGGGATTTTTAGATTACAGAGGATAATAAATAAATGATTAGTTCATAGATATACCTAACCAAAATAAAAGTATAAAATAAATATGTTTAATCGTTAATATCGAATTATCTGCTATTCTCTTTGATTGCAAACTCTCCTTCACCCCTTATGCCCAGCCAATTGCCAAATGGTACACCGTTCACTTTATCCCTCTCCCTCTAGAATGTAAACTCGTTTGAGCAGGGCTTTCAACACCCTCTGTTCCTGTGCGTCCAGCTCATCTTGTTGCAAAGACATGTCTGTTAGTCCACCTATTGTACAGCGCTGCAGAATTTGTTGGCGCTCTATTCATAATAATAATACTGAAAAATTTGATTAAGTAGCATAATTGAATGGAATACACTATATCTGATTTAATGAGAACACTGAAGGTCTTTTTTAGACGTTATTCTAGAGGGACAGGTGATGGCAAGTCACTTACAAGTAGGAATAGAATAATTCAGAGATAAGAAGATTACTCACGCAGCTAAATTTAAGCCTGGTGATATTGAGAGGTCAAGATAATCTATGCTCAATGAATTCATGTTTAACTAAGCCTTTTCAAGCTGACTCCATGTTTAATACCATAGAATCAGCTAAGGAGATCAAATTTTGTTTTTAAAAAAAGCGTTAACATTGAACTTAACGAGGTACGGGTTTTCAATTAACTTAATCAAATTTTCATTCTGTAACAGGACGTCATTTCATTGTAAACATAATGACTTTTCAGGTTTCCTGTCACTTTAATTATGTAATTGTTGTCGATATTCACTATATATTCACTATATGAATATTGTATTCATAGTCTACCTGTCACTTTATTGTGTCCATGCTTTGTTATGTTGTATATATCCTCAAGGCAACTGTGTTAAGAGGGTTAATTAATGATGTCACATTCTGTAACATTTGTATTTTAAAACATCTCTAGGCTTGTAAAAGGTTTTGTGTGAGACCTGAAGCATCACTTGTGTGATAGTATTCTGTGGACATATAATACTAATAAATATGAGCATTGACATATTGTATGTGACTGAAAGGTACAGGATTGCATTCTGACAGACAGGGTTGGGGAAGAGGAAGGGTTCTAAGCATATTAAAAGATTTCTTTACAGACTGCAATAACAGCCTGTGGTGTACTATTTATTCCAGAAGCTTGTTAATACATAAGTAAAATACATATTGTATGTGGGCACTACTTTGCAAATAACATGGAAAAAACAATAAAAAAAAAAAACTGTACTGACTAAATTGGAATGAAATGTCTCTAGATGAGCAACAATCTTATTAAGCGTTATACTCTAAAGCAGGCTTCCCCAAACTCCAGCCCTCCAGATGTTACTGAACTACAACTCCCATGATTCTCAGCCTATCTATTTCATAAATAGAATCATGGGAGTTGTAGTTCAGTAACATCTGGAGGGCTGGAGTTTAGGGAAGCCTGCTCTAAAGTATCTAGTATTCAAATAAAACATTCCCGATCTCTGAAATCTTCAGAGGGGGGCTAAGTAGTTACAGTACAGTTGGTTACGAAGTAGTTTCTGTACAGTTACAGTACAGTTCGTTACTAAGTAGTTATAGTATAGTCGGTTACAGTACAGTTGGTTACTAAGTAATTACTGTAGAGTTGGTTACTAAGTAGTTACAATACAGTCGGTTACTAAGTAGTTGCTGTACAGTTGGTTACTAAGTAGTTACTGTACAGTTACAGTACAGTTGGTTACTAAGTAGTTGCTGTACAGTTGGTTACTAAGTAGTTACAGTACAGTCGGTTACGAAGTAGTTTCTGTACAGTTACAGTACAGTTCGTTACTAAGTAGTTATATTACAGTCAGTTACAGTACAGTTGGTTACTAAGTAATTACTGTAGAGTTGGTTACTAAGTAGTTACAATACAGTCGGTTACTAAGTAGTTGCTGTACAGTTGGTTACTAAGTAGTTACTGTACAGTTACAGTACAGTTGGTTACTAAGTAGTTGCTGTACAGTTGGTTACTAAGTAGTTACAGTACAGTCGGTTACGAAGTAGTTTCTGTACAGTTACAGTACAGTTCGTTACTAAGTAGTTATATTACAGTCAGTTACAGTACAGTTGGTTACTAAGTAATTACTGTAGAGTTGGTTACTAAGTAGTTACAATACAGTCGGTTACTAAGTAGTTGCTGTACAGTTGGTTACTAAGTAGTTACTGTACAGTTACAGTACAGTTGGTTACTAAGTAGTTGCTGTACAGTTGGTTACTAAGTAGTTACAGTACAGTCGGTTACGAAGTAGTTTCTGTACAGTTACAGTACAGTTCGTTACTAAGTAGTTATATTACAGTCAGTTACAGTACAGTTGGTTACTAAGTAATTACTGTAGAGTTGGTTACTAAGTAGTTGCTGTACAGTTGGTTACTAAGTAGTTACTGTACAGTTACAGTACAGTTGGTTACTAAGTAGTTGCTGTACTGTTACAGTACAGTTGGTTACTGTATAGTTACAGTACAGTAGGTTACTAAGTAGTTACTGTATTGTTACACTCCAGTTGGTTACTGAGTAGTTACAGTACAGTTGGTTACTAAGTAATTACTGTACAGTTACAGTACAGGTGGCTACTTAGTAGTTACTGTATAGTTACAGTCCAGTTGGTTACTAAGTAGTTACAGTATAATTACAGTACAGTTGGTTACTAAGTAGTTACTGTACAGTTACAGTACAGTTGGTTACTGTATAGTTACAGTACAGTTGGTTACTAAGTAGTTACTGTATAGTTACAGTCCAGTTGGTTACTAAGTAGTTACAATACAGTTGGCTACTAAGTAGTTACTGTATAGTTACAGAACAGTTGGTTACTAAGTAGTTACAATACAGTTGGCTACTAAGTAGTTACTGTATAGTTACAGAACAGTTGGTTACTAAGTAGTTACAGTACAGTTGACTGCTAAGTAGTTACAGTACAGTCGGTTACTAAGTAGTTACAGTACAGTCGGTTACTAAGTAGTTACTGTATAGTTACAGTACAGTCGGTTACTAAGTAGTTACATTACAGTTACAGTACAGTTGGTTACTGAGTAGTTACAGTACAGTAGGTTACTAAGTAGTTACTGTATAGTTACAGTACAGTTGGTTACTAAGTAGTTACAGTAGAGTTGGAACTCCCTAGTGTAGTACATATGCTCTGAAGCAGCATCCGCTAACCTTGGTACTGCATATGCTTGTACACTACATTTCCCATAATGCTTAGCCAAGGTGAAGACAAGTATAGTCCATCAATCTCTAGAGTGTTACTATGCGCTGTAATTTATTTATCATATACATTATAAATATTCCCACAAATTACTGGCTATTCTCAGCTAATGATGCCCTCGAGCATTTCTTCCTAGCTTTAAGCTTATAAAATAAGTTAGAAATTTACTGAAAAAGTAATGATCTTTATAATTTATTTCAAGTCAATATAAAATATTTAGATTGTCTAATTTGTCTGAATTTCTACTGGAAATGGAGACTCATTTAAATCTCTCATTTAAATCTGTTTCTTATAGACACATTATTATGACTGCCTCATTGCCTGAAGTTGGTCGAGCATCATGGGAAATATAGTTACAAGCATCTGCAGTATCTTGGTTAGCAACTGTTGCGATAGAATGGGGGGAGGGTGTGTTAAGCACCCCAGACTTTGATTAACTACAACTCCCATGATGCTTTGCAAGCCTGTTGCAAGCTGCTGGGTGTTTTTAATTTTTGATTGTATCTGCTAAAGAACATATATGTACTAAACCATGATATATCACCTGTGGCTCAAACATCTTTATATTTCATAGCATTGACTCTTTAACTTAATCTTTACTGTAAATAAAATATATAATTTATTTTAACAATTTAGTAGATATGCCCCCCTCCAAAAGACACATGCACATATTTTGTTTTGCATGCTTTATGTGGGGTTATATAAAATGACCTTGCAATAGTTGCAATTGTAATATCTGCAGCTACTGCAAGCCCTCCTCGCTTTTCCCAGAAGCACCTGTGGTTTGGCTGGGGGGCTTTTCAGTCAATTTTCTCAATGAGCTCTGTAGCATTGAGAAGTATTAGCAGATTCACTCTGACTGACAGCTGGGGAGGTCTAATGAAATTTCCACTTTTACAAATTAAAAAAAAGGCACGCTCTACTTATTTAAAGTACTTAAAGGACCACTATAGGCATTCAGCTTAATGAAGTGGTCTGGGTGCCAGGTCCAGATAGGATTAACCCTTTTTTTTTTATATATAAACATAGCAGTTTCAGAGAAACTGCTATGTTTACACTGAGGGTTAACCCAGCCTCTAAAGCCTCTAGTGGCTGTCTCATTGGCAGCCGCTAGAGGCGCTTGCGTGCTTCTCACTGTGAAAATCACTTTCCTATGAGACTGGCTGAATGCGTGCACGGCTCCTGCCGCGCATGTGCATTTAGCCGATGACGTCGCTAGGAAGGAGGAGAGCTCCCCGCCCGGCGCTGGAGAAAGGTAAGTGTTTAGCCCCTTCCTCTCCCCTCAGGGCACTATAGTGCCAGGAAAACGAGTATGTTTTCCTGGCACTATAGTGGTCCTTTAAGAAACATCAAGTGCTCTATGTGTTTGGAGTGTTCAGTTAACAGGTACGCTCTAAAGCGACCATGAAAGTGTAACCTGTGTATTCAGTGGCTTTATTTAATCTTCTTACACATATTACTTCACAAACTTTTTTTTATTCCTTTTTGTTTGTTGTTTTTTTCTGATTTCCAATCCATGGCGATAGCAGATCCAGGTCAGATCATAAGACCAAGTATTAAAAGACTCTGCCTGCTGCACTGTTTTCACCTTTGCTTTGAATCCTACGTTTTTCACGCGGCTAATATCAATAGTGCTATAAAATGCTTCCCGTGTGAAGTTAGGCATGCAGTAAAGGCCAAGCAAAGAAGATTTCTTTAAAGAAGACAACATTATATTTAGAAAAACTGCAATAATATTTGATTTTTTGATTATTGTTTTTTTTCTCGTACGCAGGGCTAGTATTTTTTCTACAGGGAAGTAGACTTTCTGTAACTCACACCAGTGACATCACATGTATCATTGTGGTTTATTGACGGTGAGCTGCTGTGAAGTAATGGGATTATGAAATGTAGGTCAAGACACATTCTTCACATTCTCCACTATTGTCCTTGGTTTGGTTATTAAGTTTTAGTGCATCTTAGGTTTTAAGTAGACTCGTGCATTTGGTTTCAAATAAATAATGCTTTATCTTAATTTTGGACAATCGGCAGTTAATCCTAACTCCACACCTCTAAAATGTCATGTGGACGTATCACAAAACGAACGGAACTGGCAGTGAAGAAGTCATTTTGTTTGTTTCGTTATTTTAAGTTCTGTCCGTGGCCCCAAAACAAAAAAAAGAGAGAATGGAGAAAGATTATTTTAGAAAGCAACTGGATGAATACTTACAAAAACATAATATTCCGGGATATTATTTTTTAATAAATTGGGTAATTGAGTTCTTGATCCAAGGAGATATTTGGCTTCCATTCAAGAGGGATATTTTTCCTAGTTTTTTGCAAAATTGGCAGGCACTTCAAACTGGTCTTTTTTGCCTTCTTTTGGATCAACTGCAAAAACAGATGTTTTCAGCTATGTAACTATGTAAATTAGTTCCCCATGATGGATAAGAGTTCTACCCAATGATGTGGGCTGTATTTATTGTCCAATGAGTCTGAAAAAAAATATTAAAATAGTTGATTAATGGAGATGGATATCAAATGAGAAGTAATCAATGGAGAGGAAAAGAGAAAAAGGAAAAAAAACGAATTCAATCAGATACTATGATTTTGGCATTGTTAAAAGCCCAATTTTGTGCCTATCTTTCCTGATAAAATTGTTTATATGTACCTGTAACCTTACAAAACTAATATATTTTATTTTCCTTTCAATTTAATATTTTGGTTTAACCACATTACTCAGAACTAACGTATGAATGTATATTTTGTGCCAAAGATTGGCAGACTGATACACTGAACCACGCACTAGGTGGGCTATAAAACGCGAAACATCATTTCCAGATCTCTGGAAGCCAAGAATGCAAATTCTGTCTCAATAACAAATCATTTTGAACCTGTAAAACAAATGAGTAAATCTAAGTCATAAAATCCTGTTTATAAAATGTGAATGTCCCCCGTGAGATTTGAAACATAAGTCTTCCACTGTTAATGCTCTGTAACTGGCATACGTTACAAGGAGATAAAATGTAACCGTATTTAGACCATTATTCAGAATACTCAGAGAGTAATCTCCTTCTCTGTATAATTACCTTTGGCCTATCATTGGTGCAGGCTCCTCCTGTTACAAGTCCATAGGGTATTGATGATGATCTAAATAAATTATAGTTTTATTGTCCATTAATCTGTGCAAGATTGACTTGGATAATGTTACCACATTCAAAGCACAAGTGATTTAGATATATATACTAATGTGTGTGTGTCCCATTTTAATAGGAGTTGCACCTCCCAGTGGTTCCTATCACCATTATTAATGATGGCAGCTGAACTAGCTGTGCCCAGGACTGCAATTCCCACTAATCTCAGGCAGCGCTGGGTTATGTATGTCTCAGTGCTAGCTTTGCAGTAAAATCCTTTACTTGTACACTACCCTAACACACTACACGACACATTAACTCTTATATCACCTCTTCGCATTGTATTACACATTAACCCCTTCAATACATTAACGCTAATCCGTAACCTCTACATTACATTCTAACCATTGCACTGCATTAAGACTAAAAATAGCCTCTAGACTACCCTAAATCTAACCAGTGATCCTTACACTGAAAGTTATCCTCAAAGGAACACTATAGTCACCAAAACAACTTTAGCATAATGAAGCAGTTTTGGTTTGTAGATCATGCCTCTGAAGTGTCACTGCTCAATTCTCTGCCATTTAGGAGTTAAGTCATTCTTGTTTCTGTCTATCCAACCCTAGCCACTGACACAGTCTGCATGGAAACAAAATGGTTTCATTTTCAATCCGGTTTAACATACTTTAAAAGTGTTTTTCTCCTGCTCTGTAAACTGAACTTTAATCACACACAGGAGCCTCCTGTAGGTTCTAGCAATGTATTAATAAGGCAAGCGGTAATAAATTCTAAATTAAACAGAATTTGCAATAAAGAAAGTTTAAACATTAGATGACTCTTCACAGGAATTGTATAGGAGAACTGTGTAGATCACATGCAGGGAGGTGTTAGAGAGAATTGAGCAGTGAGACTGCAGGGGCATGATCTATACACCAAAACTGCTTCATTAAGCTAAAGTTATTTTGGTGACTATAGTGTCCCTTTAACGTAAAAATAGTCTGTAATATAAAACATGCATAATGATACAACCTATATTATGTGAAAATAATGTGCACTTGTGGTTCTGGGGAAATTTATAGACTACTCCTCAATGGCATTAGTTTCTTGTAATATGGATTTCACCATGTGCTCGCTCTTCCTCCCCATCTCTGCTCCTAGTGGTAATGGTACAGTGGTACTCCTGTGGTATTACTGTAAATGTAGTTTTTGGTCCTTAATGTGCTAAGTACCGATCCTGAAACATTGTCCTTAAAAATGTTGTTATTCTTTACCTACAAACTCTTGTCCAAAATGTTTTGATGTTCAAAATCCTATTTTAAAATCTATGAATTATTGCATGGCAGTTGAATTTTTTAAACAGAGCCATAATTCAGGATTTTAACAGATCATTAAAAATGTGCCATTTAAATGACAAATAAATAAACTGTTAATTCAGTCCTGATAAGGTGACAAATGAATACAAATTTACTCCAAAAACGATAAGAATGCAAATGGTCTGTTGCAACCAACACGATATGTACTGTGCTCAATACAAACCTGAAATCAAAACAATAGTGTAAGAATGTGTGCATTAAACCCAGCACAATGCAAGTACTTGTTTTTCACAGCGTAAATTCTCCCGGGCATAGCATATATATGTAAAGAAAAAACAATAATCTGAAAGTGCAGTATGTCAATATAGTAAATAATAAACAGAGCACAAGAATAAAGCACACTGACAATATAGGATCAGAATAAGTGCGCTTACTTTAGGCACTTGAATGTATTTTCTGGTATAGGGAATTCAGAGGATGACATAAATTATGAATTTACACCCTAATATACGTAGTTGTGCTGTGTTGGGTGTTGATGTTGCGTGCAACAATTTTTATATTATAATATGCCTAAAATTAAAGATCTAACCAGAATTTTTAAAGTTGAAATGTTACGTGTTTTAATATTCTGTTTTCTTATGCCATGTATTTAACATGTAGAAATTGTTGACATCAAACAAATAAATTAAAGCTGCTTCATCACCACACACACGTAAACACACACACACACACACACACAATTAGTATTTCAAAACATAAAATCTTTATTAAATACATACATTGACAATGCTGGAATTTCACAGACCTGTCAATGCAGTCAAAAGCTAAATATTAGGGACTATATTGACTATATTGTTATATGTATTTTCCCTCTACTTGACAAAAGGCAGCGCTAGGGCTGTTAAGTTTTGCCAATTCCCCCTGTTGTCACTAGTGACAGCCGTGAGGAAAAAGGCCTTGTTTATGGAGCCTTCATAGGCATCAGTGTTGACATGGATGAGGGCTCCTTGCAGATGAAGCTCCAGGAGCTGAGGGAACCCCTTGATGAACGTGGTTGTAGCCGTGAACTACAGCTCACCAAGCGGCAAGTCACCATTGGGAGTCTTTACACAATGTGTAATGAAGGAGACAGAGGTACATTAACTATAAAAATCCATCTTGCTGTATTTACCTCTATCCAGGAACTGAGAACTGAGCACCACCATCTTATCTCATTGTCAAACATGATATAAGCTCCGAAACTACCCCAACAACTTGCGTCAAATATCTCCACGGACGCAGACATAATCAATGTTTCCTGGCTATGCCAGGACTGAACTGGACTGTGAATTAGAAATTGCTAATTCTTTAAATTGGAGCTTCACATGAAAAAGATTGACTGGTGCAATTTTTAATGTTTTACTCCGTTGTGTCATTTCAAGAAAAACTGACATTTCCCTTTTTAACATACCTGGACTGAATTTTTGCAGTAGGATGCATGGCCAGACTTAGACAAAACAGAGCAGACAGCAAGGTAATATGCCAATTTCTAATCTCTGAGAAAAAAACATTCCAACGCTGTAAACACAACCAAGTTACATTATGCATAATAACTAAACAAAACAAAAAATGCCATATGTGAAAACTGAAAACAAAGTAAACGAACACGCTGCCATATGTGTAAAAAAGAGATAAATTGATGCTTTGATATTCACAAACATGAACACAGTATATATGAAAAACATATGTCTTTAAGCGTATTCTACATCTGCTCGTCTTTCCAATTTCATTCCTGAGTTTCAGAGAATGAATCTTTATTTTGTTTTGAAAACCACATTCTTTTAGACAGTTGGGTGAAAATAAAATAAAAATATCCAAAAGCCATTATTCCATTTTAGTGCATACTGTCCCTTTTAGTGACACCATGCTAACTAAAAAAGATTACAATTGCAGCAATAAAAATATCATACAGAACAGTCTGGGTTTTTATTAAAGGGGGACTATAAGCACCAGACCGCTTCAGTTTATTGTAGAGGTTCAGTGTCCCAGGTCCCTTTACCCTGCAATTGATAAACTGCAATAATTGTCTTGGAGGGTTTACTCCACCTCTAGTGACTGTTTACCAGACAACCACCAGAGGGTCTTCCAGGTGGCTAGGTGACTTTTGTTCGCCTAGCTGACGCTGGATATCCTCACCATGTGCATGAGAGCATGATGTCGGCGGGGGAGGAGTGGAGGCGGAACGTGAACCAGCGCCGAGAGACATCTGCGCTGGAGTCAGATGAGTTTTGATATGGCAAAAAGACCAAGGTAAAAGTGAGAGGTATAAAATTAACTTTATTGTTCAATTGTTGAAATACAAGGTACAGGGTAGGTTGTCAGAAATTTACAATTAAAACTAGGCCTGTGCATTCAGTTTTCAAGAATAATAATTTGAGGGTATTTTTGGCAATCTCGCAACTCCAAAACTCTGTATGGATGTATCATTAACCAACAAAACCAGAGGTCTCAAAATGTGCCTAACAGGGTACTTCAAAATATATACATAATATTTATATTTTGCAGTACACCTATTGGCCAATTTTCACACCTACAGATGCATATGTAATACAATAAAAAAAAAAAAAATCAGTTAAAGGGACACTCCAGGCACCCAGACCACTTCTGCCCATTGGAGTGGTCTGGGTGCCAACTCCCACTACCCTTAACCCTGCAAGTGTAATTATTGCAGTTTTTATAACACCTTGCAGGGTTAACTCCTCCTCTTGTGGCTGTCTGCCAGATAGCCACTAGAGGGCACTTCCGTATTTATAGCACACAAATAGTGTGTTATAACTACGCTGGACGTCCTCACACTATGTGAGGACCTCCAGCGTCGCTGAAATCCCCATAGGAAAGCATTGAAAGCATTTTTCAATGCTTTCCTATGGGGAGGCCTAATGCGCGTGCGTGTGGGCAGACCCTGAACCAGTGCCAAGGGACATCGGCGCTGATACAGGTAAGTCACTGAATGGGTTTTAACCCCTTCAGCATTTTGGGATGGGGGTGAGAGGGAGAGGGGATCTGCAGTGCCAGGAAAACTGTTTGGTTTCCTGGCACTGGAGAGTCCCTTTAATAAATGGTTTAAATATGTTAGGGCAGTGGCAGGGAGGCACCTAAAATGAAATAAAAAGCCAAATGTTTTTCTAAACAAGAAATTCATTCTAGACCTGTTACTCAACTCTTACAAAGGAAAGAAATATTTTTAGTTGTAATTTATAAAAGTTTATTAAATCATTGGCAATTTATTCTTTTTACGTAGGAACTCCTAACCTTTGTTTACCCTCGGCTCTGCATTTAACATATGGCAAATATGCAATGTTCAAAGCACCTTCATTTTAACTACCACTTAAATAAGGGCTTAACGAGCAGTTAATTTCCCAATATTGTATACCGTCTCTCACCGAGCCTCGGCGGTAAATAGTCTTTACTTTTTTAATAAAAAAGTTCTGTGAAAGATAGTAATCAAGATGTTCTTATGTGATATAAACAATTTTGCATTTTTATAGAATGAAAACAGCTTTCTTTTATTACCTAATAATTGCTTTTTTTTCTTTTGAAATTTTCTTGCGTGTTGGATGCCATTAATATTGTAGCTACTTGCTTCAATTTCATTTGAAGAGACGGTTTATGACTTTTTTTTAATGATGTCTGTGATTTATTTTTTTCAAATATTAGGAAAGTTTTATGCCGAATGAGAAATTGAGAACTTCGGATTCTCAAGCTGTGATGGACAAAAAAAACAATTAAGAACCAGTGTCAGCTAAAAGGATTCTGGGAATCGTGGGCCATGTCAACTTTCACAGACCTGTGTATATTGTCGTAAAATTGCTGTATAAAGGATGTTTAAGCATAGACACACTCCTAGATGGGCCGTAAGCCTCTAACGGGGTACCCAAGTTCATGGATGCGCATAAAAACTTAGAATGCTGGAAATAGGCTGATGTTCTCATATTATTTTTGGTCTTTTTAATAACCTCATCTTACAGATGGCACTATCCTTCTACCAGTTGTTGTTTTTGTTTTTTAAATTTTATCAATGTATTTACAGATAGCCGTCATAATCTGGTAGTTTCTGTTAGCAGACAATAAATATAAGGCTAAGTAGAGACAAAAAAATAGCAGCTACACATTTTTTTTTCAGAAGAGGATGCAAAAGGTAGGGTTCTGCAGAGGCAAAATAGCTCTTCACCAACATATGTAACCAAATGTACGGCACCCCAAAAAATAATAAAACGCAGAAAATCCGGCTTTTGTTAAAGTTGTATTTTCTGTAACACAAACCTCAAATGCAACCTGTGATTCTTTTCTTTCTTTTTCCTTTTCTTTTCATTTTCTTTTATTTATTTTTTCCTTTTCTTTTCTTTCATCAAGGTCAGAAACCAGAACTGTAATAAATGTGCCCTGTATGAGATAAAACGAGACTGAAGAGAAACATGCTGATTAAATGATTCTGATTTGGACAGAACAATGTGCACATGTAGCAGTTAAATGCTTGACTTGCGTGCTGGCGCTGGGTTTTTTTGTGTTGTGACATAACGCAAACTGATGTGATAAACAGACAACGAGCCCATTCTGAACATTCTCTTGACGTCTCCGAAAATGCTAGGAGGGTCATCTTTCATACACGCAAACAGTCATAAGGCTTCCCTGTTAATCCAACACAAGCAATGCTTCCTCCTTCTTATTTAGTTTCTGCCTTATTAACCTAAGGAAGAGCCGAGTTTATGTTTTATCTGGAAAGCTAATATACTTAAATTAGAAGTCCATAGGGCTGGTAATGGAATCCCAAATGTTCCTCTGGAGACTACGTTAACTGCAGGGAAGAGCTACAAATTATTTGCAAGGATCCTAATAGCATTTTTAGTTTTAATTCTACTGCATACAAGTCCGGAATTCTGTGCCTTAAGCTCATATGCTGATAATGTCCATATATACATGGCTATCAAAATATTGTGTGTAACTGTATGTGCCACGGTTATAAATCTGGGCACGTATGTATAGGGTCTGTTAAATGAGGACAATGCTATGCTTATTAATATCAATATTAATAGTCAACACCTAGCTTAGTTTATGTTAAGGTAGGAAAACTCAATTGCTTTCACAGCTTACTTACATAAATATATACATAGATTACTGGTCCATGTGGACAACATCTATGGTAAAATATATTTAATTATAACAAATAAATCTACCTATCAATGGCTTATTAGTACGCCTACTAATGGAATTTATCCAGAATCTATACATATATATATATATATATATATATATATATATATATATATATTTGTGTTAAGGGCTCATGATAGTGCAGAAGAAACAAACAGTGATAAGTGTAGGATGGTATTAAAAGAGCAAGTCGGTTGTGGTGTGCCGGAACCGACGATAAGGTAGGCCTGTAAATAAAGAGGGCAAAAATAGAAAATAAAATTTATTACATACCAGCAATATACGTACATTTAACCAGACATGTCTTGAAAAGCATTTCTTACTTCTTGTACCGGGTTAGGTATGTATCTAGAGTAAGCGGATGATTTCCAGCGCCCCAGTGACTTGATAACATGAACTGGGATGTTTGCACTGGATGCTGTGGAGGCCGCTCCTATGCGGAAGGAGTGGCCCGAATAGTTAGCTGATTTGAGGCCCAGCTGTGTAAGTAAAGACCTGACGCGTGTCATAAAGGTGGTGGTAGTGAGTACAGAACCTTGTAGACTGAAAAGTGGTTGATATGGTGATGAGTTGTTATGCTGGGTATATGAATCCAGTAGTTTGACGGGCCACCACCTGTTGTGAGTAGGATAGTACTTAACCTCTACTGGAGGTGCATGTTGACTGGTTTTGGAATGAGGCAGAGTCAAGATATAAGAGTCCATGTGTTTTGTTAAGTGTGAATGAAGTAGGATGTGAGTGGACTGTGTTGTGCTGATGGCGGTATATCCTCTTGGTCTCAAGAAACCATAAAAGGCTACATATATAGCGGTTTTAATGACAAGATTTGTGCTGTTGGCAAAGAGTTTTAAATCTAGTAAGTTGGATAAGTCTTTAAAAATATGGAAATCTATAGGCAGTCTCTGGGCCGTACGTGGAGGTTCAGATCTCTGAATACCCCTAAGGATGTTCTTAATTTGGTAGGCGGACATGAAACTCGAATTGTTGGGTTGTAAAGTTAGCATGTGATGTTGGATGCCTGTCAGATATAGTTTGATTGCGTTGTATGATAATTTAAGTTTGAGGTGGCAAAAAGATGCAAACCCCAACAAGGATGTCATGATGAAAGGTTGTAAGAGGTTGTGTTCCGAAAGGAATCCTTTAAATAAAATGAAAGCTCTGTCGTAAGTTTTCCGGGTATTAGTAGACAGTGCTAATTGGGCCAATGTTCTGCTATGTTGCATGATAGCATCTAGTCCCTTATTAGATGGTGGAATAGTGGAGTGGTCGTGGCTGTGAGTGCGGCTGACGGGAGTATTTGACGAAAAGCCTGGAAATTAAAGCGAGACAAATTGTCAGCAGCCGTGTTACATACACCTGGAACATGAACACAAAACAAGAAGAAATTATGACATGCAGCCAACCAAGTGAGTTTCCTCAGGAATCTCATAATAGTCAGTGATTTGGATCGGCCTTTGTTAATAATGTGGCAAGTTGCTTGGTTGTCTGAGTAGCAACGTACTGGCGAACCTGCCCATAAATGCCCCCATGCCACGGCAGCTGCCACTATGGGATATATCTCAAACAGAGCTGAGGTAGTGGAAAAACCTCTGAAGGCCAGCTGCCCCAAAGCCATTCGTTCCCATAAATTGCTGCAAAACCTGTGGTAGACGCCGCGTCTGACCAGATGGTAGGTGAGGAGTCAGACAATTTAGGGAGGAACATACTTTTACCATTCCAGGTGGTTAAAAAGTTTCTCCACATGAGTAGGTCTGCCATGGCTTGGGTATCCAGGGATAACCTGTGTGCATCATGTCTAAAAAGTGGGAACATGTAAAGGAGTCGTGAGATGAAAGCACGGCCTTGAGGTATGATGCGCATAGCAAAATTTAGTGACCCCAGCAAAGACTGTAGTTCTTTGCGGTTGCAAGTACCGAGTTGTATATAGAGATTTATGTTTGTAAGAATGTTTTCTACCTTGGTGCGTGGCAGGCTCGCTTGCATGGTGGCTGAGTCTAGTATGATACCCAGGAATGTGAGAAAGGTATCTGATCCTTCAGTCTTGGTGGGGGAGACTGGGACACCCAACTGTTTGAATAGACTGATGGTTTCTTTGAGGCTACTGGGAGGGGAAATATTCTCCTCGACCAGTAAGAAATCATCCAGATAATGTATAAATGTAGCATCTGGCTATATTTAATAATAACCAGCATAGGGTTTCGGCGAATACGTCGAAAATGGCTGGACTACTTTTGGAACCAAATGTTAAACGTGAGAAAAAGTAGTAGTTCCCGGCCCACTTGATGCCATGTAGGTGCCACAGTGTAGGGTGGATAGGCAGTAACTTGAAAGCATTTGTTATATCGGTCTTACTGAGCCATGCTCCGACCCCTGCCTGCATGATAGCCATAATGGCGTGATCTATGGTGGAATATTGCAGTGAAAATTCCTCATAGGGTATGAGGGAGTTCAGACTAGGAGTGGCAGAGGTGTGTGGTGCCGATAGATCGATGATAAGTCTCTGTTTGTGGGAAGATTTCCCCGTGACAATACCGAGGGGGTTTGTCCGCCATGTGGTGAAGGGGACTAGAAGGGCCCCAATAGGAAGCCCTCTGCCACTTCCTTGGCTATGAGTGTGTCAACCGCTGTAGGATTTTGCTGTGCGGATTGTAAATTAGGACATTCCAGGATTCCGGAAGGCATGTGTATGAGACCTGTGTGGAATCCTTCTTATAGATCTGAGATAATGAATTCTACCAAATGTCTAGATGGATGATGTGACAGTAATGTCGTAAGTACAGAAATGTTTATCGACGTTAAGTATTGTTTAGGATACATTTTATTAGGACACATGGTCTCATTCAATGGTGCAGGGAGGTGCAGGGAGGGGTGGAATGATCATGTATTGAATATATATATATGTGCCATGGCATAAAAATGGAATGATGTGGATGAGGTTGAAAAATTATGTGAAGTGACAATATGCAGAAACATAAAAGTTGTTGTAACGTGACGTATGAATGGTTGAACCAAAGCGTGTGATTCAACCCGAAAGTCTTGTGAAAGATAGGACCGTGTTCTTGTATACTCGTGGTATGTCGTCTGAGTATGCCAAGAAATGGTCTGAAAATTGTAAGTGCCATGTAATCATGATGTACATGGTTGTAATAAAAGCATGATCTCCATAAAAACTTTTAGAAATAAGCCATAATCGCAGGCTAAACCATTATTGTAATATACCTGAAATATCTATAATTTAGTAACTTAAAATAACTATAATCTAAACCAATATACATGAGAAAATGTTAATCAAGATAGAAACCTAGTATGGTATGAATAAGTATATGAAAGTATAACTGATTTAAACGAATTTATAACAGTACATAGAAAAGGTAGATGAACCGAATTTAGTTTAATATAAAAACAGAAACAGAGTTTGCCGAATGCAAGATGTGAAACGAATGCGTGCATAACTGAGCAAAACTGCCAAAAGCTTAATTAGAATGAAAAGAAAGAACAGTGTCATTCGTCAAAAGCCGACCGACCTAGACGAAAGATATTGTATACAGATTGAATTAAACCGAACGGAAGGCAGCATGAATGAGTGCTTACGGTAAAATGAAATGAAAACGAAATGAAACGAAATGGTGTTAGGAAACATGAGTACCATACGGTAAAAACATACCGAAAGGATTATGGCACGAAAGTTTAACCGAAATGGGAAACAACGTTGATTTTCGACCTTGCCGTAAAGCTGGAGAGCCGTAAAGCGAGGACCCGTTTGAAAACGGAACACCGTGGGAATAATCCAAGCGTCGGACTTACGATTTTGAAGTCCCTGGGACGTTATCTACGACGAAGACCGGAGTTTTACGAGGAGCTGGACGGGCGGAAAAGACCTTCAAGAGGATTCCTGGACACAGCTACACGTGAAGAAAATCGTGGGTTTCTGAAAAACTAAGATGGCGCCGTACGAGAACCGGAAGCGGATCCTCATGCAGCGCTGACCTTGAACAGTATGGAACCAGGTAAGGGGTGTCCCTTAAGTAGGGAAGGGGTGTGTCATACGCTCCTCCCACAATTACAGGCCAAAAGGCCTTAATATATATAAATACAAAAAGTCCTGCGCTCACTCCCATCACTACTGAGCCGGCAGCAATGACTACAGTTTGGGCAATATGTATGCAGTTCGTGCCTAGCCCTCTGGTTGATTTATCTCTTTTTAATCTCGTTCACCTAGTCAAGTTAATGCCATGATGGTAGTATATGTGAGACTAGTCTGAGATTATTAGTTGGAATGTTTTTTCCTCTTATGCACTTTATATATCCACTCTTACCTCTTATCTCACTATCCTTTCGATTTCCTTTATATCCCAATGCATTGTATACTTAGGAGTATGAAGGATTGAGTGAGTGAGGAATTTTTATTTTTTTTTCTCTCTTTTGTATTTTATTGAGAGGAATAGTGTATATTTCCTTTCTATTTCTGGTGCATTAACAGGGTTAGAGCATAGAATTTTTTCGGCTCAGCTGCTGTGATCTAATTTGATACATTATATTAGTACACTATATCTATGTATACTGTGTGACAATTTATAGATTGGTATTTACCACAGATCTATTCAGCACTGCTGTTTTCAGCCGTATTAGTCTGCATTCTTTTTTCTTTTTTTCTTGTGGGTTAGGGTTAAGATTTTACTATTTACAATAAAGAGTTTTTTTTTTTTTTTAAATGGGTATAGGATTTGTTTAGGTGTGATACTTTTAGCCTACACATTTTTTTGTGTTGGGGTAGCTGTAGTAGTAGAGGAATTTTTCCTCATAGTGGGGATTATTTCCCCTTACTACTCCTTTATTTTTTTTCAAGTTATTAATCATAGGGTTAAGCCCATTTAGCTACCCATCTAGCCCCTTTCTCTGTGCCCTGGGCTAGTGTTCAATTTGTTGGACTCTGCTCGGTGGTACTTTATTTGTACTACAGATTGAATTAAACCGAACGGAAGGCAGCATGAATGAGTGCTTACGGTAAAATGAAATGAAAACAAAATGAAACGAAATGGTGTTAGAAAACATGAGTACCATACGGTAAAAACATACCGAAAGGATTATGGCACGAAAGTTTAACCGAAATGGGAAACAACGTTGATTTTCGACCTTGCCGTAAAGCTGGAGAGCCGTAAAGCGAGGACCCGTTTGAAAACGGAACGCCGTGGGAATAATCCAAGCGTCGGACTTACGATTTTGAAGTCCCTGGGACGTTATCTACGACGAAGACCGGAGTTTACGAGGAGCTGGACGGGCGGAAAAGACCTTCAAGAGGATTCCTGGACACAGCTACACGTGAAGAAAATCGTGGGTTTCTGAAAAACTAAGATGGCGCCGTACGAGAACCGGAAGTGGATCCTCATGCAGCGCTGACCTTGAACAGTATGGAGCCAGGTAAGGGGTGTCCCTTAAGTAGGGAAGGGGTGTGTCATACGCTCCTCCCACAATTACAGGCCAAAAGGCCTTAATATATATAAATACAAAAAGTCCTGCGCTCACTCCCATCACTACTGAGCCGGCAGCAATGACTACAGTAAACATCAGCCCCAATATATAGTAAAAACCAAAGAAAAGAAAAAGTTACCTGCGCTCTCTCCTTAATCCCTATGGTTATTTAGACAAATGGAGGTCATTTAGTTGCTCCAATGGACATTGGAGGGAATGCCCGCCTGACAACGTCAAGGCAGACCCCGCTATATATATATATTCACAATTTACAGTGACCCTCAGTTTTAGCTAATAGTCTTTTTGGTGTGATATATAAACTTTCTTTCTAGCAAATTTACATAATCAGTTAGGACTGACAAAATTAATATAATTATTCTGTTTCCCATTACAACATTGTCACAGCATCAAAGCTCTCAACCCCTTCTATGTGATAAACCATTTAGCTAGGTGTTAACTTGATAGAATATATTAGAATGTCAAATAATTAATAAACGAAAGTTCAGTGAAAAGATTGCGGAGTTCAATCATATAATGTTTAAAGGGACACTATAGTTACCAGAACAACTACAGATTAATGTAGTTGTTCTGGAGTCTATAGCCTGTCCCTGTGGGCATTTTAATGTAAACACAGCCTTTTCAGAGAAATGGTAGTGTTTACATTACTGCCTAGTAACACCTCCAGTGGCAGTCACTCAGGTGGCCTCTGGAGGTGCTTCCTGGGTCAATGCTGCACAGTGTCTCCACGCTCTGCATGAGGAGATGCTGATTGCCGCACATGCACTATAGCCTCCAAATGCATAGGAAAGCATTGGATTGGCTGAGATAATCAATTATGATGATCTCAGCCAAGGTGGCAGAGCAAGTGCTGGCGGACCCACGCAGTGCTGGGATAAAGGTACACGTTATACCTTTTTAAGGGGGATTGGCCACCCAACGTGTTTTAACACTGTTGTATCAGGAATACATGTTTGTATTCCTGACCCTATGGTGTCCCTTTAATATTGGATCAGTAATAAAGTTGACTACAGAGCATTAGAACTAGGTACATTAAATATGCAAGACTAAGATTTACACATAGTTTATTCTGTATTTACAAGCATGTAGTTGTTGAAATGAAACTTCCATCATTAACTGAATTAAGTTATAATCGAGCAGGATCTGTAGACTCACAGTTTCCCTGACCTTCAGCCATGAACATTCCATGTTCTATGCAATATCTCTTGCCTCCGTTTAACAAGACCAATCAGCTGTCGGTCTATTCATAGGGCATTCTTTTCATTCTGTAGACTGATTTAGTTGATTACGAACCATTTTAAGTTCTTCTTTGAATCAAACCTTTTATTTGTCATCATTTAAATGAATTGAACTCTTTTCCAGCTGATGGTTCTTTTTCTGTCTTGTATTCTATCACTTTTCTGCATCTCTAAGAAAATGTTACTCTACAGCCAGATAAATGCATATTTCAAGAGGAGGCTTGCACAGGCTCTGCACTCTAAGTCCTTGTGCAATACTGGGAGTGGCCAGTAGGGTGCCTGCTTTCAGGGATGTCTTTTGCTCCATACCAAGTGTTGAAAATGAAGGTGATCAATATGATTATGTGAAATGAGCATGTGCAAGTGCGTCAGAATTTATTCACATGTGTGCCATCACATTTTGGAGTGATGCAGTGTGCAATACAATTTTGAGACACATAGAATTTCTGTACCAGCAGTAAACAAGTCATACGTCCCATTTCACAGCAACTCCATTGTGTTATCAGATGTAAGAGGCAACAAATAATATGCATTATAACAGACTAGTTTAGATCTGAGTGTGTGTCCGTTCTTTGCTGCTGTTCAGAGATCATTGTTTATATTACTCAGCTACTGTTCCAGTATTATTGATGATTGATAAAGAAAGATGGGGTTCTATGAATAATAATTTGTGCTTCTTTTGAAATTGGAACTCATCAGCTTCTCTTAAATGAAGAACTGACCAAAGTTACTGCTCCACTGTCTGTCACACCACTGGTCACACACAATGTCTGTCTTTTTCTGTTTGAGACCGTTTCAGTGTTACATAGTTACATAGCTGAAAAGAGACTTGCGTCCATCAAGTTCAGCCTTCCTCACATATGTTTTTGCTGTTGATCCAAAATGTGACACATACTAAGCTTATCCTGAGCAAACAGTAACTTCTTTACTTTTAAACCTGTCTTTTCCCTGGCTTTGCGGTGCTGTGTTATCTCACAATGGCCGCTCATCCAGTCATTTGTCACAATGACTTTCCTTCAATGTTCCTTTTTTGGCAGTAAGAGAAGGGAAAAAGCAATTGTTGAAAAAAGTATAATTTGCCGATTTTTCTAACAATTACATCATCGTATGGGATGTATAGTAGGTGGGTTTTAACTGGGGTTACCTGAGAATGGTTGGCAATATGGGTGGCTGGAAATAAACAGGCTATGTAGTAGGAGTGGGCAAAGCTACATGAAGTCCGAACACCTAGGGTAAAACGTTAAAATTGGCACTGGGCTTCAATTCCCGGTACGCCCCCTTGGCACACGGGAACATTTTCAGGTATTTGCGTCATTCAGATTGAAATACATAGCATTCTACATGACTGCAATGTATTTCAAAAGCCACTATCCTCAGAAACAGCTAGAAGTTGCTCAAACAGAAGTCCTTGTCATGTGCCATTGAGATATAATGTTCATTACAGCAGAACAGTGAAGCGGAGGCAGGAGGCATATTAATTTGTCACCTTTTAATGGGGAGATGAAGCCGCAACAAGCACCTGCGTTTGTAGATAATCAGTGGAGTTAATCCAGCCTTGCTTTAAATGCATAGCACTGTTAACACAGCGAGGATCTCAATACACCTTCCTCTACATCTGTTAATCTAGAGGCAATGATCATATAGATATACTGTATACAGATAGAAATGGGGCAGAATGAGGAACCCACAATAAATGATTTAGTACCCAAGATTACTTCTATTAAATCTGAGTAATCTACATTTTTTTTTTTCTTCTAAATGAATCATACCATTTTGCAAACACATCGGTAGAATTTTCAAGATGGGCATTTGGGGGGAATTCTCAGTAGTGTAACCCATCCATCCAATCTGCAGTTAGTTATTTAGGATCCCAGAAGAGACAGCCATGGTCTGGAAACTGATTGCAATATGACTTCTTTTCAAATTAATTATTATTCAACTATTTTTAGAAAACATAATAACAATATAAAGCAGAAATATAAACAATTGAATTATGAATAAACTAAAAAAGGAGGAAAGGGAAATAAATGATATCACATGATATGCTTTGGCTGTAACTGAGAGTCTAGTAGAAAAAGATGACACATGCCCTGCCCCTCCTGCTAGACCACCAAGAATTAAAGACACATTTTAAATTCCTTCTCAGGAAGTCCAGCAAAGGAAGGAATCAGCAGCAGTATGTCCCTTTAAAAATATAATGTATATTGTATTGCAAGGTTCTCATTATTTTTTTTTATTTATTTTTTTTATGATGAAGAGCCAATCTGCAAGTTTAATTACTTTTCATATCAACTTCTTTTGATTCACATTCCTCAGTTTATAGACACATTGTCACTAATGTTCCAATGGTAAGAGCTTAAAAAGTGGAACTCTGAAACTCTGTATTCAACGCATTAATTCTGTGCCCACAATACTTCACTGGAAGCCATGTATCGTTATATATCAATGGTTTGGAGAAGGACTTTAAAATAAACTTCTAAAATGTTACATTGACAACTTCTAATGCTGTCATTCGTGTATTCTAGCTTTTGATCATTACTCAGAGACGGCACTGAGCTACTGTCTGTTTTATTGTCAATCTGTGCTGTTCTCATATAATATTGAGGGGAAAGAGAAGAACAAAACTTCTCCAGTCTTTTGACTAACTAAGTAGTTGATGGCTATAAAAAAAAGCGCACATAATCTCCTTCTTGATCAACTAAGCCAGTGGTTCCCAACCCAGTCCTCGCGTACCCTCTAACAGTCCACGATTTAGGGAGTACCCAGTTATGTTTAAGGTGTTTTTAGAAAAAGAAACCAAAACACATTTGACACAACAGGGTAATCCTTAAATCCTGGACTTGAGGACTGGGTTGGGAACCCCTGAACTAAGCAATGCAGTGCCTCACTTTAAACATTACATGTGCACGCCAACATGATTCACCAAAAAGGCAGAACTTGCGCAAACTAGACATGAGAAATGTTTTTAATTTATGATCTTCATGTTGTATGATTCGCCCACAGCACCTCTATGTATTGTACTTTATATTATTATTATTTTATTATTTATATAGCGCCAACAAATTGCGCAGCGCTGTACGATGGGTGGACTAACAGACACGTAATTGTAACCAGACAAGTTGGACACACAAGAACAGAGGGGTTGAGGGCCCTGGTCAATGATCTTACATGCTAGAGGGAGTGTGGTATAGTGACACAAAGGGTTTAAGTAGGGGTAATGAAATAGGTTCTAGAAAAGTATTCACTGAGGGCTTGTATAAATAAACCCTCCCTTGTCTAAGAATTTGTTTCTGCTTTATTTACTAAACTGGGAAGTTAAGAGGATAAACTAAATAATTTCACATATTATGAAAAATGCTCCAACTCGCAAGCAGGCCGGATTAATATACAAGATTATTCTTGTAAAGCCAAAGGCAAAAATAGCTAATCTCGAATTATTCACAATTGTTGTCTCAGCTTTTCCATTTGGATTTGTTGTGAAAATTCAGAGTTTAGTGAATAATCCTGTATGCTATTTTTGGCCAGTTCCATTATTCCTATCCTCTTCGGGCCCGTCCCCATTGCCTGCAATTGTTGATTGTATATTCATAGAAGAACAGTAATGATAACAGATATGCTATGCATTCCGCAATCTATTACAAAATGAGTTAAACCTGTGGAAGAAAAACAATCTGTTCTCTGGTTCTCTGGTGAAAGGACAACACTGCCAATATGCATTGCACTTCTGCTAACTACGAGGTCAATTTAGTAGCATTTGATAATGAGCCCAGAACTTGCTTTGAAAAACGATGCTCATTATTATTGTTTTAAAACAAAGGCAATGTGAAGCCGAATGCCAGTAGGGAAAGCTCGATGCCCTGCTTTGTATAGCGTGTGCAAAATGTTTGGTTATTAGAAATGACCCGGTTTTAAGAGAGTACATAGGATTATAGTGGATGCTGTCTTGACTGTAATATTTTATTATCAGATCAAGAAGTTTGACTGTGATTTCGGTCGCCACTAAAATGAAAAAACGAGTGGAGAAAGATTGTTTGTGGTAGCGGTTTTATTTGTTTTCGTGAACTTACTTGGCATCCACAGTTCATGACTGCTGTCACGTGAGATCATTGTATGGACACATGAAATTAAATTTAAAAAAAAAAGAAAGTGGTTGATGACCGGAAGCTGCAAGTGTTTCTAAAAATATATATATTCTTTTTATTATTACTGCTGCTTTGTGTTTTATATATGTTGTGCATCTTTTTTCCAGAATGTGCCCAAATTCCACGAATAGGGACCGAATGATTGCAGAATAGGAAACAAGGCAGGATTGTGGTAGTGAGTGGTATATGGGCTAATGTTGAAAGGTTAAGTTTGATGACCAGGAGAAGATCTGGTTGTAGAATCCCTCTATACTGAACTGGTAGAAGGTTATTATTGTTTCCTGCCACTCGAAAGCTTTTTATAGTGCACCATTGTTGGGTATTTGAACATGGCCAAGGTATTGCCATAGTTGGTAATGTGAATGTTTATAGTGTCATTTTCTATAACATGGAACATTACATCATCAAAACCTATTTGTTGAGTTGTGGATGTTTCTGGCCAAGCACATATAATCATAGGGCTGTATCTTTCTTTACACAAGGTGATCAATGAAGATACTTCAAATCTTGCAGGTTACACAATAGCAGCATAACAATGTATGGATATTTAGAAATTCTCTACATTTTGTAAGGCTTCACTAAACTGCCAATGTTCATAAAGTCTATTTAACCAATTAGAGAAACAAGTTTTTTTTTCCCCTTGTCAAACTACACCAGTTTCTGCCTTAATGTCTTCCATCCAGAATTGCCAGTTCCACCATGTTTCCTTGAAACATACATCACTTAAAGGGACTCTCCATTTTCCTGGCACTGCAGAATCCTGCAGTGCCCTCCTCCCTTCCGTCCCCCACCCCATGTTGCTGAAGAGGACAGGGACATCGGTACTGGGTCAGGCTCCACCCATGCTACTCCCCCGCCGATGTCAGCCGGTGGGGGAGACCTAATGTGCGTGTGCGGCAATGGCCACAGGGGAGATCGAATGCACATGTGTGGCAATAGCCACGTGCGCGTATTAGACCTCCCCATAGGAAATATGCCCATGAAAACATGGCGGATCTGGCAATCTTACATGCATCAGAGGAAGATGAACAATTTGGCATAAAAATTAGGTCTGTTTTCTATGGAAGGGCTCTATCTATAACACTAAACTAGAAAATGGCCACGACCCGTATTTATTTATATATTTATACGGTCAATTTATCTATAACAGTGTTAGCATGCATTTGTGTGTATCTGCATCTAAATATACATTCTGCTGCTAAAAGGATCTTTGTGTGACTGTGTGGCCCCAGGCCCTACCTTTTCTTCATCTTTTCTTGTCTGTCATGATCTTGTGTCAGCCAAAGTTAGAATGGAGAGCCAGAGGCTACCTACTGTGTCTTGAAACCATGTTTGTGGACAGCCAAAATTCACAGACGATACTGAAATTTGTATGGAATTAGGATAAAAGGCAATGATGTGTCTGCTTTAGAACAGCTGCATAGTCTGCTGCCTACACCCCTTTGTCTACCTTTGCTGGCCTGGGTTTGCTTACCATAATGACGGAAGATTGCTACTATTTGGAAGCAGGGTTCTAGAGGTAATGGGGCTAAATACAGTCTGGTTCTATTTTGTGTTTCTTTGCTTTTGTTGCAGCAGAATTTGGTGTTGGATTGTGTAAAATACGGCTGCGTGAAAATATAATCATTAGGTAATCCCTGTACAATAAATAAGCCAGTGTAAGGACCATTTTCTTATTTAAGGGTTTCAATTACTAAATAAGTTGTAGTGCATGAAAAACCAAAATGGAATGATTTGTCAAAACACTGTAATTATTGCCTTTTTCAGAGCGAATATGTCTCATAAATTAATACACAATTAGTCTTAGAAATTGTTATTCATAATTTTCTAACTTTTCTTCCTCTTTGTATTACCGTTTAGGATGCACTAATCTAAACAACAAACCTCAAAATATTGGCTGAAATAGCCAAGCCGTGATTATAGCTGAATTGGAAAACACTTTCAGATCAGCTATTTTGGCCTCAATTTTACCTTTTGGGTTCCAGTTCTCTACAGTAGGTTTTGGATATTTATCAAACACCACAAATTTACCAAATTGCTCTGGAATTAGCATGTGTTGTTGTGATTTGCTGGAATCTGACAGCAGAAAACCAATGTGATTGGCTCACCTTCTCCATTACTCTCACTATTACCCATGTTGTCGGATCCTTTTTAAATGATTTATGCATTTCTAAAAATTATATAAACAAAAAAAACTGTAAATGGAAAAAAATTAACAAATTGAAATCATTCCTTAATTTGGAATAAATGTGAATATATTCATTAAAAATTTTAAAAAAATAAAAATAAAGTGTTGCCCATACAGCAGGACACTGCTAATAAGGATTTATTTTTTATTTTTAACCAGATCTTGTTTTATATTTCCAATCCAACTGTTAAAATGTGACCAGAGCAGGAAAAATAGAAAATCTCCAAGATACAGTCCTTTTTTGGATAATCCTGTTTCTGACACGTCTGTCTATGGTTTTGGGACTTTGCATCCCGCAGTGCCAAGATGTGTTCTTTTGACAGGAGACAAAAATAAAATCTGTCTCATTGTGTGGTACATGTAGGGGGAAAACTCCGTAAATCGAAATACAAAAAAAGTATCTGACACATGGCGTCGAAATCACAGTGGGTGTCTTTGTCAGGTGAATTCTGTGCACTATTTAAACATTTATTTATTCTTTTCTTGGCATGATATACATATTTGACAATGTATGGAACATGTGCTTAAACAAAATAGCATTTATGTGTAGCTAAAAATAATGCAGTAATCTGTGAAAAAAAAGCATGTTGACATGACCTGCTCTTTGTTTTACAGTAACTCTGAGAAGTGTATATGAAATATCTGCCAGATCACAGCTTCAGTAACCGTTAGTTTCGAAAATAAAATTGAAAACCGTTTATGTGCCCACCCCATGGAACTCCAAATGAGAGCTTTTTTTTTTAATATATATTTAAAATTGTGTAGATTTTTTTCTTAAGAAAAATTTAACATTAGAACAAGAATAATAATAATAAGACGATTAATTAAATCACAGCCAGTATGAATGGATCACCATGTCTACAAGGAAGGTTGGGACAGGCAATGACAAGGAAGTGGACCAAATAGGAGACTTCAGGGAGTGTCAGGGCAGCCAGTCTGAATTGTCATAAGGCCTGGAACAACAGGACAACGCCCTGCTAAAAAAAACAACAAGACCGGAATGGGGAAGGGAGAAACACATAAAATAGATACTCAAGTCCAACCACACAATGTTGAAAGTTCCAACTATTTTAAACCAGATGTTTAACCATAATGGATGATCCTAGTCTCTTGGAAGGAGGCTAGCCTCCAAGCTCCTCCACAAGCCATATGGTCTATGTGGCATTAGTTGACATGGGAGAGCAGTGTCATTGGGCAGCCGTTGAAAGGTGGAATAGCTTCCATTACATGCATATGCTGTGACCATAAATAAGAAGTATTTGTAGGTTATTTTCCAGAGAAGTTGAACCAATAACCTTAACCCATCCCTGTTCATGGTGATCCATTGAGTCATTCTACTAAATTAAACCAGGCGGTCAAAGGTGGAATGTTGGGGATTACGGATTTTGTAGGCCAGGAGAGCAGAGAATACACTGAAAATGTGCACTGTAAATATGAAGATACAAGACTAACAGAGGTACTGTCATTGCTGTAATCTGGTGGTGGATGGATTGGTGGTTAAATGCATTTCTGTAATGAGACATATAATTAATTTAGAAAATGAACCATTGTCTTATATTGCAAATACATAGCAATAAAGCAGATGTGGCTGATCCTTGAAATACAGGTCTAGTAACTCCACAACCAGCCTTTACTTTTCTGCTTCTATTGAGAAAAGTGCAGTGTGTCCTGTGCCTCCAAAATATTGTTGGGACAGTTACATATAATTTTTTCAAATTTTTAGAAGCTGTCGTGAGCCACCCTAGCGATTACACTGTCATCCCTTAACATGATGTGGGCATGATGTCACTGGACCTTGCCACTTTCCAACTAAGTCGACCATGTATTCTCAAGTTATGTAGCTCGTACTTCTGATCCTGGCATATCAGTATCTCTATATGGTGACCTAAGTGAGGGCATTAGTCTAGTAATGAGAAACGATAAAGGAGTTCAGAAAAAATTGCTAAAGTTTTTGCAATGAAAAATATATTACGTTAAGCAAATTTTCTATCTCACCAGGGTTTTTAAGGCGGCACGGCTTTTGTGGCTTTTTTTTTTTTTAATAGCAACACAACTTAAATGTAAAGGTTTGATGTGAAGTACTTTAACTGTGACACATAATAAACATATTTGCTTTTACCTGTCTGAATCGCTTCTTTTAATACAGAACACTGGTGATGTTTTTCTTTCTACCGAATGTATCCTCTCGCTGGGACTAAACACCAGCATTCTTCTATTATTTTTAGTACATATTTTCCCTTTAAATTGCAAGAATATGTGAGTGTCTCAACTCGTATAAATATATTTATGATATATTTTGATGCACCCCTAGAGTGCAATTATACACTAAGATCCTGACTGACTGCCTGCTCCTTTTTTACTTATTTTCTCGCCCTGTTTTTTTGTTCTGTTTTCTTTTTTTGTATCTGTCAACAGATATGTCAACCACCAAAGTTTATTATAATTATACCAATGTTTTCTGTACATAGCAATACACTATGCATCTCGGAGTTTCAACCGACTATCCTCTATCTAGGTCAGATTCCGTTAATCAATTTATCAACATTTTCACAGTTAACTGTACAACAGAAATAGGATTCAGCTAAACACAGCGGGGCCACCTCTTTCTTCTTCACTGACTATTTTTAAGTAAACCAGTGTGAAGCTATATTTATCATAAGATTGTGCTTTTATATCTCTCCGGGATAAATTGCAGAAAAATAAAAACCAAGTATTGTCTATACTTTTTAGCTTTGATGTTATATATATTGTATCTCATCTGTTATGCTCCGTGATCTTATCGAAGGAGTGGGTTTATTCAGTTTACGCTACTTACAGTAGAAATATCAGGTCTGTAACAGGATTGAAATGGGTAAAAATAAGGTTATTTACACAGGCTGATATAGATATAAAATATATTTTTTGTTTCCTAATTTTTTTTGCCTAGAAATAATTCAACTGAAATGTTACTTTGGTGGTTCACAGTCTGACAATTTTGCTTTGCTTTAAAAAATAAAATAATCATAGTATTTCTCACCTCCCCCTCCTTGTGTTCTCCTCATTTCCCCTTCTCCTCCTTCCCCCCCCCCTACCCCCTGTCCCGTGTTCTTCTTACTCCCCCACCTTCCTCCCTGTCTGGCATGTACAATGTAAACTTACCTTTTTTAGCTCCATTAATAATTTAATCATATAGCATGTTGTCAGTAAATTTTATAAATGTGCTGAAATCTTCACAATATAGCAATCTCAGATACTGTTAAAATACACATTAGTGTGCAGAATATTTCATTTCAAATTTGTATGTATTGGGCTAAAATCTTCACAAAACAGATGTTACGCTATAAAAATAAAAGGAATACGTTCTTTGATCACATTATTTGCTACCAATGATATTTTACATGGTCATTTATAGTTCTTCTTTTCACAATTACATTTGTTCTTCTGACTTTTCCCCGTCAACGTGTGAATTAGAAAAATAACACTAAACGATTAGTATTAAAACATTTTTCAAAACAAAGTTAATGTAATAATTATTGGTTTTCCTACTGGATGGTTCGTACATGTTTTTCTTAGTATTCTTATATGGGCACTGGGAACACGGAAAGTGCCAGCTCTTGAAATACTATAGGGAAGTGGTTTCAGGCCAGTCCAGTGGTTATGGTGTTATTAAAGGGATACTATTGGCACCCAGACCACTTCATCTTATTGAAGTGGTCTGGGTGCAGTGTCCCTGTCATTTTAGCCCTGCAGCTGCAAACATTGCAGTTACAGAGACAACCACTAGAGGCGCTCCGTGCATTTACACAGAGTTTGACTCTGGGAAACAACACACTCACATTTTTCAAAGCACCATTAAGTAGAGCAGTAAAAGCATGTATTAAAAAGTGCAGGTATAGTCAGTGGGCCTTTCACCCAACGCATTTCGTCCTCAGTGATATCCAAGTTGAAACAGTACATATGAGTTCCAAAACGTGCAGCCACTGAGACTGATAATGTCTGGTTTTGGAATGCCATCTCCAGGGGTCTTATTCATTAGCAATTGTGTACAAATACCAGCAAGATTCAAGCCAACAATGAACATATATAAAAAGAACAATTTTTTTTCTCTATTTACTTCAGTGGTCAAGGGGATCCGTTCTGACTTTGGATCTGTATCACAATTCTGTATTCTCCAAATTAGCAGTGTACTCAGATTCCAAGGGGGGCTCAGTTTAACAAGCCCAATATAAAGAGTGATGTAATACATGCAATCCTGGTAGGCACAACTCGACTTCTGATCATTCCAAGGTTGATACGATGAGCCTCATTAAGTTTTATAAATGGCATTTAGACCCTAGCTAAATATACTCGTCGATAAATACTTTGATATATAGATGTATTATAGCCAATCTTTTTTAAAGTGATAGCTCAGCTCCTGGCATTGATATGTTCAAAGTGATCTATTTAATGCCAGGACACCCCGTGGAGCTAAAAGCAAACATCTTTGTATTATAGCAGGAAAGGTGAAATCTTTATAGTGAGGTCATTCATCTATAATTGGTGGTTGAAATGTTGTACCCAGAATGCACATCTGTAATTCCAATACGAGATGCACTTTAATCCAAGAATCATAGAGGAAAAATTATTTATATTTATTGATGTTTTGTTATACGCTATTGAGTTGCCTCATTTTATGTTTTTCTCTTTTAGAATGACATAGAAAAGTTCACTTATCTCTTACTGAAAGAGTAATGTACATTTATATATAAATGTGTGTGTATATATTATTCTGTCACCTATAGCTGATATAGACAATTTACATCATGAGTCTAGGTCACCTATCACATCTTTAGGCAGGCAGCTTACAGCCATGTGATATCTGACTATAGTTAAAGGAACACTATAGGGACAGGAACACAAACATGTATTTCTGACCCTATAGTGTTAAAACCACCATCTAGTCCCCCTGTTCCCACCTTGCCTCCTTAAATATGGTAAAATCTTACTTGTATTCAAGTCTGCAGCTCCTGGCTTTGCCCTTGTTAGCTTGTGAACTGCTTCTGCCTGCTGACATCATCAGATGTGGTGGTCTGAGCCAATCCCAATGCTTCCCCATAGGATTTGCTGAGGCTGTCAAGGAGGCGGATCAGGGGCAGAGCCAGCACAAGTCAAACATAGCTCTGGCCAATCAGCATCTCCTCATAGAGATGAATTGAATCAATGAATCTTTATGAGGAACGTTCAGTGTCTGCATGCAGAGGGTGGAGACACTGAATGTTATTCTGCACAGTGTGCAGCACTGCCACTGGAAGCAGCTTTAGAACCCATCTGAGGAGTGGCCAGTGGAAGTATCCCTAGGCTTTAATGTAAACACTGCATTTTCTCTAAAAAAATGTTAACTGCAAAAAGCCTGAAGGGAATGATTCTACTCACCAGAAGAAATACAATAAGCGGTAGTTCTTCTGGGGACTATAGTGTCCCTTTTAATGTAGGTGTTTATTGATAATACAGAAAGATTCTTTGAACTTCAGTTTCCATTATTACTAAATGGGACATTTATTATATTATTAGCGCTAACCTACCTCTTTATTCTCTTCACTAAATGGGACAGGTATAGCAGCTATTGTGAAGCAATCATTATGGAAACCAATATAATTTTTCTAGTGATTGCAACACTGTCATAATTGCTCTTAGCTTGGAACGCATTCGATATCTCTTTGATGATTGGCTGCCCTATTGTTTACTACAAGTACCCAGTGTAATGGATGTTAGCCAGTGGAATAATCCTATATTGAGATGTAATGCCTACCACCCTATAGTAGTAAAACCACCATCTAGCCACCCTGGACCCCCCTTGCCTCCCTAAATATAGTAAAATCTTACCTTTAATCCAGTCTGCTGCTATTGCCTCTTCCCCTGATCTGTCTGCTTTGCTGACATCATCAGAAGTGATCTGAGCCAATCACAATGCTTTCACATAGGAAAACATTGGATTGGCTGAGACTGGCAAGGAGGCAGATCTCAAAAAGTGGCCTAAAATGAATGTTTCTGATCTAGGGTTCTCTTAGAAAATGCATTGATATGTATATGAACTTGATAAAATAACCCCCAAACATCTCTGCTATCTTGTGTCTCTCTCTTCCTCTTGCTCATTCACTCTGCTAAAGTGACAGGGGTGGAACTATGGCAAAATAGTTTTTGCAAAATCTTACACCATTCAGCATGCAAGACGTCAGAATGATGTGGATGGATTTTGCATGATTATATATGTCTCTTATGGTACATACAGTATCCCTTTTACCAACTGATTCTTATATTTTTAAGCAAATGAATAGACAAAAAACCTATTGGAGGAATTTTCCCCTATAATATAACAACCTAGTACATTTATGTATGTGAAACAATTAGCACAATTTTTTATTTCTCGGATTTATGTTTATTGATAAATTTTATTTTTTTAGGAACTCTTTTCATTTCCGAGTACCCAACTGTTAAAAGCAGCAATGTTCATTGGCAGTCATAGCAATATTCAGTGTTCTTTTTACTAGAATGGAATCGCAGTTGACAAGGTGATGTAACTGTTAATTGAGACGATCCAGTGGCGCTGTGCCCGATCAGCAGGCAAATGTTGGTGTAGTTTACACTTTGACTTAATTCAACAACTTCCCCTTGTCAGCGATGAGATGAGATTATCTATTGTGGATCATTTCAGCTGGAACAAAGGAGATTAAGGGACGATCCAGCCTGATAACTGTGTTTCACATTTTAAAGTCACAAATAGAGACGAACATTTTCGTAATGCAGAAAATTATTTATATCTTAATCTGGTTATTTGCTCCAAAATGTGATATGTGTTTATTAGTAGAATTACAATTTGCAACTTGTTAATCTTGATTCACATGGTGTGTGTGTGTGTGTGTGTATATATATATATATATATATAGATTGATAGATAGATACAATTCATCCAGAAATAATATACTATCCCCACTAAGATTGGTGTTAGTGCCCCATTTGATTGACTTACTCTCTGCAAACTGTATAGCTTGCTCCCCACTAGACACCTGGCAAGCCACTTGGCTGCTGCAGCAAGTGGATAAAGAAATGGAGGGCAATTAAAACACTATTATTTAACTATTGCTGTGTGTCTGTGTAATTGTATGTATGTGTTTGGCAGTGTATACCTGTGCATATAGTTGCGCCTGGGAGTATATCTATCTTTGTGTGCCTGGCAGTGAGTATCTGCATGCCTATTTCTGGGAGTATGTACCTGTGTATGTCTGTGAGTGTATCACTTTGTATGTAATCATAATAATAGGTTTTGCTATGCGTTTTCTGCCCCTCTTGTAGATTTTTTTTTCCAGCCCTTCCAGCATCCCTAGATTTGAGAGAGCTGGTGTGGGTCCTCTCCACAGGGTCCAGTGGGGATCTTCTCCTTGAATTCCAGTGGCTTCTTCCAGTTCCTCATTGCTCCCTTGCGCTGTTTAGAGATGCCAGGGCTGGAGTGACGCCATATTCCGGTTTCTGGCATCACCACAGACGGTGCGCAAGGGAGCCCCTCTATGCCCCCGGTATATTTTAGCAAAGTAGTCACCTTCCGTCCAGGTAAGCAGATGCCTTCTTGGCCGTGGTAAATTAGTGCCACCTCCTAGGCCCCCTGTGATAGGCCACTGGCCATTACCTCGCGGCGCCAGAAAAATGTGATGCCCCCTCCACCCCAGCTTAGCTTTGTCACTATGTGCAACTAGCCCCCAGCACACAATTACAAATATCTCCGTATTCTTCTTGAAGTACTGCACATACTGACTCCATCCACCAAAATCCCTTTCTCTCTGTTATCCCAACACTGGATGACAGTCTGTGTGTTTGGTGAGGAGGTCAGGAGAACTGAAGGAAAATCAGAATCGGGGACTTGAGGAAGTGGGCCACAATTTAAGAATATACCCGCTAATTTCCCCCTCACTCAGGGTAATTCTCTAAAGTGAGAATTCAGGGAGAATTTATAGAATATTTCAAATTCAAGGACACATTAGCCAAATTGGACAAATTCTCCCAGTCAGCTAAGCTTGCAGTTCGGCTATTTTGGCCTTGGATTTGACATTTGGTTACTGTCCATAACTTGATGAACCTGTTTGTCTTCCCTTTTCTGGAAGAAACTGGGAATATGAACATGAGAAAAATTGATTGGATCCTTTCAAAAGATTTTCTGTTTATCTTGTTATCTAACTATGCAGAAAACACCCCCCGAGGGACGTGATTCTGTGTGTCTGGGACATCTGTGCGAGAAAAAGCAACAGCCCATGGAAACATGAACATTTATTGTTGCTGGTACTAAATTGTTGATTATTTCTGTAGCACTGAACTGCTCCGTGTATTTCCCATTGAAACAAGACAGATTCCAGTGGGAATGAAGTTGTGTTGTCATTCGCACACGTACTCCAAGAGCTATAGCCTGCTGAGTAGCTGAGGGCGCTTTGGGACAGGACTAACCACTAAAGCGTCATATGTGTGCACTTCATTTTAGAAATTAATTTTAAATTATGTGTAAGTACCACAAACCAGACACCAACCTTGCCTATTTTTCCAGATTTACTAAAAATTCAACCATTTACAGTTTTGTAAATAATCCTGTAAACTCTTATCTTGTGGTGAATTGAATAAGGTTTTATCTGCTAAATAACAAACATTAGTAATTTGAAAAACAATATGAGAAAGAGAACATTGCCTACATTTACCAATTCAGATTTCTAATCACTGAACTTAGTTTACTGTTTAGTCAATAAACTCCTATATGTTGGTAAAAAAATAAAATAAAAATCTATCTATCTATCTATCATTTATAGTAGTAGTTATGTAAACTTTTTGGATGCATTCTTCCATTTAAATACTCGCTTTTTACTAAATAGCTACTATTTAGGTTAGATTGTATCAAGCAATTCTCTTGACAAACTGACAGAAATTCTCTGTGTCGGGCAAAAAAATCCCTGGGAATTGGGCAAATTATGTCAATCAGATGAACCATACTTCCAGCCGGTCAATGAATGTAATTCCAATATGTCAGTGTTTATCTATAGCGTTGTGTTGGTTTACAGTCTGCAAAAGAACATTTACCGCATATGTTTAACCATTAGGAATGTAGGTTATGGAGCGGTTACTAGCCACCAACCTAGGAAATCTTAAACATTAACACATGTAGAGTTAAATTATGCATATGCAGGTATGTGTGTGTATGTATATAGATAGATACACACAATTCATCTGTAAATAATATACTATCCCCACTAAGATTGGTGTTAGTGCCCCATTTGATTGACTTACTCTCTGCAAACTGTATAGCTTGCTCCCTACTAGACACCTGGCAAGCCACTTGGCTGCTGAAGCAAGTGGGTAGATAAATAGAGGGCAACTAAAACACTACAATTTCACTATTTCTGTGTGTCTGTGTAATTGTATGTATGTGTTTGGCAGTGTATTTCTGTGCATATAGTTGCGCATGGGAGTATATCTATCTTTGTGTGCCTGGCAGTGAGTATCTGCATGCCTATTTCTGGCAGTATGTACCTGTGTATGTCTGTGAGTGTATCTCTTTGTATGTAATCATAATAATAGGTTTTGCTATGAGATTTCTGCCCCTCTTGTAGATTTTTTTTTCAGCCATTCCAGCCTCCCTAGATTTGAGAGAGCTGGTATGGATCCTCTCCCTGGGATCCCATGGGGATGTTCTCCTTGGGTTCCAGTGGCTTTTTCCAGTTTCTCATTGCTCCCTCACGCTGTTTAGAGATGCCAGGGCTGGAGTGACGTCATATTTTGATTTCTGGCATCACCACAGAGGGTATGCAAAGGAGCAGTACGGAACTACCTGCCTCCTCTCTGCCCCCGGTATATTTCAGCAAAGTAGTCTCCTGCCATCCGGGTAAGCAGATGCCTTCTTAACCGTGGTAAATTAGTGCCAGCTCCTGGTCCCCTGTGATAGGCAGGCCCAGACTGGCCATCGGGCATACCAGGCAAATGCCCGGTGGGCCACGATGGCCGTGGGGCGAGGTCGTCAGGGGAGACCACAGGATCTCCCCTGCCAGCCCCTGCAGGGCCAGCGCTATCCGAGCACAGGCCCTGCTGTGTGCCTTCATGGGCCGGTGGGGAAATCAAAGATCTCCCTCACTGGCCCACAGGCAGTTACAAGCGGCCGCCGGTTGGGGAGTGAGGGAGGCAGGAGAGGACCCGGGGAGCTCTAGTTAGCAGTTCCGCCGGGACCTCTCGCGAGGTCTGAGCGTTGCTGCGGTTACCACGGCAACACTCAGATCTCGCGAGAGTGATCTCTACCCTGCAGGCTAGAGTTCACTCTCACCACTAGGACCACCAGGGAAAGCAGCACGGCTCCCTCCTCCATGGCAGCCCTAACATGCTCACTTTGAGAGGGGGCGTGCTTGTCATTAGTGATGACAAAACACACCCTCTCTGGCCTTGCTGCTTTCTCAGGGGGCCGCTCTGATTGAAAAATGCCCGCGCCAATTTTTTTTTCCCCAGTCCGGCCCTGTTGATAGGCCATTGGCCATCTCCTGGGGGCACCCCCAAAAATGTGATGTCTGTGGCAGACCGCCCCCTCTGCCCCACACTAGCTTCGCCACTAGGTGCAACTAGCCCCAGCACACGGTTACAAATATCTCCGTATTCTGCTTGAAACACTGCACATACTGACTCCTACCACCATGATCAATTCAAATCACTGAAGTGGTCATGGTGGTTGGAAGAACCCTTTAAGTGAATACCATCAATGTCTTGTGTAATGTCTTTTTTTGGTAATACCTCACTGAGGGGTAAAGATTTGCTGAAAAAAAGAACTTCAAATGTGTGTTTCTATTGAAATGGCATTATCTTAGTATTGTAATACTGTCCTTGCATATATCCTTTATTACTACTAAAATCCCTATTTTTATCTATGACATCACTACAATTTGCCAGTTTTGTGTTGGTATAACAACATGACTATTGTGATATATTTTATTAAAGGAACACTCTACAGGTGAAAAATAAAACACACAAATGCAGTATAAAGTAGATTATACCCTCAGTGAAAACATGCATGCATTTTTTCTGCATGTTTTCATTGGCCGTATTTCTCTAAAAAAAACTAAAATAAAAAAGAAACTTGCAGATGGGATATTCCATAAACAAAAAGCACTTCAGTAACTTTAGTCATTTTTTTGGTAGATTCTAAACTTTTAAGAAAATCAAGCTACCCTCTATTAACGTACAAGCACATTTCACATACACAACCACACTTTACAGATATAAATATACAGAATGGGGTTGAGCTGATTTTAAAAAGTCGCATCATGGTTATCTTAGCCTTAAATTTTCAATTTTGTGTTCAATTCACTGTTTAGTGAATACATCTTCATATGTAACATCAAGTATGTAGAACTGCATGAGACCCCTTTAAGTAGCAACATTAGAACCATCTGCAGGAACAATGACTCCAACCCAGCTGATGTTTTGCCATTTTCCTACAGGCAGCCATATGGAGCAAGGGAAAGTAAATTACTCACATGGCAAACTGCTCTCCTGATTAATGACAACGTTTTGTTTGGAAGAATAGTTCCTGAAAGGCTGACTGTAATTTGAAATCCAATAACTCTGTATCGGTTAGTGGCACGGTATAAATTGGAAAGTCCTTGAACGGAGTAGCAGTTGAGATGCCCTGGGGCAGCGAGTCCTGAGATTTTATTGTGGTGACATTCTGTATAAATGAAATCAGTACTTTTTGTACTTGTCTCGGGGGTAAAAATTAAAGCAAACGAGGTCTGAAAACACACATCCAAGTAGATATCTTCCGATAACGTGTGGGCTTTATGAATATAATTCACGCTCTCCATCAGCGTCAACCTTTGACATCCCTTAAGGGGGGTCTGATCAAAGACATTTTGTAGAGTACCGCCTTTGTCCTTGTATAGATTTGCGGTGCTTTAAGATATTATGAAACATTGATTTGTGAAGTGAAACTCTAACGATGTGGTTAGTACACAGAAGAAGGAGAAAGAACCATTCTTTGATTTTGATTTTATTTTTCATTTTTTACACTCATTCAAATCTTCCCTTCCGAAAACTGTTAAATATTGTCAGATACCGAAAATGCGGATCTTAACAGATGCTTAAAACGTTGTTATGCTCTAGTCTTGGTGCATTTATGGGGTGTATATACAGGGAGTGCAGAATTATTAGGCAAGTTGTATTTTTGAGGATTAATTTTATTATTGAACAACAACCATGTTCTCAATGAACCCAAAAAACTCATTAATATCAAAGCTGAATATTTTTGGAAGTAGTTTTTAGTTTGTTTTTAGTTTTAGCTATGTTAGGGGGATATCTGTGTGTGCAGGTGACTATTACTGTGCATAATTATTAGGCAACTTAACAAAAAACAAATATATACCCATTTCAATTATTTATTATTACCAGTGAAACCAATATAACATCTCAACATTCACAAATATACATTTCTGACATTCAAAAACAAAACAAAAACAAATCAGTGACCAATATAGCCACCTTTCTTTGCAAGGACACTCAAAAGCCTGCCATCCATGGATTCTGTCAGTGTTTTGATCTGTTCACCATCAACATTGCGTGCAGCAGCAACCACAGCCTCCCAGACACTGTTCAGAGAGGTGTACTGTTTTCCCTCCTTGTAAATCTCACATTTGATGATGGACCACAGGTTCTCAATGGGGTTCAGATCAGGTGAACAAGGAGGCCATGTCATTAGATTTTCTTCTTTATACCCTTTCTTGCCAGCCACGCTGTGGAGTACTTGGACGCGTGTGATGGAGCATTGTCCTGCATGAAAATCATGTTTTTCTTGAAGGATGCAGACTTCTTCCTGTACCACTGCTTGAAGAAGGTGTCTTACAGGAACTGGCAGTAGGACTGGGAGTTGAGCTTGACTCCATCCTCAACCCGAAAAGGCCCCACAAGCTCATCTTTGATGATACCAGCCCAAACCAGTACTCCACCTCCACCTTGCTGGCGTCTGAGTCGGACTGGAGCTCTCTGCCCTTTACCAATCCAGCCACGGGCCCATCCATCTGGCCCATCAAGACTCACTCTCATTTCATCAGTCCATAAAACCTTAGAAAAATCAGTCTTGAGATATTTCTTGGCCCAGTCTTGACGTTTCAGCTTGTGTGTCTTGTTCAGTGGTGGTCGTCTTTCAGCCTTTCTTACCTTGGCCATGTCTCTGAGTATTGCACACCTTGTGCTTTTGGGCACTCCAGTGATGTTGCAGCTCTGAAATATGGCCAAACTGGTGGCAAGTGGCATCGTGGCAGCTGCACGCTTGACTTTTCTCAGTTCATGGGCAGTTATTTTGCGCCTTGGTTTTTCCACACGCTTCTTGCGACCCTGTTGACTATTTTGAATGAAACGCTTGATTGTTCGATGATCACGCTTCAGAAGCTTTGCAATTTTAAGAGTGCTGCATCCCTCTGCAAGATATCTCACTATTTTTGACTTTTCTGAGCCTGTCAAGTCCTTCTTTTGACCCATTTTGCCAAAGGAAAGGAAGTTGCCTAATAATTATGCACACCTGATATAGGGTGTTGATGTCATTAGACCACACCCCTTCTCATTACAGAGATGCACATCACCTAATATGCTTAATTGGTAGTAGGCTTTCAAGCCTATACAGCTTGGAGTAAGACAACATGCATAAAGAGGATGATGTGGTCAAAATACTCATTTGCCTAATAATTCTGCACTCCCTGTAAAGGTATTGAGTCAAATAGATATTACGTGGGATGTATTTACCTGAATTATGTGTGTGATTTTGTTAAATGTATTAAGTAAAATAAGTTACACATATTTACCTGATTGTTTTTGACTCGTGTTGCCTTTTCATAAATTGTCGTTCTAGGGTTATTACCTACTTAGAAACACAATTTGCTACATAAATGGAATATGTGATTGGTGATTTGTAATTAGAAAAAGGTCATTCAATTAGCATTACTAACAATGGACATTAGTATGTGATGGGTTTTGATCCATATCTGTTTAGTTATCTACAATTTATAGGACCACCATCTAAATCTAGAATTTATAGGACCACCATCAGGGGGACGGGTATTACAGTTGTAAGGGGCCAGGCCCAATGTGGCCAAAAAATAAATACATTTAATAAATCTACATATGTAGCAAATATTTCTCTCTCTTCTCTACCGGGTCCTATTCCTCTCGTGAGCCCCTCCACACTCTCCTAGTGCCTCACGAGAGGAGCGTGGGCACCCGGCAGGAGAAAGCACACAGCCTCCAAATACCACCGTACCACCAGGGACTATAGTGTCCCTACATTCCAGCCAGAGGTAAGAGCAGGGAGGAGGGACACATATTAAGTTAATTTTAAAAATCAGTTAATAAATCGGCTCTCACCCTCCCCTATGTCAGCACACATACACAATTTCCTATCTTTGTTTTATTTATTGTTCAGTTACACCGGTTTCATATTTATTGATAACATTTATATAGTTTACATGAAGGAATGTAACATTTTAGCATGTGCCATGAAGGAATAAAGTGACTGACACTTTCGAGATCTTTGTACATTTAGCAAGGACCCCTGAAGGTGACCTGCCCTGAAGCTATCTGTTGAGTATGCCGCCATCTTTTAATTAGGGCCCATCGTCTGCTTTTGGAACTTTTATCCAACAGAAGTCCAGGACTCCTGTGCAAAAGCACAGCAAAGACTGCATGGTTCTCAATAGAACTACCTGCTCAATGCTTCAGATACCTCTTTCTTACAGCCATTACTAGAGGTGAAGTGACAAAAGTTGAACTAAACATGTCTGCCATTTATCAATGTTTGTCAGCCCCAGCATACGTCGTATGCTGACTATTGAATGTGTTGGAGTTTCAGTAAAATTCTAACACAGTCAATCATTAAGTATATCATTAAGATTTGATATATGTACAGTATATGTATATACATGCATGTGTAATATTTACATAATGGAAGGAGTCTGTGCCTGAGAGATCTAATGTACATTTGTCTTTTTTTCATGTTGTATGTTACAATACAAGTTGTAAGACATGTGTACAGATGCATGCAGATAAAAGGGTCTTGATAAGTCTTCCTTTGAGACTGAAATGTCAACTTATATGATTTGGATGTATTAGCGGAATAAACAGCATCACTTCATCAAAATAACCAATCCCTAAGTGTGCTTCTTCTTGGACACTTCTGTCCTTCTGGCTTACTAATTACACAATCCCTGTTCTATCTGTATTTAATATTAGATTTCGATCTAAGAGCTCCCTCTTTAACTAGAATCTAGCAAAATATTTATATATATATATATATATATATATATATTGTAACTCAGCAGCAGAATATCAAAGAATCCACAGTGTTGGTTAAAATGAAATAATTTATTAAACAATTCGGAATACAAACAATACAAATTATAATACAATAATCCCCAACATTAAAACATACACTTATATATCTATACTTCCTATTTACAAATATAACTACCTGTCTTTGAGACCTCTAGGGTGGGTTATGGTACTAATCTTCTCTTCCTCCTTCCTGATCTCCTCCTTCTGACCCAAAAGGCTCCCTAGATATAATACAGTTAAATATAGTTGTCCTGATATGACACACCATGGAGTCTCATCACGTTTACGATCACCAAGCAGTCCCATAGTCCCTTGAGTTTTGTGGACACACCACAGCTATAAAATATGCTATGCAGAAAAAAAAAATGCTATGTTGATATGCCTTTATTTATGGCTGCCCATCTCATTCACCAAAAACCTGTATCACGAATTGTACACCTTCTGCCTTCCAGCCATCATGCATGCTCACATTCTCACACATTTTAATACATTAAGTGCCATCCATACACGTGAAGAAAAGAGATGATATACAAAGCCTGCAACTTTCCATAGTGTAACATCTGCAACAATCTCTATGTAGGTGGTTCATGTCAAAGTAACATTCACATGAATGCCTGGATCCAAGCATTCCCAGCAGAACATTGCACAGAGCATAACACTACCTCCACTGGCCAGCCTTCTTCCAATGGTGCATCCTACTGCCATCTCTTCCCCCGGCAAACATGCACTCGCACCCAATCATCCACCTAACCAATCATACCAGACAACATTATTCCATGGCTCCATGGTCCAGTTCTGATCCTTATGTCCCCACTGAAGGCACTTTCAATGGTGGACAGCAGTCATCATGGGCACTCTGATGGATATACAGCAATGCAGCCCTTTACACAGCAAACTGTGTGTTTGGACACCTTGTATCATGTCCAGCATTATGTTTTTCAGTAATTTAAGCTACAGTTGCTCTTCTGTGTTACCCCCATGTGCATCAATGAACCTTAGGCGTCCATGACCCAGTTCACCGGCATTGTCCTCCCTTTCACCACTTTTGGTAGACACTAAACACTGCATACTGGGAATACCCCACAAGACTTGCTGTTTTGGAGATCTTCTGACCCAGTTGTATAGCTATCACTATTTGGCCCTTGTCAAGGTCTTTTTCGATCTTTTGTGAGATCTTTTTGCGTGCCCATTTTTCCAGCTTCGAACACATGAAATTACTTGCTGCCTTATATATCCCACCCCTTGACAAGTGCCATTGTAGAAATATAATTAATATTTTCCACTTCACCTGGGGTGAATGTTGGTTATGGCTAGTCAGTGTAATGTGTGTGTATATTTATATATATATTCTGAATCCTCACAATTAATAGTAGAAGTGCCAAGATTGTATCATATACCATTGTGTAATCAAAGAGTTAGTTCATGTTCGTTTCGCTGCTCATATTTCCTCTCCGCAATGGCAAGAGCATGTAATAGAAACAAATACAACAAACTTTACAATAAAAGTGCAAATCTGAGAAAATGAGGACAAACTTAATGGACATTCATCAACACAGCCCTTTAGGGTACAAAAGTCTGCTGTTTTCAAATCTGCGGACAGAGGAAGATCTAAAGAGAAGCTGGCATGATTGGAACAAATGCCTCAAGGGCAATATGTTGGCACAATTTTGTAGACGTATAGCTCCAGGATACTGAGCATTTAAAACGACATTAAACACAGACAATAATAGGCTTTTTGATTTATAGAATCCGGAACAGTGGGACTACTACAAGCTGTAGATATTCTAAAATACTTTTCAAATTACCTTAAATTTCTTTTTTAACTTTACCTCGAACTTTATGTAAGAAAACAACATATGTAATTATTTAAACACTATTATTATTTTAATTTTAATATCATTACATTTTGATTTGGTTTTAGTCCTAAATTACAATCTGGGAGCAAGAATCAGCCATGGAATGAGAATAGCTGAGTTTCAATTTATATATTGCGGTTATTTAGAGACGGAGATTCAAATTCCTCTTGGTATAAATAAACACCATACAGCGTTTTTCTTTTATTCTTAACAATGACTATTTTCACCATGTTTTGAACATAAATCGGTTAAAGCAGCACTTTAACATTAAACACGTTTTAGTGTTCGTAAGTTCCTTGTGTTTACGGTATTTGATTATGTTCCCTGTTTTTTGTCCAGCCAGTAATCTAATGCTAAGCAGCTGCTCCTGCTTTTCCGAGATCATTTACCTGCAGTATCTCTGGTCCAGCCCACTAGGGACCTACTATACATGCGCAGCAGTCGCTACGTTCAGCTGCTTTTCATGGGTTTCATAGAGGTAAATTGATTCTAATCATTCTCTATAAGAACCATTAACAGTGTTCATTAGTAGCTGTCAATCTGGCCTTTACGAGGGGTGTGTTTATGGTCAAATGTAAACATTGGCATTCCTTTTCAATTGCACTGTTTTACACTGCCAGACTACATGTGCAGAGTTGGTATAGCAAAACGACTTTAGTAAGTGAATATGATTTTGGTGCTACTGCTTAGTGTTCCTTTAACTGCTCTAACAATCTGCTTCTATAAGGAATTTTTTTCTTTATGATGCAACTGTCCACATAGGTCAAGGATCAGCAACCTATGGCACTCGAGGTACCTTTGCATGGCCCTCGAGGTCCCTTTGCATGGCACTCATGGCTACCAGAGCCAAACACTACCAAACACACAATGTGACATATTCACACACACATTACACAAGTGGCCCCCATACAAAGTCCACATTCTTAGGTATCATACACAATATTACAAACTACTAGTGAACAGATACATCAGTTGTTCCCAAACCATTCCTCACATCTCCCCTACCGGTCCATGATTTAGGAACGACCCAGTTGTGTGTCTAAGGTGTTTTTAGTAAAAAGAAAAAAAAACACACCTTAGACACAGCTGGGTAATCCCCAAATCCTGAACTGGTAGGGGGGCCTGAGGACTGATTTTTGGAACCACTGAACATTATATAACAGTCCACATACATACAAATGTAACGCTACAGAGCAACTAGAAATAACACAAGCAGAATACGGAAACATACACACTTAAATTTAAAAAGAAAAATAAAGCTGGCACACAACGGGACTTCAAAATATGTTTTGGCACCGTACTACTAAAAGGTTGCCTACACCTGACATAGGTCATTGTTGTGAGTGCTGCATATTCTATGCTCAGAGAAAATAATTAGAACGAAAGTGATCTTGACGAGGTGGGCAGATGTTAAAACATGCAAATCTTGGCATTATTCTTTCAATAAACATTTATTTAAAAAAAATATTCGCAAATATGTCTCAATGTTTGGCAAATATTTATTTAGTCATTAGGTTGGTCTCATAATGTGTTGCTAATTTACAGGTTCATTTACTTAACCTCGAATAGTCGTGAATTTTACATTTGAAGTTACAATAGACGAGCTAAAAATGTATGGAATTTGAAATTTCTTCAAATCGGTTATTACTTTGGTTTTCAACTTGAAACTGCAGGTTTAGTGAATAATCCTGTGTATGAGATTATCATTGGTCTCCTCTATGATGGATGTAAAATGCAAACAAATTGGAACATATGCCTGCACATTAGAAATGAGTTCCATAAAGCTTCTTGTTCAATACTTGAAAAGAGCGCTGTAGACACCATAATCACAACAATCTGTAGTGGATATGGTGCCAAAAGTTGCCCTTCCACATCAGCCCTTGGTTTGGGTGAAATTCATTGGCTGAGTGCATCAGCAGACGCTGTATCCTAAGGATTCTGTGCACCAGGGAACGTTTGCCACAATAAGCAGTTCAGTTGGCTATAATGGTTAAAGTACATAGACCGCCCCTTAAAGACCAGCAGGTGAATAATATTATAGAATTTACATTAAGACAAGACATATTGCTTTTGAAAGTAATAAAAACTACAAATAGTAACGGGTAGAAGTGTAGGAGTTATGTTGTTGCCAGGGTAGAGCGCAGACCTCCAGTGCCAACCACTGGTTTACCCAGCAATAATGTGCAGTGGAGGGGTTAGTCTGTGCTGGGCCACCTGTCCTTTGATGGTCCTTTACTAGTTTGGTGGTGTTGGTTTGATACACTCATCTCAGTATAGCTAGACCCCAAAAAATGTCAAGGGCATCAAAGTACTAAAATATGGACTTTCGCATTTCAAATCCTTAGTAAAACATTCCTCTAGATAAACATTTGTACAAGCTACATAATGTGACCAAGAACCCAGATATACATCCAAACTAATAAACATTCTAAAACAACACATAGGCATTCTGCAGATATTTGCTTCTCTGGTGTTAGTACTTAAGCTACTTACCAACTGCTTGTTTCATTTAAAAAAAAAAAAAAAATGAAGGAACTGCATATATTATTTTTATTATTTAACTTTTTATTTATTTGAACACATGAATGAAGTTTCCATATGACCCAACGCATTTAGTGCAGTTCCAACAAGTTTAAACTTGGCGATTCTTTTAGAATTATTTATTTATTTATTTATTTCTGGAAAAGTAAAATCTTCCAAGTCCAAAAGTTCATATTTTGTATTTCTTTGTATCTGCTGCTTTATTATGCTTGGTAAAAATAGACCGGTTTATATGTTTTATACAGATGTACAGGAAGCAGAGGAATTGTGGTACACATGGAAAAATATTTTAGTTCTTTTGTAAAAATCAAAACACAGAACTATTTTCATTTGACCAAGACGCAGTACAAGTACACAGTACTGTATTTTATATTATTATTATTATTATTATTATTATTATTAATTTATTATTATTTATATAGCACCGCACCTTACTATATTAAAAGGGAAATACAATGGTAATTGACAAACAGAAGTTGACAGAACCAAGATATGTAGTGGGTCTTAATCAAACAAGCTTATACAATATTCACTGCATCTTGTGATTCATTTTCACTTTACTGTATATTATTGCATTCTTATATATACTGATTTCCCTTTAGCTGGGAGAAATAATAAAAAAACACATTGTGTGAGATGATGACCATAAAATATTCATGAATAAAATGTGTCCGTTGCTTGGTTTCTGAGTTGCTAAAAATATAACCATATGTGTGTGTGTATATATATACAGTTGCAAGAAAAAGTATGTGAACCCTTTGGAATGATATGGATTTCTGCACAAATTGGTCATAACATGTGATCTGATCATCATCTAAGTCACAACAATAGACAATCACAGTCTGCCTAAACTAATAACACACAAAGAATGAAATGTTGCCATGTTTTTATTGAACACACCATGTAAACATTCACAGTGCAGGTGGAAAAAGTATGTGAACCCTTGGATTTAATAACTGGTTGAACCTCCTTTGGCAGCAATAACTTCAACCAAACGTTTCCTGTAGTTGCAGATCAGACGTGCACAACGGTCAGGAGTAATTCTTGACCATTCCTCTTTACAGAACTGTTTCAGTTCAGCAATATTCTTGGGATGTCTGGTGTGAATCGCTTTCTTGAGGTCATGCCACAGCATCTCAATCGGGTTGAGGTCAGGACTCTGACTGGGCCACTTCAGAAGGCGTATTTTCTTCTGTTTAAGCCATTCTGTTGTTGATTTACTTCTATGCTTTGGGTCATTGTCCTGTTGCAACACCCATCTTCTGTTGAGCTTCAGCTGGTAGACAGATGGCCTTAAGTTCTCCTGCAAAATGTCTTGATAAACTTGGGAATTAATTTTTCCTTCGATTATAGCAATCCATCCAGGTCCTGATGCAGCAAAGCAGCCCCAAACCATGATGCCCCCACCACCATACTTCACAGTTGGGATGAGGTTTTGATGTTGGTGTGCTGTGCCTTTTTTTCGCGATACATAGTGTTGTGTGTTTCTTCCAAACAACTCGACTTTGGTTTCATCTGTCCACAGAATATTTTGCCAGTACTGCTGTGGAACATCCAGGTGCTCTTGTGCAAACTGTAAACGTGCAGCAATGTTTTGTTTGGACAGCAGTGGCTTCCTCTGTGGTATCCTCCCATGAAATCCATTCTTCTTTAGTGTTTTACGTATTGTAGATTCGCTAACAGGGATGTTAGCATTTGCTGGTGACTTTTGTAAGTCTTTAGCTGACACTCTAGGATTCTTCTTCACCTCATTGAGCAGTCTGCGCTGTACTCTTGCAGTCATCTTTACAGGATGGCCACTCCTAGGGGGGTAGCAGCAGTGCTGAACTTTCTCCATTTATAGACAATTTGTCTTACCGTGGAATGATGAACAGCAAGGCTTTTGGAGATACTTTTATAACCCTTTCCAGCTTCATGCAAGTCAACAATTCTTAATCGTAGGTCTTCTGAGAGCTCTTTTGTGCAAGGCATTATTCACATCAGGCAATGCTTCTTGTGAATGCTTCTTTTTATAGGGCAGGGCAGCTGTAACCAACACCTCCAATCTCATTGATTGGACTCCAGTTGGCTGACATCTCACTCCAATTAGCTCTTGTAGATGTCATTAGTCTAGGGGTTCACATACATATATGTGTGTGTATATATATATATATATATATATATTAATAAAGAAACTGCTTTTACAGATTGATACATTTAATGTTAATGTTAACACAACTGGATATAGAATTTGCTATTAACGTGTCAGCCGCGAGCTGAGCTTATCACAATTCATATAGTGCCGCATGCTGTGTTTTGCATACTTGACAATAATTGTTCGCGCTGTTATCCTGATGATGTGGGCACGGCCTGTGAAATAAAGTTAGAATTGTTGCCTGTCCAGCACCTATTTGTCTTGTAGCGTTAATGTATAAAACTATTAGTTCATATAAATCACTCTCGCGCTAGTAAAAGCACGTCAGAACACGGCAAATTGATTAGCACAGCTGCTGACGGAATCTTTCTCGATTGTTGAATAATTGATCTGTTAAAGCCATTAAAAAAATTGATCTGTGGGTGTTATTGGGGGGAAAATGATACTTTATAAAGTTTTTAATTTAGCAAAGAGAGACAAGCTTAAAAAGTGCCATTAGCAAAAGGTAAATATAAGGTTATTTTACCATAAGTGGCTAAAGCCTTTCACTTGTGCCAACCTTCTCAGTTCCAGACCAAACACATGGGACTGGAAGAAATATGCAATTTCCCAAGCATGTGCATTTATGGGTATAGGGCTTGCCACCCATTCCTATTCTTGTGCAAAATACAGTTAAAGGGTCACTGTTGGCACCCAGACCACTTCAGCTCATTGAAGTGATCTGGGTGAAAACTCCCATCACCCTTAACCCTGAGCATGTAATTATTGTCTTTTTTAGAAACTGCAATAATTACCTGCCAGGGATTTCAGGATCGTTAGGCGACTTTTTGTCACCTAACTGACGCTGGACGTCCTCATGCTCTGCATTAAAACGTCCAATGTCACTGGAATCCCCAAAGGAAAGCATTGCATATGCTTTCCTATGGGAAATTCCTAATGCGAGCACAGCCATTGTTGCACATTCGTATTAGGTCTTCCCTGCCGGTGGACATTATTAACCCCTTCTGCACCACGGGAGGAGGGTAGGAGGAAGGCTTAACAAAGGGGGAAGCTATAGTGCCAATTTCAATTCAAGACACATGTTGGATTGTAGCATATCTAAACGTTAAATCTACCAGTGTCTGACTTAATATTTTAATCTGAGAGTCGCCATTTATTTAAAGGAACACTCCGAGCTCCCATCATCCTCAGCCAACACTGGTCACGTTAAGGAACAAATCAGTCACCGAAACTACTTTAGCTTCATGAAGCCGTTTTTGTGTATAGATCATGCGTCAGAGGTTTTACTGCTTAATTTGCTGATATTAGGCTGAAGTTGTTTTGGTGACTATAGTGTTCCTTTAATCAATATTATAAAATGCAGTATTACAGCAACTGATTGGGCACTTCAACCTGTTTTCTTGAATACTTCCACAGACGAGGGGATGCGCAGCTTTCACTCCAAAAAGGTTAGCCATCCCTGCCACAGGGCGGCTGTTACCAGCTCCGCTGTAGATCTATTAATTCTCATCAAATAATGCATGAAAGCATTACCAGTTAGCGTGATTGTCACCAGCAGTTATAATCAGTCACTTTATTGTCTCTACAAACACTTTACTTGCCAATGTTCCTTTACCTTATTGCTCCTTGATGGCACTCGGTGGGAATAAAGAGATAAGCAAAAACAAGCCGACCTCTGCCTAATTGAGCCGAAGGTTTTAGAATCTGTGAATCTCAAGGATAAATAGACCTTGAAAAATATATCTACCGCCTGCTCGCTTGGATACATATATATATATATTTCTATTCCTTGAACCCTGCAAGAGGTGTGTATCATATTACACGGATGTATTCTTAGAATCCAAACATTCTAACACCAAAAAGGAAGAATTGTAAAGTTCTATTCTCTTCCCCGTTCCTATTGCCTCCATGCTCATCATTCTCACTCTTTTCAGATTAAAACACCAATATCCTTTTTTTTAAATTTATTTTTTTACATATTTTCTTTTACTATTAATTTTGTTTCCTGACCCTGATCCTTACAGCCTCTCCCATCTTGTCCCTGTTCCCAGTTTTTTCTCCCACATTAACTCTTTCTTCGCAATATATCCCTTATATGTATATCCCATTATCTGCCTCTTTTTCTTTCCTGCAAATGTCCTTCTTCACTCCCCATTCAGGTATTTATCTATTTTCCCCATTCTTCCCAGTTCTTCTCACATTCCCCAGTTGTTGTTTGTTTTAACCCCCCTGTCCTCTGTCCTTTTGTCAGTTGCACAGAATTTTACAGTGCGTCTGATTATTAAGATTACTAGCATGTTTCCTTTGAGATGCAAGAATACAAAGGACCATCTCCCCGTAAAGGTATAATTTGGTCTCCATGGTATTCGGAGACTGTGAGAGCATATTGTTATAATTGTTCTACAAGTCTTGATCTTCCCAAGTCAATGTTGCCAGAATAGACCATGAAAGGTGATTGACCCTTCTCCATGGATTTTATCTTAAATTATATTGCATAAAAATATGTTTTGATAGCCCATGGCCTTTGTCCCCACGTCGGCGGGGGAGATCTTATGCGCATTAGACCTCCCCATAGGAAAGCATTCTTCAGTGCATTCCTATGGGGATTTTGGAGACACTGGAGGTCCTCACATAGCCTGAGGATGTCCATCGTCGTTTAAAACAATTTTCGTGTTCTAAGAAGGCAGAAGTCCCTCTAGTGGTTGTCTAATAGACAACCACTAGAGGAGGACTTAACCCTGCAAGATAATTATTGCAGTTTATAAAAACTATCAACTTTGTTTCAATTTAACAAATTGCTTATATCTATCTTGCAAGCTTATATGTTTTTGCATGTAGTTGATAAAACCACAGCAGTCCATATGTATCACAGGTTCCCAAACAGATGCTATTTAAAAAAAAATATATATATACATATATTATTGTTTTTAAATTTGCTTGTTCATCTTATTTAATAGTCCACAAGCTATTTTATCATCTTATCTTTGTACTCTTGTTTTAGTTGGTCTGTGGATATGTGATATAATTTGGGTACACAATCCTGGAGATTTGAGGGAATTTTTCATATAAAAGAATAACACAGAGTCGATGCACTTTCTTGTTAATGCCTAAAGAAATAAATGAGATTTGCTGTAGCTACGCTGGCAGAACATGTCTACAAATGACTTTGCTTCCTTCTCTTTCAATTTCGATGCTCCCCGGTACTACACCACAGTGATGATAACTATTTAGCAGATACAGAGAGGCAGTGCAACTTTGTTACTTTCAATCAGTTACAGATATCCTTCATTACAAGTTGGTTGTTTAAATGTTGAAAAGCCTAGACCTCTCTCAGTAGTGCGTGGACAGAATTACAGCATTGATAGATTTGGATTGGCTCCTGACATTGCTCGGCAGAAAGAGATGAGATTTTATAACAAGATGAAACATAGAATTCATTGAGGAAGGCAGTAGCACATACATCTTTTCAAGTCTCAGTAGTTTGGAAAATGAGACCTCCTGGCTTTTGTTTAATGACTTTTTGCCTTACTCCTGCACAGTTTTGCTAAAAATCATCACTTTAATATCTTGGTTGCTCAACCTTCCTTTATAAAATAAAAGGCATTGCCTTAATGCTAGCCCCAGACTTAACATTAACATGTATACAATTCGAGTTGTGATTTAATGAATATATTTAAAATCATACAATGTAACGTGGAGTATTCTCAAATCAAACATATATTCTAATTCTGATTTACCTGACTTTTATTTAATTTGTCAGATATAATTAGATGATAAAGCATTTTTATATTGTTTTTTAATAGTTTTTTTAATTCTTGATTTTATTAAAGCTGTTTTTGAATAAAAAAATTGTCATATTGCAACAAATTTAAAAACTTGTGCTGATAATTTTTCAAATCTATGAAACTTGTTTTTTTTCAAAGACGTTTGTTATATAAAAAAATATAGATATGAGATGGTGGACATATTTTATCACCAGTACATTTTCACTTTACTGAGCAGTATTAAGCATCTAACAGATCAACAATTATATCGTTATACTGGTTTTATTTTACTTATTGCAATGGGTTATCCATCCTCTACAATAATATTTTGTCAGCAGAGTATACAATTACTTGGTGTCTCCTTAAGATAGTCCTGGGTTTGGCTGGAGAATCCCAAATATGTAATTCTGTGCGACGACACTGGTTTGTTCTTTAACCGGGCATTCGGTCCATGGGCACAGAATTTTAACATCATGCTCTTCATCCGTTGCTTGTCAGCCTGCCTTGCATCCACATCTTCTTGACTTGTTCCAAAATTGATAGGTAAGTACTTGTCCTGTGTGGGAGAGCATTAACATGCAGAGGGTACATTTATTGGTTGTGAAGATAAAATGAAATGTGTGAGGCTTTTCTCCTTTTAGTCAAGCGAGACCAATAAACCTTTCAGATTTTATTCCCATGTCTTTGAGACAAAGTACTTTTTCCTTCTCCCCCACCTTGAATTTAACAAACATGAACAATAAAGGTTTGACACATCCCACCATTTATTTCTTTGTTTCTCCGAAGAAGTGCCACATCCTGCATTGTGTCATCAATAAATCTCGAAGATGTTTGTTTTATTATTTATAGATTTTGACCAAGAAGGATTGTTGATTAGATTCTCCACTATCCATAAACTCCAAACATGAGCAATATGTTGACCGTAAAGAATAAACATTCCAAACACTGCTAAATATTTATAAACTCTATCACGCTGAATGTGTCTTATTCTTTGGAAATATCTTTGAATTATTAAGGGTCGGGAAAAAGCGTCTTCTGAAACAGGTAAGAGAATGCGTAGTCCTGTGGATGTTATCGATCGGCAGATGGCAAGTGCAAATTATGAGTGAAAACAGCCATGAAGGTGAAGAGAGGTTAGGGAACATGTTTTGAATCTGAAATCCAATATTTTTGACTGTTATCTGTATGGAGTACGATTCGAATATTCTTCTGAAGCTGTCAAGAAGCCAACGACATTACTAATAAATAATCACCATGATGGAGAAGATGAAGGAGAAAGACATTCTGCACCAATGAATATTTGAAACCTCATGAAAAGTCAGTTAGTAAAGCTATAGGAGTGCAATGTAGAATAGTATGGATGTGTGGTTTTGTAAGATGTTCTGCTAGCTGCAAGTACTTGGTATCAGGAGATCAACGACATGCAGTTATTATATAGGGTGAACCATTGACCAATGAAATAACACTGGTGCTCTCAGTCAATAAGCTAAACCCTGCATTACATCAATGATTATTATTGGAATGTTACTCAAATAACCAGTCACTGGATGCAGTGGAAGCACAGTGGCTGTGTTAGCTGTTATACTATGTAAATAATAACCATTCACTGGATGCAGTGGAAGCACAGTGGCTGTGTTGTTAGGTGTTATACTATGAAAATAATAACCAGTCACTGGATGCAGTGGAAGCACGGTGGCTGTGTTGTTAGGTGTTATACTATGTAAATAATAACCAGTCACTGGATGCAGTGGAAGCACGGTGGCTGTGTTGTTAGGTGTTATACTATGTAAATAATAACCATTCACTGGATGCAGTGGAAGCACGGTGGCTGTGTTGTTAGGTGTTATACTATGTAAATAATAACCAGTCACTGGATGCAGTGGAAGCACAGTGGCTGTATTGTTAGGTGTTATACTATGTAAATAATAACCAGTCACTGGATGCAGTGGAAGCACGGTGGCTGTGTTGTTAGGTGTTATACTATGTAAATAATAACCAGTCACTGGATGCAGTGGAAGCACGGTGGCTGTGTTGTTAGGTGTTATACTATGTAAATAATAACCAGTCACTGGATACACTGGAAGCACGGTGGCTGTGTTGTTAGGTGTTATACTATGTAAATAATAACCAGTCACTGGATGCAGTGGAAGCACAGTGGTTGTATTGTTAGGTGTTATACTATGTAAATAATAACCAGTCACTGGATACACTGGAAGCACGGTGGCTGTGTTAGGTGTTATACTATGTAAATAATAACCAGTCACTGGATGCAGTGGAAGCACAGTGGTTGTATTGTTAGGTGTTATACTATGTAAATAATAACCAGTCACTGGATACACTGGAAGCACGGTGGCTGTGTTAGGTGTTATACTATGTAAATAATAACCAGTCACTGGATGCAGTGGAAGCATGGTGGCTGTGTTATTTTGTGTAATATGTAATTAATGACCAGTCACTGAGTGCAGTGGAAGCACAGTGGCTGTGTTGTTAGGTGTTATACTATGTAAATAATAACCAGTCACTGGATGCAGTGGAAGCACGGTGGCTGTGTTGTTAGGTGTTATACTATGTAGATAATAACCAGTCACTGGATGCAGTGGAAGCACAGTGGCTGTGTTGTTAGGTGTTATACTATGTAAATAATAACCATTCACTGGATGCAGTGGAAGCACGGTGGCTGTGTTGTTAGGTGTTATACTATGTAAATAATAACCAGTCACTGGATGCAGTGGAAGCACGGTGGCTGTGTTGTTAGGTGTTATACTATGTAAATAATAACCAGTCACTGGATGCAGTGGAAGCACGGTGGCTGTGTTGTTAGGTGTTATACTGTGTAAATAATAACCAGTCACTGGATGCAGTGGAAGCACGGTGGCTGTGTTGTTAGGTGTTATACTATGTAAATAATAACCAGTCACTGGATGCAGTGGAAGCACGGTGGCTGTGTTAGCTGTTATACTATGTAAATAATAACCAGTCACTGGATGCAGTGGAAGCACAGTGGCTGTGCTGTTAGGTGTTATACTATGTAAATAATAACCAGTCACTGGATGCAGTGGAGGCACGGTGGCTGTGTTGTTAGGTGTTATACTATGTAAATAATAACCAGTCACTGGATGCAGTGGAAGCACGGTGGCTGTGTTGTTAGGTGTTATACTGTGTAAATAATAACCAGTCACTGGATGCAGTGGAAGCACGGTGGCTGTGTTGTTAGGTGTTATACTATGTAAATAATAACCAGTCACTGGATGCAGTGGAAGCACGGTGGCTGTGTTAGCTGTTATACTATGTAAATAATAACCAGTCACTGGATGCAGTGGAAGCACGGTTGCTGTGTTGTTAGCTGTTATACTATGTAAATAATAACCAGTCACTGGATACAGTGGAAGCACGGTGGCTGTGTTAGGTGTTATATTATGTAAATAATAACCAGTCACTGGATGCAGTGGAAGCACGGTTGCTGTGTTGTTAGCTGTTATACTATGTAAATAATAACCAGTCACTGGATACACTGGAAGCACGGTGGCTGTGTTAGGTGTTATACTATGTAAATAATAACCAGTCACTGGATGCAGTGGAAGCATGGTGGCTGTGTTATTTTGTGTAATATGTAATTAATGACCAGTCACTGAGTGCAGTGGAAGCACAGTGGCTGTGTTGTTAGGTGTTATACTATGTAAATAATAACCAGTCACTGGATGCAGTGGAAGCACGGTGGCTGTGTTGTTAGGTGTTATACTATGTAAATAATAACCAGTCACTGGATGCAGTGGAAGCACGGTGGTTGTGTTAGCTGTTATACTATGTAAATAATAACCAGTCACTGGATGCAGTGGAAGCACGGTGGCTGTGCTGTTAGGTGTTATATTATGTAAATAATAACCAGTCACTGGATGCAGTGGAAGCACGGTGGCTGTGTTGTTAGGTGTTATACTATGTAAATAATAACCAGTCACTGGATGCAGTGGAAGCACGGTGGCTGTGTTGTTAGGTGTTATACTATGTAGATAATAACCAGCCACTGGATGCAGTGGAAGCACAGTAGTGGCTGTGTTTAGGTGTTATACTATGTAAATAATAACCAGTCACTGGATGCAGTGGAAGCACGGTGGCTGTGTTGTTAGGTGTATACTATGTAAATAATAACCAGTCACTGGATGCAGTGGAAGCACGGTGGTTGTGTTAGCTGTTATACTATGTAAATAATAACCAGTCACTGGATGCAGTGGAAGCACGGTGGCTGTGCTGTTAGGTGTTATATTATGTAAATAATAACCAGTCACTGGATGCAGTGGAAGCACGGTGGCTGTGTTGTTAGGTGTTATACTATGTAAATAATAACCAGTCACTGGATGCAGTGGAAGCACGGTGGCTGTGTTGTTAGGTGTTATACTATGTAAATAATAACCAGTCACTGGATGCAGTGGAAGCACAGTGGCTGTGTTAGGTGTTATACTATGTAAATAATAACCAGTCACTGGATGCAGTGGAAGCACGGTGGCTGTGTTGTTAGGTGTTATACTATGTAAATAATAACCAGTCACTGGATGCAGTGGAAGCACGGTTGCTGTGTTGTTAGCTGTTATACTCAGTGGTGTATCCTGGTTTTGTGCTGCCCTAGGCAGGACAAAACGCAGGCGCCCCCCCCCCCGTGCCAACCCCCCCCCGCCTTCTAAATACACACACACACATTCACTGACAGATACGCATACACTCGCTAACAGAAACACACACACACACTAACAGACACACTCACACTCACTAACAGACACACACTCACTAACACACACACTCTCAGGCAAACACACACTCACTGACACACTAACAGACAAACATAGTCAGACACACACACTAACAGACACACTCACACTCACTAACAGACACACACTCACTAACACACACACTCACAGGCAAACACACACTCACTGACACACTAACAGACAAACATAGTCGGACACACACACTAACAGACACACTCACTAGCAGACACACACACACACACTAACAAACACACACATTAACAGACACACTCACTGACACACACACTCACAGGCAAACACACACTCACTGACACACACACACACACAGGCAAACACACACTCACTGACACACAGTCAGACACACACACATACACACTAACAGACACAGTCAGACACACACACACTAACAAAACACACACACATTAACAGACACACACTCACTCACTCACATTAACACATTTTTTTATTTATTTTTATTTAGCCCCCCCCCCTTACCTTTGGGAGTGCTGGGGGGGAGGGGTTCATTACCTCCCTGGTGGTCCAGTGGATGCCGATTGGGCTAGGCAGGCGGCTGGCGAGGGAGCACTTCCTCTGAGCTCTCTGCTCAGCTCCCTCGCGCGCCGCAAAGTGAGGCTGGGAGCCGGAAGATGACGTCATCTTCCGGTTCCCAGCCTCACTCTGCGGCGCGCGAGGGAGCTGAGCGGACCGCTCAGGGGAAGAGCTCCCTCGCCAGCCGCCTGCCCAGCGCCGCCCGCCAGCCCAGCCGGTCAGTTAGCCGCGAGGCTAACAAAGCATTTGCCTGGGCATTTGGGGGGCGGCGTTTTTTGCCGCCCCCTGAAAAATGCCGCCCAAGGCAAATGCCTTGTTTGCCTCGCGGCTAAAACGCCCCTGGTTATACTATGTAAATAATAACCAGTCACTGGATACACTGGAAGCACGGTGGCTGTGTTAGGTGTTATACTATGTAAATAATAACCAGTCACTGGATACAGTGGAAGCACGGTGGCTGTGTTAGGTGTTATACTATGTAAATAATAACCAGTCACTGGATACACTGGAAGCACGGTGGCTGTGTTAGGTGTTATACTATGTAAATAATAACCAGTCACTGGATACACTGGAAGCACGGTGGCTGTGTTAGGTGTTATACTATGTAAATAATAACCAGTCACTGGATACACTGGAAGCACGGTGGCTGTGTTAGGTGTTATACTATGTAAATAATAACCAGTCACTGGATACAGTGGAAGCACGGTGGCTGTGTTAGGTGTTATACTATGTAAATAATAACCAGTCACTGGATACACTGGAAGCACGGTGGCTGTGTTAGGTGTTATACTATGTAAATAATAACCAGTCACTGGATACACTGGAAGCACGGTGGCTGTGTTAGGTGTTATACTATGTAAATAATAAGCAGTCACGGGATGCAGTGGAAGCACGGTGGCTGTCTTTGCTGGCTGATATAATATGTAATGAATCCCTAGTCACTGGGTGCAGTTGGAGCACTTTGTTGGGAGATGATTTAATGAATCCTCAGTCACTAGTTACAGAATAAACGCTGTACATTGTTGAATTGATAGGCAGGTCATGCAGTTAATTCAATCATTGCACTGGAAACACTGTGCTTGTCTGCCTATCTGTCTGTCGGTCTGTCATGTATGCAATTACTATGCAGAGCGAGATTTTCATCGGCTTATTTTAAATCATTTGTTTGCTTCAAATAAGCATGTAATATGTAATTAATCAATTAACGAAGACTTAATTAACAGTGCAGCAATTTGCTCAAGTAAATATTTCTCATACAGAAGCCCTTTAACGCTGTTACCTCTTGAGAAATGAGCTCGGTCCACCCAAATGAAAAGCGCATAGATCTTAATCAGACCAAATACATCATAATAATTCATTATGCTGCTTGGCGGAAACAACATTGATCTTGAAAATGGTAATATCGGGAAAACCGGAGTTAATTTCTCAAATCCAATAAACCAATACATCCAAAATAATGTCAGAGGTATTAATCTGACTATCGTCTTCACCTGGCCAAACATTAAAACATGAATTCTCAAGTATATTTATCCATGTGTAGAGTTCTGGTAATCTTGTAAATGTCAATCAACAGAGCGGTTCAGAAGGTGACAATAAATGCAAAGAAGTTAAGTGATCAATGATTCCCTTAGTGCGATGGAGAACAACAGAGGATCAAGTAAGTTTTATAATCTTTCTAGAACTAGAATGAACAAAAACAGACTGAGATTTTAAAGAAGACATTTCACTACAATATGTGCATAGGTGGTATTGATGCGTTACCAAATCTATAACATGACACAAAATAATCATTTTTGTTTTACATTATTTAATTTTTCACAAAAAAGTAGAACTACAACTCACATGATGCTTTGCGTGCCTTCATGGAAGCTGTAGTTTAACATCTGGGGATCTACCTTTTGGGCCATGTTCCAACTCTAGTAGGTGCTCAGTCTACATTGAAGAGTTTTCCAAGTTCCTGTACTGATCTTAACCTTAACACCTACGTTTTCCTATCAGGTTAAGTCTTTGGTATACAATAACTGTTGGTCTCCTCCTGCAACTCTATATAAATGCTAGGTTAGACAGCACATTAATTAAATTAGGTCCCGTCATACTGAGCTAATGATCAGTATCTATAGACCATACAAACAAATGATCAGGGCAAGTGCTCATCAGGAATGATTTCAAATGGCAAACAGGGATGGCTCATAACGAATAATGAATGTGAATCATGGACAGGGGTCAGAGCACAGAATAACGCAAAGTAATTCTTCAAGAACTGACTGGCTGGAGGCTTTTAAAAACTACCAATGACCTCTATATGACGTGTCACATGCCACCATTCGTCATTCTTTGTGCTAACTTTGAGGTGCCACATTTTCACTAATCCATCGGGCATCACCAGATTTACTCAGACACCTGTGACATGGGCTCTTATTTAAATCAATACTTCAAAGATTAGGGTACAAATAATTTAGACCCAAATGGTGTCCCAGGCTTAGGCGATTAGTTTTGGAATCCAGGGATCTTATAGATTTTGTCAAACTGCTTCAAATCAATTTAATAAAAAACATTCAGATTCATTCAGATCTTGAGCCATAAACTCGACAAAAAATTGAAGTCAGTACAGTGCTTACAGTGTCCCTTTAAGCTTCGTTCTTCAGGAAGAGCGAGCTTTGTACGATACGTGCACTGATACGATGTTCACACTTGTTGATGTTATTGCATCTAATATTGAAAACCAGTTATTGTTATACAGCACTTTGCCTTTTTACATTTCAGTGTAGAAATACCCTTATATATCCTTTTTTTTTTTTCTTTAAGGAAATTATGTGCCTGAAAAGTGGGACCAATGCTTTAACCCTTTGCAATTCCCCGTGCAGAGTTTTCAATACATTGCAAATCTTTAGGGATTAAGAAAAAGCAGAGGCCTTGATCCTCGCAGATTTATGGAGAATGATACACAAGGTGTGTTTAACCGGCTAACTGTTGATAATGGGCTTATGTACCGTAATCCTTTCCATTTACTGAGCTATGTTATCAACTTCCAAATATATAAAAGAATAAATTACCAAAACAGTATCTATCTCTCTAGAGGACAGAGCAAGACACTGAAAAAATAGTTCCAAAAACCTATTGAGTGCCAGTGAGAAAAATATGGCAAAAATAGTTAGTCTTAACCAAGTAAACGCCATATTGTAAAGCCTTGTATGTACTAGTAGCATTCAAATACTCTTTAACCCATTCAGAGATGAACCATAATTGTAAACCAAATTTATTTTTGTGGAAAGTCCTACAAATAGGATATTACATGTCACAGGACCCCCATTAGTTCTGCAGAAGTTGATCAACGTCTTTTGTGAAGCATTCATTCGTTCTATTTCCACATAAACAAACATAGTAATTGTTGGTGGAATGTTCTGGGGGCCTAACTAGAAAGACCTTGCCCCCAATTTCCTCAGCTCAGTGTTGGGGAATTGAGGGCTTACAGCTCCATACCCCCCAGCAGTTTTGGATTCTACAGGACAGGGGTGCTCAAGTAGAATTATTTGGCTTAACTCGCCATCCATGTGCGCACAAGAAGAAAATAATAGTATTTTTTCTTTAAAAAATAATGGAGAACTGTGCTAGACAACCTAGGCTTGGGGAATTGGGACTTCTTGGGCATTCTTTATCTCACACAGCCCTGCTACATATATTAACCCCAATGATCTGCTTAGTGAGTCCTAGATATCTCTTATCCCACAGCTGTAGGAGAGGAAATGGCCACGGTGTCCAAAATATCCTGTACGATATTGCCACCTTACTCCCCACCCCTCTCTCATATGTGATGAGATATGAATAAGGTGGCAATATCGTACTGGATATTTTGTTTCATTCCCATACCCCTACATTTACTTTCAGTCCCATTCCAGAGCACATGCTAGAGGGGAACGGGCTAAACTAATATGAACTCTAGCACCCCTTAACCTATTAAATGCCAAAGGCAGGTAAACAATTTGCTTACAAATCCCTACATAATGCTGCTCCAACATACCTATCCTCCCTCATACACAAGTATGTCCCGTCGAGACCCCTGCGCTCAGCCCAAGACCTACTCCTATCCTCTGCCCGGATCCCCACCTCTGATGCTCGCCTTCAAGACTTCTCCAGGGCTGCACCTATTCTGTGAAACTCCCTTCCCTCCTCAATCAGACTTTCACCCAGCCTCCATTCCTTCAAAAAATCTTTGAAAACTCACTTCTTCATTAAAGCGTATCAATTAAACTGTCAGCAGGTTTCTCATCCCCCACCCCATGACTCCGTTCCTTCACCTGTCAAAAATGACCTACCAAGCACTCAATAAACCCTTCTGTAACAAACTATTTAATTCCCCTACTTTAACCCTTTGAGTCACTATACCCCACTCCCTCTAGCATGTAAGCTCATCGAGCAGGGCCCTCAACCCCCTCTGTTCCTGTACGTCAGTGGTCTGATCTCAATTATGTGTCTGTTACTCCACCCATTGTACAGCGCTACAGAATTTGTTGGCGCTATATAAATAATCAAATAATAATAATAATATAGAATCTAGTAATCCTTAACCCATTGAATTCCACATGGCAGATGAACATGGTACAGTATAGCATTTTGAACTCCTTAACTCATTGAGTGCCACATGGCAGATGAATACATTCCAGTAGATATTCTAACACACAGTAAATTCATTGATTGGTATTAATTGGTATTTATCACATGGTTGTATACAATTGTGATTATTATTTTTTTCTTTTGTTGATATTAGTTTTATTTTATTTTCCCACCAGACATGCATGCAAGATGGATTGTTGTACTTTCTTAGCAAAATGTATCTTCTACGTGCAGAGCAAGCATTAATATTGATCGCCATATCTTCTAGTCAAGGATTTCCGACTGGCTAATTTATGCTCCTACGCTTGAAAATCACTCTCCTATTGACTTTCTTTCCTTGTACTGATTTAGTTCAGTCTGTTTAGACTGCAAAGCTTGCTGGCTGAAGCCCTATAACACTTTATAGTAGAATTAAATAGATTACTGATTAACATAGGGTGTTATGTGCTGGTCATGTTTAGCTACATTGGACATCAAAAGGACAAAATTGGACTTTGGGGTATAATTCTTCCTATGAAGCTTTTAAGCCTACCTAACAGCAGCATTGAAAGTTGCTATATTTATCCACATACAATAACATGTCCCGTAGGCTCTAACAATGTTTGGAGAACGTTTCTGTAAAGTCCTTTCAACCTTGTTCTAAAATATCTGACATGGAATCAAGGCCAGTCATCAGTGTGGCATCTGGATTTGCCCATTAATCTGTACATATAAAATATTATAGTGGTATATGTCAGCCATTTTCCAGAAACTAGCCTTCAAAAATTTTTTCCAGGCAGCAGTGTATGCAGGCTCTGTAAACTTATTGACTGGTTGACAAGATCTCCCCTGAAGTCCAAGCTATGCAGCTATGTCCATTTTGGGTCTAGCATCTGAGTAGTGGTAGAGACTTTGTAGCATGGAGGGTGTGATAGAACCGCAGTCCTGCCACTATGAAGTGACATTTTCCCAACTAAGAAGTGACATTTTCCCAACCTCACACTACCTGAGGTTTTCTCACAGGGAAAGCTATGGGCCTCCTAGCGGTCACTTTGGCTTGCTGCCTGGAACTTTCTATCGGTGTGGAAATCAGCTGTGACCGGCTAAAACTTTAACCGGGTGGTGATTCAACATGTTGGTGCGAATAGATCGCTCTATTGGAGGTGGAGAGCTATCTGGTGATTTAAGATGTAGTGGTTATTCTTATTTGTCATGTTAGAAATGGAAAAAAAAGTGGAAAGCACCCCAGAATGCTGTGCAGCAAGTGCTACCACATTTCTTGAAGAACAAGATGCATGGACAAAGGGCAATAAGTTCTTTCCCAGTGCATCTTGTCTTGTTGCCTGAAACGTTTGCTAAATATCTTTGTTTTCCAATAAACATGGTAGCACTTGTTGCTTCTCTCCTTTTTTCATTTCTGATTTTGTGTACACACTGGAGCCACAGTGTGGGTACAGCAGCACCTCAGAGACTCTTTTGATTATTGCATTATTTAAAATGTTTGCTGGTACCTAGGTAGCCTCCGCCTCATGTCTAGTATATGTGCATATTTTTCATGTGTTTTTGGGGAACAATGTAATGGTTCCCTGATGTCTGGGGTATAATTAACTTAGCGGTAACTGATCTAGTTATCTCCTAGACTCAGGGGCATCAGTGTGGGATTTTCATTGTTCAAACCATAGATCCCATGGGGTCATGTGTATAAAAGTGTGTCTTGCTCTCAATAAAGCAGTCCTTATTCACACTTCACAAAGTCTCGACTAGGGTTTGTGTAAAACAGCTAAAAAATAAATAAAAAAAAAGTTGTAAACATTGAAACATATGAAGTCAGGTTAGGGGTTGGGCAGGACCACCTGAAGAATTGTCATGTCACAATGGCATGAATGCAGGCTGACTAGTCATTCTGGTAAGCCCCATTCACTTTTTCAGTGCACTGGGCATACGTTTAATAACCTGGATGCATTATGCATAGCACAAATAATAGCAATCACGCTATGTTGTGACATGTCACTGGTGTTCCCAGATGTTAGTCACAAGGGAACTAACACACAATGGTGAGACAACACAAACACAGGAAAGTATCATAAAGGGATAAGAGACACAATTGGCTTCTGACCCAATTGGGTTGGAAATATACGGGTAATTGTATTACACAGCATTGAGCAATAAAGTACTAGGGTATTGGGTTTCAGATACTCAAAACAAAAAGAGCTATTACAACCTAGTCTTCCTTTTATGGGAATAAAAGCACATGCTATTTTATCTTCATGCTAGATATCCGGCTTTTCAATGTATGCTCTTATAGGAGAAATAACCTCTTAGAACCCAAATATCAATTTTAAGACTTTAGTTGGTGACTCCTTGACATTGGCATACATGTTCAAGCTACAGTTATGGCAGATGCAGTATATGCCTGTGTATTGTTGTGCTCACATGTCATTGAGAATCCCATAATACGTAACAAATCCTAGGGGAGGATCATTTGGAATTATGAAAATCCATCAGGTAATCAATCCGCAGAAAATACCTGGATATAGTATAATATTTAATCTGTACATTTACTTGTGGTTTGGTTAGGACATTGTAAAGAAGACTACTCTCTTCTTGCATGTGTGCCCATTTGCACATGGCATATGTAGTGATTTTCCGAAATACTGTTTTTGTACATTTGCTTCTAAGATAATGTAATGAGAAGGGGAATATTTTCTTGGAATTATCGTTTAGCTTAGGGTATTGGTATCTTTAATGGATCCAGAGGTATGTAAGGCTTGAGCTTGCATATAAGCTCAAACATATGTGAGTGTTCCATAATTAATATTATTCTCAAGAGTATCAAGGATAATACACGATATATATATATATATATATATATATATATATATATATATATATATATATCGTGTATTATCCTTGATACTCTTGAGAATAATATTAATATATATATGTTTTTTTTTTAAGTTTACATTTTTTATTTGCATAGAATATAATATATTTTATTTTATTCCACCCGGTAACATGGATATAATTAGACTGGATACATTGTATAAATTGCTATTTTCCTACGGAATCCTTCTAGAGTTATATGATGAAATATAGGCTGGAAATCCTTTCAGAAAGTAGGTTCTATCAGTAATTTCTGGTGATGATGCCAATCTCAGGAGAGAAGAACTGTCATCACGATGCAGAAGAAGATAGAATGAAACAGGAGCTTTGTACAAAGAGCAGGTGTTGGCTTTGAGGTACAGAGCATCCTTCACTGTCTGGTTACAGCTAGAGTTAGTCAAAGTTTGCGCTTCGCTGATGGCAGTTGCTGTGATGAGATTCACTTGCACTGGTCAGAAGGCAGATGTAGTTACTACTAATAGGATTCAAGGCAAGACCATTGATGGATTTGGCTGAGTCTGTATATTTCCCTATATATGCTGCAGCTTGGCTGTTAGTTGGTCCAGTTTGAAGCAAGCTGGCCAGCGTGTCCACTGAGGTTATATTCCACTTTGCAATGTTACTTGCTGTACACATGAACACTATAGCTCCTAAGTCAGGAATCATAGTCTCAGGATATCCTGAGAGATGTCAATGTAGTTTGTGTCCAGTTTGTTGGAGAGCCAAATTGAGTATTCCCTTTGGCGATAACCGAACGAATGCTGCTTTGTTGGTCAGTACTTAATGAACTGCACTGACTTAATTGACTCAGCAAAGCGTTGCTAGTGTTGTAAGTGTAAGAAGTATTCAGATCACAAGCCAGCTGACCCAGCACATTGCCGTTTGCATCCGTTAGAGAGGCGTTTGTAACATTCAAGCAGGCTAAGGCCTTGGTCAGTAAACTGGTGCACTGAGTGGATGCTTTAGGAAGAACGCTAATGTTCGCCTTGCCAACATTGGTAAAGTAATCTACGCAGCTTCCTGAAGTGTAATTTGATGGTATAAAGTTCAATGCGTGGGCCAATGAGGACGCGGATCCACTGCACGGCTCCCCACCAGGGATGTATTTACCACAAGGCAAACAAGGCATTTGCCTAGGGCGGCACTTTCAGGGGGGTGCCAGAAAATGCCACCCCAAGCTCCGAGACAAATGCCTTGCTTGCCTTGTGTTCTGGGGCTGTCCACCTTACTGTGAGTGAGTGAGTGAGTGTAGCTGTTAGTGTGTGTCTGTGAATGAGTGAAAGTGTGTGTGTCTTTCAGTGAGAATGGGTGTGCCTGTGACTGTGTGTCAGTGTGTGTATGTCATTTTATGTGTATCTGAGAGTGGGTGCCTGTCAGTGAGTGCGTGTGTCAGTGTGTGTCTGTCAGTGAAAGTGTGTGTTAGTTAAACAGTGTGTGCTTATGACTGTATGTGTGTGCCAGTGACTGTGTATCTGTCAGTGAGTGTATATCAGTGCATGTATCAATGATGGCATGTGTCTGTCCGTTAAAAAAGTGGCCTTGACACGAATTGGGGGGTCAAATTTAGATTTTGGGGGTGCCCGAATTTAGTCGTGCCTAGGGCAGCACAAATCCAAAATACACCACTGCTCCCCACGCCAGTCAGTGCTTCCCCATCGGAATCCCGCAGCACAGCAGGCACCTGGAGGATCCGCCAGTCTAAGTGCACCCCCTCAGAGTCCACAGACCTTCCATTCTCTGCACCTCCACTGCATCAGCAGGATCCAGTAGGTCGTAGCAAGGGCCTCCACACATCTCACCCCTCACCGGCCACTCATCTAGGGTGAGGAGTATCCAGCTCCGCGGCAGACCGGATCCCAAAACCCACAACAGCAGGGCTCACAGTGATGGGGACTCTCCAGGCCTCCCTCAAAACGAAGAGACTCCTTACAGGCAGCAGGTGAGTAGCTTGAGGATCCCGACGGTGAACCAACAGTCCTCCAGGACTTATAAGCGTTAGGGGAGTATGTCCCTGACTGAGTGAGCGGGGACCCCAAAGTCCCTGTCATCCATAATGTAGGGTAACAGCATCAGGAGCAATCTGGAGGCTTGCTGCCCTGTCTGGAGCGCAATCAGGATTGGGAACTTTAACAGTGCAGCAACTAATAGGCCAGGATAACCCCCTGCCGGAAATAGTTGGGACATCCATGCATTGATGCACCTCTGGTGGAACCAACATCTTTCTGCCATGGTATCTCACTTCTCCAGGATCAGGCATTAGGCTTATAGTTTTCCTCATAGGCCCCACTGAGGTTCTCGGTCTGAAGTAGGCCTGTGATGGCGGCATTTGCTTGTCGAGCTACATAAGCGGCTTTAAAGGGTATCAAATGAGAGCTGGGTGAAGGGCATTTTGGCATATTTCAGGAGTTTATAACCGGAGCTGTGCAAGATGGCCTCCATGCAGCTCGACGGCTCGGCCCCGCCCCCTACACTATATATTTTTATTCTTGTTTTTAAGGCACAGAATGTCTATTTTAGCATAAAATGGTATATATTGAAGAAAATGAATACTAAGATAAGTGTTGATAGCATGGTTGTATCACTGTTTGGAGGTGATTTAGTAATAAGTGCTCCATGTCACTTAATAATAATAATTTTCTGACACGTGTTAATTTTCTCTTTGCCATATTTTCCATATGTCATTATCCTACATGACCTGTGATATGAATGTATTTTTAAAATGATATTCTAGTCACCAAAACAACTTTGGTTTAATGAAACCTTTTAGTAAATAGACCATGCAACTGCAGTCTCACTGCTCAAGTGTCTGAGCTTTAGGAGTTAAATCACTTTTGTTTCTGTCCATGTAGCCATAGCCATACATCCCTTGGCTGTGACTCACAAATGGTTCCATTTTCAAGCAGATGGTAACTTACTTTAGATGTTGTATCTCCTGCTCTGTAAATTAAACTTTAATCACACACAGGAGACTACTTCAAGGTCTGGAAGGATATTAACAGAATTGGAGATAAGAAATTATAAATGAATCCGAATGTGCAATAAGGTAAGATATAAGTTGTATAAACGTTAGATCTCTGTTTTAAAGAAGTGTTTAGGAAGGCTGTGTAAGTCACAAACAGGAAGGTTTGACAAGGGCTGTATTATTCATTAAGCTAAAGTTGTTTTGGGGACTATAGTTCCCTTGAAGTAGTAGCAATCAGCCCTTTCACGAATGCTAGTTTGACAGCCACTAGACTAGGCATATTACTAAATCACCTCCAAACAGTGATACAACCATGCTATCAACACTTATCTTAGTATTCCTTTTCTTCAATATATACCATTTTATGACAAGTAATGATTTTTTTACATTTCTCACAGATTAAAAAAATCAAAGCTAAAAAGAACAGCTAACAAGCCCCCATGTATTGCAATAGTCTATTGTCCATCTCTTCAGATCCTCAAAGGATTAGAAAAAGAAGTTAAAGTGTGACATTTATTTTTACATCCAAAAATCCTGAATAAGAAACAAGCACTTGTTCTGAATTCTAGCTTCAAAGTGCCTATTATAATTATTTTAATTTTTTTCTATGATTTGCCATTCTATATTATGTTAACGACATGTGAATAGTAAATACAAATGGCTTGCTACATAAAAGCTCTCGCACATTGAATGTAGAAGATCATTGCCGGAGGTCTTTCATTTCCTTTGTCTCAGAGCAGGATCTTAGTCTTCATACTATCAGTATTACATGTTTCTCCCATTATCTCGACTTCTTTCTACCATAAAATGTCAAGGGATTTAGCATTGCAGTACGCCCATGCTGTGCATAAAAGGTGTCTGAAAATACTTTAAATTCAAAGTAATTCTGAATGTCCTCAGCAGAAATAACCGAATGGATTAATCCCTCTAAAATCACTGCATGAACACACTTGAAAGAATTTAAATTTCAAATTTCATTTTTTGTTACTCTGATATTTGAAAGTGTATATCCCGTTTCACCGAGGAAGCGCATAACTTTTACAGAGCTATCATTTACATGAGATAATGTATTAAGTGCTATTATGAGAACTGCATAGAACTGGATGGGGTGGTTAGCTGAAGGATTGCTATTTAAAGAGATGGGCAAAGTGATAATAAATGACGAGCATATCCACGGAAGCTGATTGAATCAGCATGAAGAGTCCTTTCATTTCTATGGTGACTGCTCCACTACTATGAATTTTGGCCTATTAAAAAAAATATATATATATATATATTACCTACACTTTTATAAAACTCCCTATAAATAAATAATGTATAGGAAAAAGTTGGGCTGTAGACAAAATAACATAACAAGATGGGGTCAGGAAATAGAATAATCTACAATTCCAGAACCAGGTGGAGACATTGCAATATCAAGGCCAGGGCCAGAGGTGCCCAATATTAATATCCCCAGATGTTTTAAAACTGCAGCTTCCATGTTCCTTAGTCATTCTAAAGACAATCTAAAAGCATGCAAAGCATCATGGGAATTGTAGTTCTACAATATTTGGGGATCTGCCTTTAGGGAACCTCTGCTCTCATCTAAATGTTTAAACATGATTCAGAGAGACATGGAATATGTATAGTATGAACAAAGTAAAGAAGCCACAGGTTGTAACAAACATGTTTTAATCCATCAAATGTTCTTCAGAAAATGGTATTTCTATGTAATTATGTACATAACCCAATAATGTGAAGCACATACCACCCCAAGTGTCCTTATTTAGGACATCCCTTAGTCCCTCTTTTCTATCCTAATGTCACTCTTTTCTATGAGCTCTATATTGTTGGTGTGTCTGAGTGTATATACATGAGTTCCACAGCAGCAATAATCATTTTTTTTAATGGGTCTATAGGTTCCCTTCTATCATTGTGACCACTGTCCACCCAAACTGTCTGTGTAAATTAAATGTGTCTTTCAATTACATTTTTGTTACATAAAGTGCTAAGTCATCTAAAATTTTCTTAGAACAGTTTCGGCCATGGCCAGCCCCATTCACACCTCTAAATCGAATGTGCCCCTCTCTGTCCATTTTAAATGTTAGATGCTATGGAAGTGTGTGCCTACTTGGGGTATCTAGTGGTTCTTGTCTATCATCATAGTACATTTTTATGTATCATTTCAGCAGAGAGACTAGGAGAACATAAATACAATGCAGTCTAGAGAGAAGAGCGTAGAAAATGACTTTTTGACTCTTTGCAAAAGGATCAAGGGGTTTGCAAAACATAATGTGCTTGTCTTCTGTATCCTACACTGACCTCACAAGAGGGCTAGTGTCACAGATCGATTGCTTTAAAGTTCTGCTCAAAGACACATTCATTACTTTGTCCTCAGCCGTGATTATGAGCCAGTTGAATGTTTAACTTGTATTGATATTTTTTCTTATTGTACTTCATGTAATAAATAGTCAAAGAAGTTTGGTCCTTGGATGAGTTGAAAGAAAGCCTGAAAGCGTAGGCGTTAAGGACATAAACAATATATAGAAATAAAAAGTAAAACATATTTGCTTAGTGTTTCCTTTGAATTTCAAAGAGAGTCATCATACCATAGCTGATTCTTTAAAGGTTAACTGTTGTATTGACACCATCAAGTACATTAGGATTCCGAAATACTTGTCACTGAAATCAGGAAATACTGATGTCAATGGATTGTCATAGGTATTTAAAAAAAATGTTTATGGATATCCTGTTGTAAAGCTACCCATGAAAATCATAAATAGCTTCTTCAGAGTGTTCTGTATTTATGTTTGTTTGTTTGTATTGTACTCCTCTCTTTTGTTTCTTTTGTTAACCTTACCTGTGGACTTGATCATAGCTGAAATACATCTAAATAGTATACCTATTACCTTTACAATAGTCCAGACTAATAAGAAATGTTTTATTTTAAGGTGTCTGTGATGGTACACAGGAAAGCAATTGACAGCTGTAAGATTCAGTAGGACTTTATAGATAGTGATACCATGGTTTTTTTCCACTTAATTAGAGATGTGAGTTGCAGTTCATTTTCTGTGGACTCCCTTACCTTGATGGTTTCCATTGGAATTTCAAACATGATGTTGTTAATGCAGACTTAAAACACAGATACTCCAACACACCTATCCCAAGGAAAGCTCACGGCCATCTTGAGTACAGCAAATATATCCCAGGTTGAGCTTGTTACTTGCAGCCACACTTTAATTCTTTTTTGCCACATGAACTGGGGTTCTTTATAATCCTCCTTGATCCATCCATACCTGTTACTTAGGATTTAGAGAATGAACCTGTGCTAACTTTTCTTCTGACTTCCTCTGAAAGCCATATTGAGTGTGCACTTTTTACCTCAGAATGCAGCGAGATCTTTTTGTGAATTGGCAGTAGATCTATAAATTGACACGGTAATTGCAAATTCTTGATAAAATAACTGACTTGCAAAAATTGTTGTTAGAATGTGTTTCCAGTTTTTGGTCTATAGATTGCAATTCCCTTCTCCGTTTTCCACAATACCAGGATTAGGAAATAACCAGCTTGTTACAGTCATTGAGGCCATGGAGTGACTAACTCATGTGGGTGTTGTCCATAGGTTTATATGTCTGCAATCTGGTACATGAAACCATACCATCAAACTTTGGGAGTTGTGTAATTGGGATAGGTGAGCAGACCTTCTAGGGGGCTTTGCCAGCGATGCAACTTGCATCAACAGTGACTCCCACAAATAGCAGACTCACACAGGAAGTGGACATACCAAGAGCATCAACCTGACAGACAGCCTACCGGCCATTCCCATACTTTTACTATTCAGAGTGGTGGTGAGGTGCTCTCTGCGCGGTCCTACTGTCGGCTGCATAACACAAGCACATCTAATAATACATGAGTGCTTTGCATCTCAAGGACAGTTCCAAATGCCGGCACCAGTAAACTAAATCCGGAAGGCAAGACAGGAGGCTGAAACCAGGACGGTGTTGCTGAAAGCGGGAGAGTCTGGAACACTCAACCACTCTTGACTCTAGGTCCTTTAATGACTTCATCTAGTAAATGCATATTGTTTGTTACTAATTCCTTCGTTAACAACGAAAGAGCTTTGTAAACCAGGTTCGACAAAGGATCTGACCCACATGCTGTACACGCAGTTTGTGTTTATAAATATTATAATTGTATTATCATAAAGTAGCCACATAACAGTGTAGTGTATCTAATTAAGGAAAATTGTGTTCCCTCAATTAAAAAAAAAAAACAAAAAACATTCTAACAAAAGACAAAACAGCTTCCAGTATTAAACAAAATGCTAAAAATCGACCTACTGGTCATGCACAAAATGTCATGTTCCCTTACATAATTTTGCAATATTTTATTTATTTTTATGTTTTTTTATTGTGCCATTTAGATTACAGTGGCTGTGAACTGCAAACTATGTGGAGGTTTCAATAAATAGATTTTAGGTCCAATAAATGACATTTTGCTGGGTATTAAAAACCTGTCATGCTAGCATGTATGCCATATTGTCCAATGCCTAGCGTACTGTGATGTGCGAATCAAGTGAGCGTGCTGTAAAAGCCATCAGATTGCCATATGGTATTACTTGCCCTTGAAGTGCAATGTACTTAATGCTGGTTCAAACTCTAATCACACTTATCGCAGCTTAGTGAATTGATTTTCCCTTTCCTTGCCAGCGCTCTATGATGACCAAAGCCGCAATGGGACTGCCAGTTCAAGCAAGAATATGAAAATTAAATGAATGTTTTATTAGTCAGCAACATCATTTTTTTTTATTTATTGTTTAACATTTTGTCCACCAGAAAGAATTTCATTCATAGTTATAGAAGCCAAATACTATGAAAAACTGGTTTATTTAATACGTTTATGGCTTAAACATCCAGTGTTCTATGTGTTTTGATTTTGTTCTGTTTCAAAAAATAATTAGCATCTTACTTTTTGTTTATGTTTTTGTACATTATCAAATTATATGTTATTATTATAATCAAAGTATAATTGCAAATAGATATTGTTTTCTTTTCAACAATATTTGGTTTTCTTTAAATCACTTTACAAAACAGTTTAATAATAAAATCGGACAGAAGTACTGTCACTCCAAATATAATTACCAAAATGTATACATAAATATTTAAAGGGTTAACGGAAGTACTATAATCACTTATCAGTACGGCATGATGTTTTGTTTTCTGAGTTTTCACACATTTGTGCCAGAGCAGGGTTAACCACAAGATGACCTACATGACCACCTTGGACCCAGAGCTTAGACAAACACCATTAAATCATGAATTTCCTTTGCCCTTTGTGAAGAATGCTGAGGGGACCTGCCTCAAGGACAGTGGCGTACACACAACCCATGGGGCCTCGGTGCGAAAACTGATCCTTGGGCCCCCCCACGCGCTTTCTCTGCGCGGGCTGGGGCCGTAACACATGGCGGCGGGCACCTGGTCGCAGGGCTGCAACGACTGTGACCGTGGTATGTACGCCAGTGCATGCAGATACACATACACTTAAAGGACCACTACAGACACCCAGATCACATCAGCTCAATGAAGTGGTCTGGGTGCCAGGTCCCTCTAGTTTTAACCCTGCAGCTGAAAACATAGCAGTTTCAGAGAAACAGCTATGTTTCACTGAGGGTTAATCCAGCCTCTAGTGGCTGTCTCATTGACAGCCGCTAGAGGAGCTTCCGCGATTCTCACTGTGAAAATCACAGTGAGAAGACGCTGAACGTCCATAGGAAAGCATTGAGTAATGCTTTCGTATGGGCGGTTTGAATGTGCGCACAGCTCTTGCCACGCATGCGCATTCGGAGCTGAGAGGCGGATCGGGGCGGAGAGATCCCAAGCGCCAAGGGAGTCCGGTGCTGGAGAAAGGTAAGTGCTTAAGACACACACACACACTCTCACGAACAGACGCATACACACTAGCTAACAGACACACACTCAGTGACAGACATGCATACACACTCACTGAGACAGACACACACTCACTTACAAAACACACACTCACTAACAGACGCACACAAACTAACACACTCCGTGACAGACACACACAGTAACACACTGAGTGACAGACACACACAGTAACACACTCACTGACACACTCTAACACACACTCTAGCACTAACACACACACACTCTAACACACACACACACTTTAACACACTCACACACTCACGTTTTTAAAAAAAAAAAATGGAATCCCCCAGCCTCCTTACCTGTGGGAGTGCTGAGGGGATTCCCTGGGGTCCAGTGGTGTCACCGGGCGGGCAGGCAGGTTGGCGGGCGCGCAAAGGGAGCACTCTCCCCTGAGTGCTTCCTGTTCAGCTCCCTTGCACGCCGCGTACTGATACCAGAGCCAGAAGATGACGTCATCTTCCGGCTCCGGTATCAGTACGCGGCGTGCAAGGGAGCTGAAGAGGAAGCACTCAAGGGAGAGTGCTCCCTCGCGCGCCCGCCAGCCTGCCTGCCCACCCGGTGACACTCGGGGGGGCCCTGAGGTGGCCAGCTCCCGGCCCCCCAGGAGAAGAGGCTGGCCACAGTGGGTACATACCGGGTCGCAGGGCGGCCAGGCCCCCTGGTGGGCTGGGCCCAGTCGCAGCCGCGACCCCGGTATGTACGCCACTGCTCAAGGATGATGGGCCAATCCAGCTTTGTATTCCTGGCACTATAGTATCTCTTTAAAGTAAAACTGCAAGGATGTTTAAAACTTGGTAAAAAATAGGAACTGCTACACCAATAACAACAGGGGCCACGTGGCACAATACAGTACCCAGATATAGAAATGAGTCTGTATTAAATATAGTCTGGAACAACATCTGAGTTTGGTCTGTGCTTTACAAAAACCATGTATGTTTTCCAAATGGTCAACACACGCTGCAAATTCTAGATACACTTGCGAGTGATTATTAAAGACAAATGTTTTAGAGGTTTGTGCTCAGGAACATCGGCAAAATAAATCGGATAGATGTAGGTAAGCCATGACATGTTTACATGCAATATTTATACTGTAGCTCTAACTATAAAAAGACAGTGCACCATATGGCATGATACTCCGAAAACACCTTATCTGCCTTCTATTCCTCCTCCTTACCGTCTGCTAATATATATCATCATTATCTGTAATCGTCTACTGCTTTAACAAAAATGTGATCTGATCCTCATTTAAATTAGAATGGTATTAAAGGGACAATGGGGCCTATGGAACCCACATTTATTTAATGCATGCACAGCTAATGCAAAGAATCTATATATTATATATCTATGAAAAAAGAATAAAAAACAAAACAATAAAAAGTAAAGGCAAATTCTGTTACACTGTTACAATACACTGTTAAAAGAAGTAGTGGCCAGACTCTCCCAGACCAGGAAGAATCTCTACCAATCAGGAACTTCTCATTTGTATCTGTAGAATTATTCTTATCCCATATCAAAATAGAGAAACCACGGGTTCAACAGGTAAGGTGCATCATGTAGGTTTTTGAATATAGGGACACAACAAAATAAGTTTTGCCATAGAGGCCTTAAAGGCACCCAGACCACCATAGGCACCCAGACCACTTCAGCTCATTGACATAGTCTGGGTTCATTGCCCCTTAACCCTGCAAAGGTAATTGTTCAGTTTTTAATAGACTGGAATAATTACCTTTGAGGGTTATCTCCACCTCTAGTGGCTGTCCAGACAGCCACTAGAGGGACTTCCAGGTCATTCAGTGACTTTTGGTCGCCTAACTGACGCTGGACATCCTCACGCTATGTATGAGGTAATCCAGCATCATTTAAAATCCCATAGGAAAGCATTATACATTAGGATCCCATAAGAATTTGCAAGTATCTCCCAGAATCTGCTGTTCCCTTGGCTGAAAAGCTACAGTTGTCTATCCCAACTGAGCAATTCAATCCAAGACCATTTAATTGTTGCAGCTCATGTGCACTAGCCTTCCAATCTTTCCTAGTGTGGAAAACATTGGATTGCCTGAGATCATCTACACTAATAATCTAAGCCATAAAGGCCAAATGAGATAATGGAGACTGGCACAGCGAGGGCGGAAAGGTAGGTAATACTCACCTTTCAAACATTCACACAGGGGGTGTCAGAACAGTATAGCATTAGGAATATATGATTGTACTCCTGCCATTACAGTGTACCTTTAATTATAATTTTATTTTTTATAATAAAGCTTATGTTTTCATTTTTAAGAGAAATCTATAACTTATAAGGATTAACGCAGTATTGTATGTTTCCATGAAAGATGAATCTTTGCTTTCATGTCATATAAACAAAACTGGTCGAATTGGATACATATTGCAAACATTTTTTGTACACTATCCATATTATGGTATTTCAAAGCAAGTATTTTTTTTCTCTGAGGAATAATAATTTGTCATTAAAGTGCGTTTGCATTTGAAAAATAATTTTGTTCCGATATTTTATACAACCTGTGTACTAGAAGAGGGACTCGTGAAAAATATCTCCCGTATGAATTTTCTGCATTTTCCACATAAATAATTATGGGTCTGCCGGAGATTTAAGTAAAACTGTGTTTTTATGATTCTCATAACCGTGGTCAGGGCGTTTTGTATACGATGCAGTTTGTCATTGTCTCTCCTTTTCCACATGCGATGCTGTGTGCCTGATTGGCTTAGAAATCTGTTTAGCACTGTGAGCATTAGAGCACGCATTAGAAAGAAAATTTAATATTGAGGTCTGACTCTTGGAATAGGGGGCCACGCTTTGATGGTTTAGAATACTTTCATGACGCTTGAGTATATATTTTGCATATTGACTGATGGTGAAATGCATGAGGAATGTATATTTTGTGTTTTCATCTTAACATCTTCAAAATATGCCTCTTACCTTCTGCATCCTATATTTTGCAGCTCAGTATACTACATATACGGTTTATTTAATAGAAATTCAGCTCATCTGTATGGTAGCGAGCATGGCCATTGTACCAGCTTGTCACAGATTTGCATGATTTATTCCTCCCTATTAAGTTAGTTCTCTACTTGGAAGTTTTAGTACACAGAGTTTATTTATTCTCTAGAATCCCTGGGCACATCACAGAGTCACTGTGCGGGGTGACAAACTCTCTTTGGTGGTACCACTGCAAACATCATGTTGTTTGTGGGAACACTTCGTCCTGGCACTATAGGGTCTTTACGTCCCCCTCACTCTTACGGTCCCCCTCCCGCCGGGCTCTAGGGGGAGGAAGGGGTTAAAGGTTTACCTTCCTCCTGCGCCGGGCTCCCTCAGCGCTGGGGACTCTCCTCCCTCTTCCGCCGAATGTGCATGCGCGGCAAGAGCCGCGTGTGCATTCAGTCAGTCCATAGGAAAGCACTCTCAATGCTTTCTTATGGACGCTGGTGTCTTCTCACTGTGAAAATCACAGTGCGAAGCACGGAAGCGCCTCTAGCGGCTGTCAATGAGACAGCCACTAGAGGCTGGATTAACCCATATGTAAACATAGCAGTTTCTCTGAAATTGCTACGTTTACAGCAGGCAGGGTTAACTCTAGATGGACCTGGCACTCAGACCACTTCATTGAGTGGAAGTGGTCTGGGTGCCTATAGTGGTCCTTTAACCCCTTAAGGACACATGCCATGTGTGACATGTCATTATTCCCTTTTATTCCAGACCTTTGGTCCTTAAGGGGTTAAGGCTTGTTTCCATGCCACTTAAATGCCTAAATTGAGTATATGTGTTTTATATTCATGCATTTTGCAGAATTAAAAACACATGAAGAGGAACAAACTTCTCTGCCAGAAGCCACTAGTCACTTATATAATGCCTATAAATGTGCTAAAAATGTCAGCTCACACCCTGCTTTTAAACAGTACAGGAGGTTTCAAATGGTCATTTCAATATCATTCCTATAGTCAGATGAGGGTGAGGGGTGATTGACTCCATTTTACTTTCAGCATTACATTAGCAATCCAGGGATTGATAAAAATTGATATAACAGTTTTAAATACCTTTTGTTACAAATATATGATTTTTCTGTATTAACTGTATGTGGGCATTATGCTCAAATGCAGACATTCTTCTTACATTCCGCTGACATTTTCAGTAAACTGTACAGCTAGTAATGCCTTCAGAGCTGTTACAGCTATTGTATGTGAAAAAATATCATTTTTGCTTTTATACGAACATTCAGTTCCTCTATAATATTACAAGATAAAGGACAATGTATACGGTCTAAAGCTTTTCATTTTGCAAATATTTTAATGACAGGACCACAAATAATGAAAATAAATGTGTGCAAAAGTACATATGTTTTTCATTTGTCTGCAAAACAATATACAATAAAACCAATTGCTGTGTGATATGTTTATATGATAAAAACCCTTACTTCCAATATATGTAATGCTAATATTTTTTAATTAAAAAGTGCTCAGTAGTGAGTGGCTTCAAGGGATGCATTAAAGGAACACTATAGCGTCAGGAATACAGACGTGTGTTCCTGACACTGTAGTGCTTGTGTGGCCTCCCTTTTGATTACTCTGAAAAGCTGAATTTACTCCCCTTTTTTCCCATGTTGCGCAGCTTTCACTGTGGCATGCTCCGCTTTTGGCTGAGATAATCAGTATTGATGGTTTTAGCCAATCCAGTGCTTTTCCATAGGAAAACATTGGGAGGCTATTGCAAAGGCATGGCAAAAAGCAGTACTGCACCTATAAGCATCTCCTCGTAAAGATGCATTAAATCTATGCATTTCTGTTGGGAACACTCAGCGCCTTCATGCAGAGCGTGCAGACTCTGATCACTAGTTATGCACACTGTGCAACATTGACACAGGAAGCACCTGTAGTGGCCATCTGAGTGATTGGCACTAGAGGTGTTACTAGACAGTAATGTAATAACTACCTTTTTTTTTGTGGACACCATTAGTGCAATGTGATGTTTCGGCTTGGGCAGGCTGTTTAAGTTGAAACATGGTATTGCCTTTCCACAATAAAAATAAATCCTCTTATAGTACATCATATTGCCCACCTATTTAGTTTTAGGTTTGATATATGGATGTGTTGTAGGATCCATAACCTGGAGCACCAATAGCCTATAGGAGACTGTGTTTGGGTCATCTTTATGTGCACCATGGATTTGTTCTCTCTAATGACTGTCAGACAATCAATCAGTCAATCTGACTGACACTCCAGGCACATCCTAGTGAAGACCTTTAGTAAGTTGAATGTGTTTTTTTTTTTTTTAATGAATGTGAGAGTGGTCCTTTAAAAAGCAACTGTTAAGCATTGTTAAAACCAACAGTCGACAGGGCCGCCGCAAGGATTTTTGCCACCCTAGGCAAAATAAAAAATTGCCTCTGCCCACCATGTGACATCACAATACCCCACCCATATGATCTGTCATATGAACTAAAGCCAGTGTGTGTTTACATTGAAAAGCCCGCAGGGCTATAGACACCAGAACAAACTACATTAAGCCGCAGTGACTGTAGTGTCCTTTCAATGTGAGGTAAATTAGAAATTAGTGTCACTAATAATATACTAGATTTCCTACTTACAACCATATGAGGATGGTGATGGGCTCTGGCTGCAGGCTGGCTCCACTGGTCTGGTGTAGAACAGGTTCTCTGGAGGCTGTTTGTAACTGTGGTCACAAAACTCAATGTTCTGGGTGAACGGGAAGCAGCTCAATTTTTGGCGGGCCCTTACACTGCTCAAGCTCTGCAACCCCCCCCCGGGCTGACGGTGTCTATGCCCCTAAGGCCCACGCATAGAGGATCTAATGTGTGTGCTAATGAAATCTAGAGTATAGAGATACCAGTTTGTGTTGGTGATGCAGTGTGCGTGTGTAGTGGAAGCAGTGTGTTTTTGTATAAAGGATAGAAAGCAGTGTGTGTTTGTGTGTAAGGGATGTATTTTGTGTGTAAGGGATGCATTGTGTGCATCTGTGTTTGTATGTGTAAGGGATGCAAGGTGTGTTTGTGTATGTAAGGGATGCAGTGTGTGTGTCTGTAAGGGGTGCATTGAGTGTGTGTAAGAGAAGCAGTGTGTGTGTGTGTGTGTGTGATGTATTGTGTGTGTGTATGTGTGTGTGTGTGTGTGCAAGGGATGCATTGTCTTTGTGTGTAAGGGTTGCATTGGGTATGTGTAATGGATGCATTGTGTGTTTCTCTGTGTGTAAGGGAAACATGGTGTGTTTCTGTTTGTGTAGGGATGCATTGTTTATTTCTGTGTATGTATAGGGATGCAGTGTGTGTGTGTGTATTGTGAAAGAGAGAGTTTTGGGGGTAGGATAGTGACAAAGAGGGGAGCAGAAAAAATATATATTTTTTTATGTTTTGCGTCTTACATCCCCCTTTAGTTTATCTCTTGCAAGCCCCCTGTTTGTCTCTTATCCCCCCTCTTTGTATGTCTCCTACATCCTCCCAACTTCTTTGCGTGTATTACTTTACCTAGCCCCTTTGTGTGTCTCCCTCCCGAGCCCCGCTGTTTTTCTTTCTCCCCTACCAGCCCTTTTGTGCTACTCTTTCCCCCCTTCCTTAGCCTCCCTCCCCTGTAGTAACTCTCTCCTCTCCTCCCCTGTCCCTTAGTGGTCTCTCCTCTCTGTCTCCCCCCCATCCTCCTCACCAGGGGGTCTTTCCTACCCTCTCTCCCCTCCTCCCTCCTCAGGTGTTCTCTTTCCCTCTATCCCCTTCCCCAGGTGGTCTCTTCTTCCCTCTCTCTCCCTCCTCAGAGTTCTCTCCTTCCCTCTCTCCCCCTTCTCCTCAGGTGACCTCTCCTTTCCCCTCTCCTCCCTCCCACTCCAGGTGGTCTCTCCTTCCCTCTCTTTCCCCACCCTCCCTCCCCAGGTGGTCTCTCCTTCCCTCTCTCTCGCCCTCCCCAGGTGGTTTCTCCTTCCCTCTCTCTCACCCCATTCCTCCCTCCCCTGGTAGTCTCTCCTTCCCTTCCCCCTCCTCGAGTGCCTCCTACCTCTAGGCACTAGTGTAGCGTGACCGAACTCCGCTCCTGTCCGCGGTACAGGAGCTTCTGTTTCCTTACCCGGCCGAACTGAAAGGAAGTGCTCACTAAGCTCGGCCACGCTACACTGAGGGACTGACAGGAGGGAGCGCTGTGCGCTTTCCTCCTGCCGATCCCTAACATCTTGCACCCTCATGGACACACCGGCCCAGGCAGTGCTGCAGCTGCCAGCGGCTCTCTATAGAGTGCTCAGGCGGCTGCAGCATAAGGGGGGCCGGCGTTCCTGGAGGCGCCCCTTCCTAAGGGAGCGTCCTAGGTGACTGCCTAAGTTGCCTATAGAAAGTGCCGGCCCTGACAATCGGTAAATGTTTGCAGCTAAATAATAATGACAGGCAGGTTTGCATGGTTACTTACTAATCACGGCAATCTCCACTGGTACCGAACACCTCTCAGAGTTTACAATTTTGAAAACTGGAAGTATATGAAGAAACAAAAACCCTGAAATTTCACAGGTATTTATAGAAAATAACATGCACCATGCTTATAGAAAGGCTTAAATGTAGTTGGGCATAGAATATATTTAAATGTAATATCTGATTATTACAAGCTTCTAGGTGTTGGTGTGTCCTTTTCTCTTTATACCTCGGAGTGGCCGTTATAACGTAGTCAGATAGCAGCAATATATTTTACCACTTAGCATGATAACCATGCTATTTAATGTTGAGGGACTCCCATTAATCTGTATAAAGATGGTTACGTTTTTGGCAGCTGCTACTTATCAATTGCTAAATTTATTTTATTTATTTTTTTGGTTTGAAAACTGCCAGTAATCAGTAATATTGTGACTGTCATTTTAGTGTTTACGGAGTTGTCTCTGGGAAGGGAAGGTTGCCCATAATTTGCAAACGCTAGGTTTAATGTGGCAAAATGGTACCGATTTCAGAGTGCTTTCTAATATTTAGGACCAGTGAGAGTGACATAAATCACGAATATTGAGGTAGCAATATACCGCTCTTATTAGCATGGAGTTTTCAGTGTTCTAAATGGGGTATGGCTTGCTTATAGAGAGGAATATTAATTAATACGATAAAATACATACAGGGTAAAACATTGAGTAATTTTTTCCATTGCTTTATAATAAGAAGAAACAATATATTTTTAGGGGGGGTTATAGTATGAATGCCTCATGCCGGAAGATTCTTTCTTGACAACCACAATATTCCAGACTCCTCATGAGTGAACTGAATTGAGTTACTATTAAATGCCCGGTAATCAAAGTTAAATGTATTTTCTAAGCCCAGTCTTGTTTTTACATTCTGGACATGCAAAATAAAAATAATCAGATTCATTGTGTCATAGCTAATGCAAGATAAACACCACTACGACTATCAACAATGTCTAAGTATCCATTCGGACAAACGCATTGCTAATGACATAAGTGTCCGACTAATGATAACAAACCATGTAATTACCTTAGTGGATATCCCTTTATTAGAGTGAAGATCATAATTCATACAGTAATTTTGTTTACTAAAATTACCCAGGGTTATGTCTGCAGTCCCTTTGTTCCTCTACCGAGCGATAGATTTAATCTAGTGGGTTTAAAATTTTATGATAAAAGACAGCACAACAAAAATTGGTTTAAGATTTATTATTTTCTAAATGAAAACAGCGCGAGCTGCTAGAAGTTCTCTTCTGAACTTTTCCTTTCATGTTTGAAAGAAGAACTTTTCAACTCTAATTATTACCCTGTTATACAGTAAAGGAAATAAAGCTTTTTTTTAATCGCTCATTATACACAGTGGGCCTGCTGAGATTTCATATCAATTATAAAATAACATGCACCTATAAATAACGTTCCTTGTTTAGCAGGTTTGTCTAAATGTAATGTTTCTTTTTAATATTCGTAGATACGCTTTGTAGAAGATTCGGAGCAGGAAGCAGCCTTGACTCCACTTTTAGAGAATGTCACGTCAGCATAGTCGGTTCGAGAGGGATTTTTGTGGTGGATGGGAAAGATGGGAATGGAGTCCCAATGGCAATCACGTAAACACTAGCAATGTAAACAGTACGACCAATGGCAACAACAGACCTGGACTACTCCCTCTGCCAATTGTACCATCACGTCTTCCCACACCAACATCCACCATGTCTACAACGGTCGGCAGTGATGCAGTGACGAGTGTTGAGAGCAACCCATCAGCAGCATCTGCTTCCAAAGTAAGACTATGGTGACTTTAAGTTGTTGCCAGGAAATTTAAGATTGTTCATGATTTCTGTTTTGTTTGTCAGAATGTGTTTCTTGCAATTATGTCATTTACACAATTTGTTGTTTTGCAAACTTTATTTTATTTTTTATTTTTTTATTCTGGTGGCCAAAAGGCAACAATGTCTCATTTTTGTTTTGCTTCTTTAAGCTCTTTAACTCATTGACCCTTTTAAGCCTGTCTTGAAGAATTACATTGTGGCCCATGATTCAGAAACTTCCCAATCTGTTCCAGTGGATTGCTCAATAAATCCTGGACCGGATAGTCCTTGAGGACTGTAATTCATGGAGCCAATAACAATGAACTTGGCATGTGAATTAATGTGTTTGCTGTAGAGCTAATGATTGGTGAGGACTTTGTGTGACTTTACACAGAAGTATGTTTATTTAGTACAATGTGACTTGCCATGAGTTCAATCAGGATTCAAGAGTCTCAAATGTTAGGATAAAACAATTAAAATCATTCAACTTAACCAAGTCCGTAATGTTTACAGTCCAGCTACATATACATTTTTTTGTAATTCCATGGTGAGTTTTCATAAATTCATAATTTAGTCAATAACCTTGCTTGTAATGTTGGTTAATAATTTAAGTTAAATCCTTCACAATTGTTTGCTGCTGTGGATATAGAAGAATGCAAAATCAACCGGTACCTTCCAACTATTCCAGGTACCGTTGACTGTCCTATTCCCAAGTCCATGCATGACAGGAGAGCTTGCAAGGTCTGTGCATATTCCAATCTCCAGTCCATCTCAGCTGTCACTCACGCAGCAAAGCAAACTCCTGCCACAATTGCCCCTATTAGAACTACACTGATAGGCATGTGCCTGCACTGCAATGGGGCAGACCACCCCTTTCTATTTGTACACTTCTGCGCCAGATTAAATGCCCATGAAAGTACCCACCCACTTTCTGATGCATTACAAAAATATACTTTTTAAAATAATTTGATAAATCTCTTTATGATTCTTATCAAATTGACAGAGGTGTGCTTAAAAAGTTATATAAAATATATATATATATATATTTGAATAATGTCAATGGTCTCCTTATTTTGCACCAAGTATATTAAAGGATACATCTAAGTTAAAATGCATACAGTTTAATGCACTAGAGCAAGGTAGTTAAAATGAAAAATAGGCAATTAATCAATTTTCAAAACTATTTTCTTAAATCACTAAAATCCTACCTATTCTGCACATTCTGCAGCTTCTTGAAGTTTGTTGTTCGTGCATGACAATGTCCAGTCAAAGGAAGCATTGTGGACAAAATGGGCACTTTTAGAAACTATAGAATGCAAACTATACATTAAAATAGATATTTGTAAAAATCAAAATGCCTTATTAAATACTGGATCTTTACAAATGATATTATTGCATTAAAAACGTTTATTGTGGTGGAATAGGTCTTACGATGTACAAACAAGTGTGCAGGTTCCAAAGAATTCTTGTTTCTAACATTTCTTATTCCTATATCTAACGGCACACACAACACAAGGCTGTTTTGCACAATTAAACCTGTTTTGCTGTTTTGAAAATTAAACCTTTATTCAGGAAGTGTGCAGGGAGGCTGTGTGAGTTACAGGCAGGAGAGGTAGTGCTAGGGCTGCACAAATAAAGTGGTTTAACTGCTAAATGGCAGAGAATTGGGCAGTGAAACTACAGGGGCATGATCAATGCACCAAAACAACTTTATTAGGCTAAAGTTGTTTTGGTATTTACAGTGTTCCTTTACAACAAGTAGAAGTAACAAGATTGTCTGCTACCTTCAGCATTTTTAAAATGTTTTTAAAAGCGTATAACTTCTAGAGTAGGGACGTCTGCTACGAGAGAGGATGCCAGTTTCTGAACTCCGCTGTACGAAAGGCAAATTGTTTACTTAAACCCTTTTAGAACTATTATGTTTCATGATTTGGCCCCATCATTACTAATCATGAACAACACAGTCTTTTTATTTTTTTTTTATGTTGCTGTATTGCATTTATGGAACATACGCCATGATGGTTTATTGATTTACTTCCCCACGCTGTATAAAATGGAGGCCAGCGTGATGCCAGTAACACCACGGAATAGTTCATCTGATCCTTTTTACCAGACTCAATTGTGTCTAAATTGTTGCAGTTTGTAGCAATCAATCAGTCAATCATTTGCTCAAGCGTGTACAGTTTTCTGCTAAAAGAGACGACAAATAGATATTTCTCTGGTTTGTGAGACTTAAGTAGTGTTTACACCTTTTGACTCTCTGTGCATCACGTATGTCAAGTCTAAGTATATTCAAGTCTGTGTGCGTTAAAGTAGCAAAAATTGTCTAAACTGCACATGCCCATCAATCAGATATCTTCTCTTGGTTATAGGTAACTGGACTTTATACGCGGACTCTGGAAATGCTGTTAAAGGAACACTATAGTGTGAGGAATATAAACAGGTATTTCTGACACTATAATGTTAAACAAACTATTTAGGTCCTTGGCCCCCCTTAGATCGCAGTAAAAAGGGGATTTTACTCTCATTTTGTCCCACGCCACACCGGTTTCACCATGGCTGGCCCCACCTGGCTCAACCTCAATGACTGAGACTATAGACACCAGAACCACTACATTAAGATGCAGTGGTTCTGGTAACTATTGTGTCCCTTTAAGTTTTAATGTCTAATTGTTATAATGTCATTGAATATGCAAAATTATAATGATGGTCACCAACCTGGGGACCGTCCAGTTAATACCAAATAAATCTACTATTACTGGTTGCCAAAATGCCATCATGGAATACATTTAACCTATATTATTTTAGTCATTTGGGAGTTCCCCTTTATTGTGTTTCTTTTGCCCTTGGACTTTTAGGCTATTCTTCAAACTGCTATTCTTCAACTTCATAAAATTACTCAGTACTCAGAATCCCTATTTAAAACATAAATTATTGAGAATGTAGATAATTACACTAGACTCCATAAATTATAAAAGCCTAGCACCTGGAGGAGACGTTCAGCACATTTTCTAAAAGTTTCCGATCCTCACTTTGAGATTGTTGAGTATTTTGACTTTGTAAATTTAAGTTTTCCTGAAAGCCTAAACGTCCCCTCTGAAGAGTAACACCGACCTGTGCCAACCAACGTCTATGTCAATCCATTCTTGACTAGTATTGCGGGAAAGTCAACAGGTGCAGAGGAACTATGAAAATATAATTACAAATGTATATTTCCTTTTCTCCTTATGGCTGTTTATGTGTGAAAAAACAATTACTCACTATATGCTTTGTAATTCCATGTAATGGGAATGAGAAGAATTGATGGGAACTGTAACAGCCTCATATCTATAATTGCTATGACAGCACATGTTAGCAATATGCTAATCACTAACAGCAGAATTTATTTTAAACACGATTTGCTCAGTAAACTTAATCTAATCTACAGCAGATGCATATTCATATAAAACATTGACCTTATTAGAGTTTAACTCTTTCATTGCTGATCTCGACGTGGCACGTATATTTACTCTTGAAAGGGGTAACTAAATGTGACACCAAATAATAAGATAATAACCAACAAGGCTGAGTTCTGAGAATTGGGATTCTGGTGGGAGGGAGGTAAAGGGGGTGGGCCAGTGATGCAATAGTGTCGCTAGCTCCGTCCCAAAGGAGAGAGAGTTAATGCCAGGTCAGCCTGGCATGTTGAGGGCAGAATATGCCTTGTTTAGTGCTCCCTGCAAGGTCTTGGTGTCCTAAACATAGCGTGAGCACATCTTATGATGCACTCGTGGTATGAATTTTGGGGACAGTTCCCTGGTGTACCCAAAAACAGGACTCCAAGGGAACTAAGGTGGGACAGGACCCGGAAATTGTTGTTGGGAGACATAACACAATACCAAATTTACCAGGAGATGTTAAGGGTTAGAAGTTTTCAAAAAGTTTAAACAATGTCTATGATTTCAAAAAATGATCATCGAGTAGGCTATGTGGGAGATGTCATCAAACCTGACTTCTGGTAAATCACCACAACGCACTGTATTATGAAGAAGATCAGTTATGTTTAGAGAAAGTTAGTAAGTAGAGGATACATTTGATTTAAAAACATAACGTGAATGGAGCAGCATAATGTTCCAGCCTCAGAACTCTTCCAGGCTCCTCAGCTCTGTCATTTTGTGAGCTCCATTTTAACGTTCCACCCTAAGGGCAAGAGATTACTTTATATGAACTTCCATATAGAAGATCACATTTTATTTTTCTTCTATACTCTCTTTTTAATCTCTGTTTTATACCCCAGTTCACCAGGGTACACACCCAATAAGTAGCTCACATAAGGGAGGAACAGGAAGGGGGAAGACTGGACTCTAAATTATGAACACACAATGCACATCACTTCATCACCTTGGTTCAAGAAAGCAGTTTTAAGGTTTTTCCCCAGGGTACATTCACTTTTACACCTGAAGCACGTTGAGATTGTACAAACAGACTCAGGTAAATATTATGATATGGTACCTGATTAAAATGGTAAAGCTGATAGCTACTATTCATGAAATTACTGAAAACATTTGTAAATATGGTCTCCTGGGTGGGGTTGTTTTACCCTGAGTCCATACTAGGGTCCACTCCTTCTTTAGCCTTCCTAGCTGTTCCGAATATTTTGAAAATGACATAAAACTCTTTGTATATTGTAATGATAAGCAGGCATATACAATATATATAAAAATATGTGTGTTAGTTTTCATGTTTTCTATATCTTTCTTTTAAAGAAGTGTCACTCTCCGAGAAATGACAGTTCTTTCACCCCAGCAAACATGAACAGCGAAAAAAGTAGTTGAGATAAGTATAAAATGTGCTTATCTCAAACTGCTTCCATGTTGGAGCAATTTCTACACCCCCGAATGCCTCTGGTGTGCTCACATTGTCTCCAGCAGGGCCATACACATGGCGAATTAAGTTACATACTTGCCAAGGCCAAGCATTCAAATTAAATACAAAAATAATGTATTAGATATATATATATATATATATAATTTTTTTTTTTTTTTTTTTTTTTAAGTTTAATAATACTATAATATCGGTTCACTAAAGTGAGAATTGCCAGGAATTCAAATTTAATTTCAAATTTAAGGCCAAAAATAGAGCTGGAGAATGTTTCTTATTTGACTATTTTGGTGTAGATTTTTAAATTATCTTTGAATTCTTAGCGATTCTCATTTTAGTGAATCACTCTGTTTGTTAGCTATTTAGTTGGCAAAATTGGAGAATTGACAGTCCCTGTTTGAGAGAATAACCTGTGCCTATGTTATAGTTGTGACTTTAGGCACGTTGACCTTTTATGTCATTGGCAATTTAATACAATAAATGTAAGTTGATTCAATCGGAAGAACGCGGTCACTATTGCAAGTGCACGCCGTGACACTTCTGATTTTCTAAGCAGTTTATTGCTTCTTTTTCAATGGCAGTCAAAAGTCTAGAGGTGCTTGTGTGAGTTCCTTAATATTTTGCTGCAACAAAAGGAATATAAATTGCTGCAGTATGTCTTACATCACTAAATGGCATTTTCAGCTTTTCTACTGAGGAATATATTCTTTCTTTGGTGGGGAAATAAACACTTGTTTAGATGCGCGACCTCCGGGAATTTAATGTTACGGAGAACAGACAGAATGCAGGTACCAGGTGGGCTATGCCTGCTGCTCACAAAAACCCTGTATGATGCAGAGAGGTAGTTGTTACGGTATAACCCGGTGTAGTGAGGGTTAATACCGATTAAGGGATTCACCGTTACAAGGGAACAGCAGCTCACGAACACTCAAACCCACCGAACGGGAAACATACGAAAGAGGCAAATGAATACTCCACAGTAGCAATCCCCCCAATCACGAGACCAAGCTCCGTATTGAGGGTAAAACAGGATTCTGATTTATTGAGGGACACCTGCCCAGTATTTATGCATGTCTCCCACCAGGTGGACACTCCCTTAGGGGAACAGTTGGGAGATTGTGACAAGGGACAGACACGTATCAATGACAGACATACAAGGGGTAAAACATTCCCAGGATACACTGTGTTCCCGCCTCTCTGTCCTGGGGATAATTGGGAAGTAATTCAGTTATCTCCCAGGACAGAGGCAAATCGCCATTACCCGCGAGGTGACAACAGGAGAGGGAAATCCAATAAAATACACAATGTCACGAATGATACATAAAACCTATACATGTAACACATTACCAGATAGCTTAGGTCTGAGCGCACATTATTACTGAATGGCACTCAGACCACACACATACAGTTCAATTGCCATGGAGCCAAAGTCTTTTATTACATGAATAGGCTCCATGGCATAGGTATCTGGGTACAACATTCACTAAATACAAAGTCCCGATTGCTCCGGCATTCAGCAATACGACCGGAGCTAGAAGCAGGGAAGGCTGGCTGCTCCAGGAGCTGTAGAATGCCGCCACCGTGCGGCCGCCATGTGTAACTGCGACCACCTGGTAACAGTCAATTAAGCTGTGGTTAACCGCAGCTACTGGGTGGTCAATTGACGGCACACTCTAGCTACGGGGAGGTCAATTGGCGGCACACGCCAGCATCCCGGTGGTTGCGCCTTTGTGCGTCTTTCGGGAAATAAGGGAAGACACGGGGACTGTACGGGCAAGGAAATAACCGAACAAAAAGATGAACGGAGGGAGAACAGACACAATCCAAAGACAGACGGTTCTGTCACAGTGCCAATCTGTAAACTGTGGGGTTTAAGCAACCAGATCTTTGGTGGGAGACATTTCCCACAATGCTTGCTAAGCATTATGCCCCGTGTTGCCTACAGCAACTGGAATGGACAAGATAAGTGGCATAAAGTGTTCTTCTGCTTGGCGTACACTCGAGAGACAGGTGAGACCAAATCCCTGTATCTAAAGGGAGTCTTCTTTATTAATTTAGTAAGATTTACTATATTCACAAGATGGCTGACAGGTTATCTTGTGTTTCTTACTGACAAAACCAAAATAGCTACATGGTATCAAGTTAAGACTTGTTCATCATCATATCAGTGATAAGAATTAGGATGCACGTTTTACACAGTCTCAGTAAGCAATAAACAGCAATATATGCAACCATGACAGTGTTTATCGCGTTCAAAGTGAATGTTTAGAAGGCCTTAAAAATATTATATAATGCTCTGTCATAAAGATCTAAAGACCAGTCAGCTTCATAGCCAAGGAATACACTCGATTTCATTTACATTTTACTTTAATCATGATATAAAATGACAAAGGAACTTTAAAATCCCAACTGTGGGCAATCTGTTTCAAACAACTTATCAAAGTAATTTGTTTCTTTACCGCAGTTCCATCATTTTTGAAGTGACTTTGTTTCTGTGCTCTTAAAATCGACTTTAAGGTTCTGTTCTGCTTTTTTTTGTTTTGTTTTTTAATTTCTTTCTTTTTCTTTTCTTTATTTGTTTTATGTTATCTCAGGGTTTTGATAGAAGTCAATTACCTTTCCAAACATTTATCAGTGGTAGTAAAACTCAGACATCTTACAAAACAAATCACCAGTGGTATCCAAATCACAAACCACAAATCCATTGGAAGAAATAAACACACTTCACATTTTGTGAAACGATTGGTCACAGCACCTGACAACTAAGGAGTGAGTGGCTGCCTGCCAGCAACATATTTTAACACCAGCGTAGTCCCTGTTACATAGATACCTTCAGGACCAATTTATGTAATTACCCGTATCAGTGATAGCTGCCACATCTATGACAATATATTAATGAGCATGGATTAGATGGTTATTGAAGGTGACAATCTATCACTGTTTGTTGGAAAAATGTATTCTTTATTGAGGTTTCCAACCAGTGTGCCTTGGATTTAGGCTTGAAATAGATTGAAGGTGGGCCCTATCTTTGAATATTATAAGAAGTGTCAACATTGAAATTGTGTTTCCATCTGGAGGTTAATTAAACCTAATAAGTCAGTTTAGCGATAAGTATGTACTATACGAAATGCATAGCGCTCTAGAATGGCTGCAATTAATGTACTGCTTATAAGTCAATAATTAAGGTAACAATGCCTTGGAAATGTATCTCTAAAGTGTGCCTTGCTTCAAAGAAGATTGGGAAGCCCTGCTTTATTGAAGTGAAGATGCAAGGGATAGGCTGAAAACAGGGCATTAATGGAATACTGGGATTCATACCTAGCTGTGTTTAATCATAGCACACAAGGCTGTTTTTACACATAGGCCCACTAAGAACAAAGTGGGGTTAATATTTTCACATCATGGTTCTAATAACACATTTGAGCATTAGGTTAGTTACCAACTCATTGATTTAAAGCAACACTCCAAGCACCATAACTACTACATGTTGATGTGATAGTTATGGTACAGGGAAGTTATGTATGCCGTTCCTCAGGTTTGTAGTTTGTGTTGTTTTTTTTCTGAATTGGTTTGACCAAAAATGGAGGATCCCATTGGACCCAAATCCACACCCTTTAAACGTGATGTCTTATTGAGGAAATCTAAACTCCCCAAGCACTGAGGATGATATCCCAAAGCCCTTTTGACACACAGCGAAATTGTGTAGCCTCTAATTGCACTGCTGCATTGACACAAGCAACCTGCATTGATTGATACTGTATCGAACCCCAGCTCTCAGAGTTCTTCACCCACAATAACTTGTAGCAGTGATGGTGTTTGGAATGTGATGATAAAAAAACAAAACAAAATTAAAAAAACACCATATCTTAATGTCTAACTTCTAAAGAATAATGGTTGACACTTATGCATATGATAAGCATTTCACACCTTAGCAGCAAGAATGCGGCTGTGTGTACCTTTAACAGAATGTTGGGGTTTAGATGATCAAAGAAAATCAAAAAAAGTTTAACTTTTTCCAGTTGGTGTGAGCTTTTATAATTCATAGTTTACCAGTCCATTTTCCAAAATAAACTTGAGAGTTTGTCAGGCATAATTGCGGTACACCGAGAATCTGTTAGCATGTCCCGACGGGCTTGTTCAACGTACAGGAAATTTTATTTTATGGAAGATAAATCTTGGAGTTGAAGAGATCATTTTCAGCTTTCATTTTTATTACTACTTGGTAACATCGCTCAGAAACCTGGAAACCGTGAATAAATAGTGGATATGGTTTGTATTATACAATGCAGGCATATTTTTCAAAGTGTATGCTCTTTGATAGAACGAGGCCTACTAATAGACTAAAGCTTTGATTAGAAAGAACATGCTTTTTTTTCCCTCCCAAGGCGCATGAATGCATTAATGTTAAGTTTATAGAGAATCCATCGTCTACCTACTACTGACCTGCTCTATGCAAAGCTTTTAACGATTAAAGAAAAGAGCAAAACGCTAATTCTTGTAGTTCAATGCAATTATTTTGCTTTATAAAAAAGCACGGTGTGATAGAGCCTTTTCTTTCATAATTCTGTGTTTGAAATAAAGGTAGAAGCTATGTGTCACGGACCATTTTCATGGTAGGAAACGATGGCATGAACCTAGGAGAACATTAGAAATACAAATTATCAGCCTATGATCTGCCACACCTAAATTCAAATTCTCTAAAATATTTTCAGTGAATTGTTAATTGGCAGATCTGTATTTTTTTCATAACTGGTATAAGGTTCGAAAGGTTAATTGTTTGAATGATTTTCTCTAACTAATACAATTAAAGGGACACTGTAGTGGTTATAGTACCAGGAGTGCTCTAGCACCTTCCCACAATAAATAGTCTGGAAAATCCAGTTAGCGCTGCAGCTTTGCCACAAAGAACTGGGCTCACAGACTGTGAGCTTCAACAGAGTGCAGTATTCTGTAGAGCTAATTGTATTCTCCAATAGAATAAGTCCAGAAGCTGGATTTGCTAAAATGGTTTGAATATTTATTAGAACAGGGGTTCCCAACCCATGCCTCAAGTACCCCCTACCAGTCCAGGATTTAGGGATTACCTGTTGTGTCAAAAGTGTTTTTTTGTTTTTTGTTTTTTCAAAACCACCTTAGACCAGTGGTTCTCAAACCAGTTTTCATGGCCCACCAACAGTCCAGGATTGATGTATTTACCTGTTTTATTCCAATGGAGAACCACTGCCTTAGACACAACAGGGTAACCCCTAAATCCTGGACTGTTAGGGGGTACTTGAGGACTGGGTTGGGAATCACTGTATTAGAAGATGATTCCAGGGCACTTATTACAATAAAACTCCTACAATGAGATGTAGTGATTATGGTGTTTTGAGTGTTCTTGCGTCTAGAACGATTTCATATAGTTGGGGAAATATATAAAAGTACATGCAAATTAAGAGATGGAGCAAATACCCACCATGCATTGCATTTACATGAAACATATATATTTCATGAATACAAGGCTTATACTCACAAGATTAATGGGACTATATTGTCCCAAAAATAGAAACAGGGGAGAGATCTCACCAATCACTGTGGGCATCATTTTGTCTTTTGCCTATGTTTAAACTTTTTATATTGTTAACAACCCTTTTAGAAATGTCCCCTTATAGGCCCCACCAAATGCTGTGATCCAGCAATGCAGGATCAGTAAACCACAATAAATTTATGTAACATCAGGTTAAAATGGGGGAGTCCATCCTGTGTATTCCACAAATACCCTCCAAGGCAGCTTGCTGGTGAGGTTTACCTCAGCTAAGCTGAGTTTATTGGTGGAGCTTTTTAGTGCTCTTCTGTTTGGACATCAATTGGACCAAGATGCCAAGTGGATTGATTGCTTTCAACATACACAGGATGTATTTCTGTGTATCCAAGGTAATACTTTTACCAGAAGATTTAAACAGAAATAAGTAAAAAAAAACAAAAAAAAACTTTATTAGCACAATATAAGCACAGCTCTCAGTATATTACAAAAGGAAAACAATATAGTGAAGCACTTTTTACCACAAACATTTATTAGAAGCGATCAGTGCATTCATAAATGCTGATTATCAGAGGGAGATAACCCTCTCTTTTATTTTAACAAAAGTTGTTGATTTCAATAGAAATGTACACCTTTTATAAATTAACCTGGTTACATCCACCTGGCTGTCAATCAGACAACCGACCCTGTTACTTCCTGGTTTGTTTAGCTCAGTGGAGCTAAACTCAAGAGGCATCAATTACTCAGAGCACCTGCCTTGAAAAGACTTCTCATTGAGCTGCATTGGGAAGTCTGTGATTGGACAGCCACAGAAAGTTTGGGTGGGGTCAGAAGGGGAGGGCTTGCAAAAGCTTCAGACAAGAGATCTGCAGCTTTTGCAAGCTCTTTTCTTATACACATCCAATGGATTAAAAATACATAATTAAATGAAAACATGTTTTCATTGAGGTATATTTATTAAATAGTGATTTATTTATTTATTTGTATTTTGGCAGTGCGGTGTCCCTCTAAATGGATCCAAAATCACAACAATTACATCTAATCCTCAAATATTAGAATGTATGCAATAACATTATATTATATAAATAGGCAATATGAAAAATACTAATACTAATTATATTTTACCCGAAAAAAAAAGTTTTATGGGGCGTCCAAAAAACATTGGATGGCTTAAAGAATCCAGCAAGTATGTGCAGAATATTTGGATTGTTCATGTCTTTGTGTGTCTTAGTCTTTAATGAATATAAACTATTTGTAACTTATGTATTCCAAACCAGTCTTCACACCCCCCTACCAGTCTAGAATTTCTGGGTTACCCAGTTGTGTCTAAGGTGTTATAGAAAAAAAACAAAAAAAAACACCATAGTCACAACTGGGTATATATAATCTATAAATATTGGACTGATAGGGGGGCACGACTGGTTTGGGAACCACTGCACTAAACAATGAAGTGGTAAGTTAAAAAAATTAGAAAGTTAAGTCAAAATAGCTGAAATGTGTCATTCTTCAACGTAACCTCAGCTAAAATGTGCCTTTAGCCTGTATTTCAATACATTTTTTACTTCACAGTTCAAGGGTTAGTGGATATCCCATCCCGTTTATGAACCGAACTGGGAATTGTTACAAATCCAACAGGGGATTTCACATTTAAATCAAAGAGTTGAAAAATATTTCCAAATTGGTTATTTTGGCTTAAAATTGTAAATTCACCGGTGAATTCCCTGGTATAGTGATTAAAACCTTGCCGTACATATTTATTAGCTTATCGCATTTGCAGAATATGCAGGTGTTTATTAACTAAGGCACAGAATTAAAGTGAATTTAAAAAGTTCAAAACAGAGTCAAAAAGTACAACGTGAAACATCAGGGCATTGCAGATAAAAAGAAGACTCAGAATTCGCAAAAACAAACACAGTATATCAATGTTTAAAAAAGAACAGAAATAACTTTCGATTTTTGCCTACCTCGACCTTTACCAAACACAACCCTGATAAATGCCTGTCTACACACCGTATCTGTTCCTTTATTGATATGCATTGTTTTGAAGAAGTGAATGCCATTCTTTTTAATAGTTTTTGGAAGGTAAAGATTACTTTAAATCTGGATTATTGTATTGTCTTGTCTATAATGCTCGTCTTACAGCTTGTCGGGCATTAATAGACCAGTGGAGAGGTTAACATAGAAAGGAAGCTGTTTAGTTTGGGAATTTTATCTAATCCAAGCCTTGCCCTTCTCCACTTATCTCACAATTTGCTGCAATATCATTCCCTGGGGAAATCCGTGGACTCGCAAGTACTGAGCAATTAGCTGAGCTGCAAGAAGGTCTCAATGGGAATTTGTTCTAAATCGTGTCTTGTTATGATGCTGTTGAATGTTTTTTTTTTTTACTCCTGTGTTTGCAGAAGGGGTAAAAGGCACCCTAGCAAAGTCATGGAATAAACCACACGAGAGTTCCTTTATACAGTCTGGCTCTTGGATGTTTGTTTTATAGCTAATGTATGTTTGGTTACTGGAGCCAGAAAAATAAGTGTTCATAATACAAATGTTTACCATCGAATAACTTCTGCAATACTCAACAAACATCACAGCATGGTTGGGAAATCAATATATTAACACATTTTGACCCCTTATTACCAAGTATTACCCCATCAATTTCAGCCAACACACAGCAACTACAGAACATTTACTTTATTTGCTGTGCAGAAGATCAGGAGAACTTCCTAGAAGTAGGTTCTCCTGCTTCATGCTTGTCTATCAATCAACAGTCTTGGATGCGAAAAGTTGATTGGCAAGTGCAAAATACAGAGTCATTGTACAGTGTTACGGAATTTGCTGGCACGATATAAATAATAATACAATAATAATAATTGTCTGAAGTTTAAGTGTGAAGTTAGAAAGGTATAACAGGGTCACCCTAAGGATGTCACCTCTTCCCTATAATATGGTCATTGACAAAGCAGAAGCTAACTTTTCCCAGTGTTCATCAGTCACAATTCAGTATTTAAATTCACCAGCAAAGGACTAAGTGTAGGCTAACAGCAGCTACAGGAGCATCTCAAACAGACATTCAGAATACAGATAGACATAATTGAGCAACCTACTCCCACAGTGCATGCATTTGCTTTTTAAGCTGAAAAAGTAAGAAACAAACAATCTGATCTATAATTATATTATCTTTGTCATTGTTTTATCCATGCCGTGGAACACAAATCCAGTATATAGCAAATAAAGGAATACTGTATTGCAGAATTTATTTTTTTGTTTTGTTTTCCATTCTCTCGCTTGGGGATGTGGAGAGGATGATTGGCCAGTACATGGTTTAATTCAGACTAGAGGAGGCTGAATAGATGCATGGGGGGGTAGAGATCGACTGATTATCGGTCTGGCCGATATTCTGTATTTTCGGCAATATCGGTATCGGCCAATAAAGATACCGATATTGCTGATAATGCATACCGCCGGGCCCATGATGACAAGGTCGGGGGTCCTGGACGGCCTGCAGCAAGCTCTTACTTACCTTCCAAGCAGCTCCCTTCAGCCCCCCAGTGTAAATGTCGAGAGATTTAGACAGGGGAGCTGAAGGGTGCTGCTGCGAAGGTAAATAAGAGCTTGCTGGGCCCCCACTGCACAGTCTATGCCATAGGGTTGGGATTTTATAGGAGAGCATTTTGATTTTGTTTTTATTTATGTTTTGTTTTATCTGTTATACCAAATACATTTTTCAAGTCAATAGGATTTTTTGCTTATTTGCACTTGAATACTCTGGCGGACTCTCTTCGAATTCCTGGGCACTTGTGATATGATATGCTTATACACCTCTGCAATTCTGTAAGTGTTTCCTTATCTATTGCTTTACCAGGTGAATTATAGTCTGCACTTATTACTGGATTTTTTTCTCTCCTACATGCCCTTATACGTGGGGAAGATTGCTAGGCAACTTAACTATTGATTTGCCTTCAATCAACCTTTTTGTTGTGAGTTTAACTTTGAACACCACTATTAATATTTATCCAAGATAGTACACTATGATGTTTGTTTTTTTTCTTCCTACTGTAGAACCTATATTCTATATATGCCACAGGACCACCAGGGAATGCCATATCCCCCCTCCCTGGCCAGGTAACAAGCGGGGAGGGGGGAATAAAAAAAAATGTAATATTTAAACATTTTAATTAAAAATGCCTCCCCTCCCCCCCCCATTTTACACAAATTACATTCCTACAGAAACACACACACACACACACTGCATTATATAAACACACACTACACAAATACACTGCATTCACTATACACACACTACACAAACACACTGCATTCATTATATACACACAGTACACACACACTGCATTCACTATACAAACACTACACAAACACACACACTCTGCATTCATTATACACACACACTACACAAACACACACACTCTGCATTCATCATATATACACACTACACAAACACTCACTGCATTCACTATACACACTACACAAACACACTCTGCATTCATTATATACACACTACACAAATACACACTGCATTCAGTATATACACTACAAAAATACACACTGCATCCACTACACACACACTACACAAACACACACAGCTCCTCTGTCTAAACACACTGCATCCACTACATGTGGCATGTATATTTTGTGCATTTACCTTTAGAAATAGTTTATTTTTTTCAAAATGATAAATGTACAGAATATCGAATATAGAAGTTAACGGCTATCAGCCTAAAAGTTCACAGATTATCGGTATCGGCTCTAAAAAATCTAAATCGGTTGATCCCTAGGGGGAGCTGAATAGAAACATGGGGCGATGAGACATGGGCATGTTGTCTAATTTAGTGTAACTTATGTTGAATGCAGAACTATGACGATGGTTTATATTACAAAGATAGACCTCCAGATTCCATCCAGCTTTTAGGAACTGCTACTAAGAGAGTTCAGGAAGACTCCAGATCCCTGCGTCAACCTAGAGTATGTACCCTGTTTATTCCCATGAAATGGTCTAAATTGTAGTTCTGAGTTCAGAAAATTTGGGTTTTTCTTCCATCCTCCTGTACCTTTACATTAAAAATATGTTATATATTATATTATTATATATTATTCTCTGATCTACCATTCCATTGGAAATGACCTTAATATGATAAGCTCAATGTTTGTTCAAATATCTAAAAGTATCTCATCTTTGTTGGTAGCAGCTGAATGCAGCAGCTTTTATTTTGTCTTCGATGCAGTTTATGGCTATATTTTCAATATATTCTTTTTATTAAACTAATATTTTCTTGCTAAGCCTGCAATAAGACGCGATCTCTTGTCATTACTAACTTAATTAGATTTCAGATACAGGATGATCATTGATGTTGGGAGGAGAGAGAGTAAATGGAAATTATTGATACATTAGTTATGGTTGTGATTTTGCAGATATAAAATTAAAACACTTTTTCTAATAATCGTAAGCTTGTCAAAGGGTACGGTTTATTGGTAGAGTTTTCATAACATTGCACACATTAACACTGAACTTGGAATAATGTTGGTTTCAGCTCACCCCACTTATTTTCTATGCGGTAAGCAAGATGTTTGTATCAAGTAGGCTAAATTTTCCAATAAAAATCTGGAAATAAAATGATTCTGTATTGTTTGCACAACGATGCTCAAAATGTTCTAGCCCAATCACCTAAGTTGGTTCATTAGTTTAGGGTCACCTTCTGATTTGGGCTTTTCCGTGTTTTACAGGCTTTGCGGGAGAATTTGGCTTAAATTTAGCTATATATTTTTGTGTTTTTCTTTTTAATTTTTGTGTTCCATGTGTTCGAAACTTGGCAGGATAAAGTATAGTCACCTCTTTCAGCAATTATGATTTTCTTGAAATTTTGCCAAAGGGTGTTTAAGAACTTCAGGACTGGCCATGTTTGTGGTGCTCTTTAGAAGAGGGTAGATAGACTAGCTTCAGTCTTGCTTTTGAAAGCTGTCATTGTGTTGTCAAGAAGCTTGGCAGGGGAAGGAAGACTGACTTACTTGCAATGTTTAAATCATGTAATTCCATGTTTAGGAAACAGCAGGCGAATAAAGATGATCCTTCTCCAGGTTTATTTTTGGAAGCAGACATTGCATGCTTTAAAATTCCAACTGGAAAAGGTAGATTGGGACTAACCTGCTTCCATCTCTTCTTAAAATGTGATTCTATGCCTGAGAAGCTCAGAAGCTAGGTTGACCTACTTAAAATTTGGATCATAAATCTGTCATTGAATGTAGTAGATGTTTGTCAGGAGAAGATGGATTGACCTGCTCCAGGCTTGTTTTTTAAGATATAATTCCATGTTTTAGAAGCTAAGCTGGGGAAGACAAAGGGTCTTGCTTGAATCTTTGTATTTTGAGGATGCTGTGGCATGTTTGAGCAGTTCAGTTTGTGAAGGCAGATTGACCTACTTATGAAGGCAGAATAAAGAGTGAAGTCCGTCATGTTCGTTCTTGATTGGCTTGAATTCTTTTTTCAGGATATCACAAATTTGAGAAGTATATCTGAAGAATGTAGAATTGTCTTATTTTAATTTAGTTTTTTAATGTCATATTAAATTTAAGAATCTCATCTGGAGATAGTGGATTGACCTGTTCTGATCATGCTATTGGTTTAACTCCTTACTTCTGGACCAAACTTCTGGAATAAAAGGGAATCATGACATGTCACACATGTCACGTGTCCTTAAGGAGTTAAGTAGATAGATCAATCTGGATTAGTCTTTGTTTTGTATAAGCAGCCTTTCTATGCTCAAAACACTCCTCAGTAGAATGTAGTTTTAGTGGTTTGTTTTTTTATTGTTTTGATTACATTTAACCCTGTCAGGACCGGCCCGTTTTGGCCATGTTGTACATTAAGGGCCAGGGCTGTTTTAAAACTTTTGTGGTGTTTGTGTTTAGCTGTAATTTTCTCTATCTCATTTACGGTTCCCATACAAGTTATATATTGTGTTTTTCAGGACAAAAAGGGCTTTCTTTACATACCATTATTTGTATCATGTCATATAATTTACTTTAAAAAAATATATATATATGGTGAAGAATTTAAACAAAAATATGTTTTTTGACTTTTACTCGAAAAATCTTTTACTTATCTACAAAAGCTAATAAAAAAAAAATGCTAAATAGAATCAAAATTCTGTCCAGTGTTTACATGCTTTTTTTTGTTTGTTTTTTTTGCACGTTATAGGGCTATAAGTACAAATAGGAAATTGCTGTTTCAAAATATATATTGTAACACTGTTATCTGTCATAAATCTCCAAATCACACCTCACATGTACATATTTATTTAAAGTAGACAACCCAGGTATTCAATATGGGGTATGTCCAGTCTTTCTTAGTAGCCACTTAGTCACAAACACAAATGTTATGAGTTAATGTACATAGTTCATTCTGAAATTAGCATATCGCCATGCTAGCTTAGTAGGATTTTAAGAAACGGCCATATTGGAAAAAAAACAATATATGTCCAGAAGTCATTCTATAATTTGGGAGGATTCCTTTGAAGTTAGTAAAATAGTAAAATCTCATACTTACTTTCCTTTGAAATGCTTTTAAAAAAGTAATTTTCATGAAGGGTGTAGCAGTATAGTCTAACCTGGTTCTATGTTGTTGCACTATAACAGGGGTCCTCAAACTCCGGCCCCCCAGATGTTGCTGAACTACAACTCCCATGATTCTCTGGCTATCTATGTAATTCAAAGAATCATGGGAGTTGTAGTTCAGCAACATGGCCGCAGTTTGAGGACCCCTGCACTATAACATTTTTACCCTGTTTGTTCCAGAGCATTGCTCAGCCTCTGGCCTAGTACTGTGTCCCTTTAGCATTCAGTCAGTTAAAATTGCAAAACACTTGTCATTAACCTGCAAAATTGGCTAAGGATAATGTTAAGGTCAAACGTGTCATGTTGTTATCCGAGGCTGCTAAATTAGAAAGCCTCAAATTGTCTCCTGTTTCGCAAATGTGCTGACTGCTCCAACTCATTGTGAAATAATAATAGCTCCAGGGCAGATGATATTGGGTAGAATATATTGTTGCAATAATTCATAGTAATGGGAATTCAATAAGTCACGTGTTGCTCTTCTAGATTAGAAGCGGGCGAAAATGTTGTGTTCTAAATGCATTAAAAAAAAAAAAAAGACATACGCAATTAGATTCAATTGGACCTCATAGTGGATTTTCTACTAAATAATTTACAAATAAGCTGGTTTCTTGATGTTTTATGGTGTCCGTTTTGCAGGGCCTTGACGATTACTTCTTCAGCTGACTCTGCGTCATTGATCTGACTTATGGCTTTCATAAATGCAATTGCCTGCTAAATTAATGAGCTTATTACAACAGTATGACTTTTTAAACAGTGTTCTTGATAAATGACTTTCCTTCAAACAGTAATGAACCCTTATACGTTTTTAAACATTAGATTTTAATAACTTTCTTCTGCTATCCGTTCTAATGACTTCCTGTTTGTAATATTTTTCTTTCTCCGAACTGTGATACATGGCAGGGCAATCTATTTTCTCCTACAATATGTTCTCCTGCTAGTTCTGGATGCAGCCATTAGATGTCTCATTGTATAAAACTCCTTTGTCTTCTGAGCGGGCCGGTAAAGTCAGTACCTTCTGTATTATGATTGCCTATTTAGTAGCATTTAATTTAAATGGACTTTTACTGCATTGCATCTATTCATTTAATTCTCTGCACTCCTTTTCGTTTTTGTGATCTGCAGAAAGTCGTGGGTTTCAAGGTTAAATGAATTTTCCTGTTCCTATATGGCAATATTTACCATAAAGATTGGAAGTTAAATATTTTAAGTTATGTCAAAAAACACATTGACATACATTTATAGCAGCAATACAAATTAAGTAGGTGTGATATTATTGTCTTACACAAAGTATGTAGACTGATGCTCTCTATTTATAGTTCAGTCATAGTCTCCTCTACAGCACAGCAGCATACCTCCCAGCTGTCCTGGGTCTAATATCTTACTTTTGAGGGACACTTAAAGAAACTCCTAAAGTTCAGAGTGAGTGCATGCCTCAGTACCTGGTTTGCTGGTGGTCACATACATTGCAAACTGATGTGCAAGGAACAGCCTGTGATGCATAGTGCTCTGACTGGCAACGCATTCATTAAAGGACCACTATAGGCACCCAGACCACTTCAGCTCAATGAAGTGGTCTGGGTGCCAGGTCCCTATAGTTTTAACCCTGCAGCTGTAAACATAGCCGTTTCAGAGAAACGGCTATGTTTACATTGCAGGGTTAATGCAGCCTCTGCAGCCTCTCATTGACGGCCGCTAGAGGCGCTTCCGCGATTCTCACTGTGAAAATCACAGTGAGAAGACGCTGGACGTCCATAGGAAAGCATTGAGCAATGCTTTCCTATGGGCAGTTTGGATGCGCGTGCAGCTCTAGCCGCACATGCGCATTCAGAACTGATGTCGGCAGGGGGAGGAGAGGTCACTAGCGCCAGAAAGGTAAGTGGCTGAAGGGGTTTTAACCCCTTCAGCTCAGTGGGAGGGAGACCCTGAGGGTGGGGTGCACCTAATGACCCTATAGTGCCAGGAAAACAAATTTGTTTTCCTGGCACTATAGTGCTCCTTTAAGGACACGCACATTGTCCCCAACTCATTCTAAATTTCTGTTAACGCTGGGAGCTAATTATCAAACACCTTGTCATCAATGCCTGACTCTCACTACCTGATTCTGAATCTTGATATTCTCTAAAATTTCAGGGTTTCAGTTTTACCGTCAGATTATTGGGGTCTCGGGGTGACAGGGCAGACTCAATATAGGAAAGTCAATATAGAGAGGTTTAAGTCAGCTCTGAGAATTCTGAGCAGCAACAAAAACATAATAGCTTGCATTATGGTTAGTTCCTACTCGGGTTATAAACAAGTTTCAACTCACTCTAGCCTGTACAGGTGGAACCCTTAGAAGACCATTTGTATACCAAACCTCATCCAACTCACAATGGCAATTCCGAATCAAATTTCCAGAGAGATCCCCTCTCATACAACCATTGAAGGCACAGTGAACGATAGAAAAAAGCAAAACCGCAGTCTGGAGACGATTACTCCCATTCATTGATATATTTGGTGGAGTATACATTTTGGATTTCCATTGCAGTTCATATAGTAAACTCTGGAAGTAGTATTTTTACATATGGGTGATTTCAGCTATTTCTGTGTTGCTTGTACACTCTGTGACTCAACTTTATCGTCTACATATTCTACAATGTGGTGATTATACTTGACGTTCCTAGCAAATAGACTTGAAATTATTATACTCTAATCAACACTATCTTTCAATAATTCCAATGGAGACTCTGCTATAGATATATATTTATCTTAACAACCTGAGCAGAGGTATTAGATCAGTCATGTTTCCATTGTTGAATATACTAGTCACTGCATTGAATTATGTTAAACTTATAAAGAGGTATTTTTTTCATTAGGGTCTTGGGGACTGCACATTTTTTAAATGTACCTCATAAACGAATAGTAGGTCATTCCCAAACCAGGAATGGTCCAAAAGGTAGGTCATTCTCACAACTGTAATGGTCCAAAAGGTAGGTCATTTCCAAACCAGGAATGGCCCTTCACCTCTGAGCATATAAGCTGATTGTTGGGCCCCCAGAATAGTGTAGTAGATATTTTAAATTTTTTATTTTTATAATACAACTGTCACCTCAAAAATATTTCTCAGTAAGATTTTATTCAAAAGTAAATAGATTTTTTAGAAACTAGATTTTTTTTTTTAAATGAAATATACGTAAGTTACATAGTCGCATGGGAGAGGAATCTCTAGAGAGAAATGTCTCTGGATGACTCGTTGGCTGTTTCTTTAAATTTGAAAGGTATCTCCCAATGTTTGGCTCATTTGGAGAACCACTATAAAGTTTATCGGTGGTATCTGACTCCATCCAGGCTCCAGAAAATATACCCTAATTCTACAAATCTCTGCTGGTGTGGCTGTAGGCAAACAGGCACATATTCCCATATGTGGTGGCATTGTTCACGTTTACAATTATTTTGGACGAATGTACATACAATAATTAGGGATATAACTCCTTCTGTTGTGACTTTAACTCCAGAACTATGTTTATTCAAGTCATTTCCTGAAAACTTTACTAAAGTGGATAAGATAATAGTAGGCCATGTCTTGATAGTGACCACTATGGTAATACCACGTTATTGGAGGTCTGACGTAATTCCTTCTATTAAAGAGGTATTAACATTGGCCTTAGCGAATAAGTGCTATGAGATGCACCTCAGATTGCCATCAAATACAACATAATCATTAATTTACCACTGGAACATATGGGGGGATAATGTCAAACGAAAATACTCTTTATGATGACATTTTTACCGGATTGTAGTTTATGTGCCTCTCCTTTTACTCTTCTGTTTGTATATGCAACTGTTTGTACACTATTTATTGCCAGTACATGTAAAGTGATTTTACACCTTATTTGACACTATGTAGTGTTTTTCATAAAGCATATGTTATCAATTTTATAATGGATGGATATTTCCCCCCCCTGTTTCTTTTTGTTTGTGTGATTTATGTTTTCTTCATTCCATATATTTCATTGTTTTACAATGATTATTATTCTTAAAAATTAAAAGCTTTCAATAAAAATAATCTTTAACCCCTTAGCGACCGAGGACGGTTCAGGACCGTCATCGGCATTTTTGCCTTGAGGACCGATGACGGTCCTGAACCGTCCTAACGGTCTCCGTTACTTACCTGATCGCCGTCGTTCCCCCGGCGGCGATCAGCGTGGCTCCGGTTGTGGGGAGACTGCCTGCAGCCCAGACAGTCTCCCCACACTGAATTAGGACCCCTGTGGCCATGTGATCGCTTAACACAGCGATCACATGGTCACAATAGGTGTCCATAGTGCTGCCTGCAGGGGGACTGTCTGTGCTGACAGGCAGTCTCCCTGCTAGTGTAAAATCAGAAAAAAAAATAAAGTTAGTGTTAATAAAAAATAAAAAAAATTATATATGTGTATATATGATATATAGACATATATTATATGTATATATGTCTATATATCATATATATATATATAATGCCATACTAAGTGTATTTTTATATTAATATGTACTTATATTAATATAAAAATACACTTATAATTAAATTACACACATATATATAATATATATAACTATATATATTGTATATATATATTATTATAAAATATAAATAATAAGTAATTTAAATTAAATAAAAAATTTTTAAAATAATAAAAAAATAAAAAAAATTATATATCTATATGAAATTTTATTCTAACTGTATTTTAAAATTAATATATATATATTTATATCAAAATACACTTAGAATGAATTTGTATATATATCTATGTATATAAAAATAAATAAAAATAATAAGAAATATACATATGTCATATACAAAATTACATAAATAATTATATAAATATACACGTAGACTTCAAATATATAAATATGCATATATATTTAAATTCTACGTGCGTATTTATGTAATAGTTTTACATAATTCAGTAATTTTATTGATTGCAATTTAAGGGACCTGCCTGCCAACCCAGGCCGAAATTCCAGAGAATTGAATTTGCTAGCACTGTATTTTACCCTGTAACGTTCTACGACACCCTAAAACCTGTACATGGGGGGTACTGTTTTACTCGGGAGACTTCGCTGAACACAAATATTAGTGATTCAAAACAGTAAAACATATCACAGCGATGATATTGTCAGTGAAAGTGACTTTTTTTGCATTTTTCACACACAAACAGCACTTTTACTGATGATATAATTGTTGTGATACGTTTTCCAGTTTTTAAACACTAATATTTGTGTTCAGCGATGTCTCCCGAGTAAAACAGTACCCCCCATGTACAGGTTTTATAGCATTTTTGAAAGTTACAAGGTCAAATATATGGGTCAAATATTTTTACATTGAAAATGGCCAGGTTGGTTACGTTGCCTTTGAGAGCGTATGGTAGCCCAGGAATGAGAATTACCCCCATGATGGCATACCATTTGCAAAAGAAGACAACCCAAGGTATTGCAAATGGGGTATGTCCAGTCTTTTTTAGTAACCACTTGGTCACAAACACTGGCCAAAATTAGCGTTCAATTTAGTTTTTTTACTTTTTTCACACACAAACAAATATGAATGCTTACTTTGGCCAGTGTTTTCGACTAAGTGGCTACTAAAAAAGACTGGACATACCCCATATTGAATACCCTGGGTTGTCTACTTTAAAAAAAATATGTACATGTGGGGTGTTATTCAGAGATTTATGACAGATAATAGTGTTACAATGTCACTATTGATAAATTTTAAAAATTTATGTTTTGAAACCGCAATATCCTACTTGTACCTATAGCCCTATAACATGCAAAAAAAAGCAAAAAAGCACGTAAACACTAGGTATTTTTAAACTCAGGACAAAATTTTGAATCTATTTAGCAGTTTTTTTCATTCGCTTTTGTAGATGAGTAAAAGATTTTTCAAGTAAAAGTCAAAAAACATGTATTTTTTTCAATTTTTCATCATATTTTTTTATTTTTTTTAAATTAAAATACATGAGATTATATAAATAATGGTATGTAAAGAAAGCCCCTTTTGTCCTGAAAAAAACAATATATAATTTGTATGGGAACAGTAAATGAGAGAGCGGAAAATTCCAGCCAAACACAAACACCACAAAAGTGTAAAAATATGCCTGGTCGCAAATGTACAACATCGCAAAAACAGTCCAGTCCTTAAGGGGTTAAAGAAAGTCATCCCCACCTTTAGTAATCCTTTGGACAGTGTCTGAAAACAGTCTCTATGGCCTTCCCTACTTATGCGCAGGGAGTGAAGCAGGGAAAACCATAGAGACTAACTGTCGTTTCTCAGACACTGTTGGGCCCAAGGTGCATATATATGGCTGAATGATCCTGTCATGCATTTAAGGTAGGGATAAGTTTAAGTTCAAAAACACAAGTCTTTTTGTAGCCAACCCGTAAGAAAGCAGTTCCTTAGCATGCGGACTCAGAAGGCTGATATGTTGCTGATGGGAAAATGTAAAAACCGTATATGCAATCAATTAGTGTGAAAAATAGAAATGCCAAGGGTAATAGATAATGAAAATGGAGAAATTTCTTCGAGAATGTATTTGTCTGCTGTCTGGTTTGAAATCCCTTAAATGCTGTATAAATGGCCCAGCAATACTACTATACGTATTACACCCTGAAAGGTTGATGACCTTGGACAGCGGGAGACAACCTTTGGCACTGTAGATGTTGTGGACTACATCACCCCTGATGCTGTGTCAGCATTATAGGTCTAAGAGCATTATGGGAGATGTAGTCCACAACATCTGGAGTGGTGAAGGTGGCCAACCACGTCCTAGAATTTTATTATTTATTATATTAGTATTATTTATTTATTTATTTATTAATCTGTAAAAAAGTTGACTTAAGTCAAACTCATTAGCAGTGTTATTAACTAAATTGTGTCACGTTGACCGGGAGGTTACACATCTTAGGCAAAAATAGCTGAATTATAAAGATTTTCCATCTCAGCTAATTTGATAACTCAAGCCTGATTTTAGATTATAATTTGCAATTCTGCTTTTAATACTCCAATAATAGATACTAATATAACAGATCAGGGTCGTGCAGTAGACATTGCTTACCTAGATTTCAGTAAGGCTTTTGACACTGTTGCACATTGAAGGCTTATCAAGAAACTGCAATCTTTAAATTTGGATTCCAATATTGTTGAATGGGTAGGGCAGTGGCTGAGTGACAGGCAACAGAGGGTTGTAGTCAATGGAATATATTCGAAGCATGGGCTTGTCACCAGTGGGGTACCTCAGGTATCTGTACTTGGACCCATTCTCTTTAATATTTGTACTAGTGATATTGCGGAAGGTGTTGATGGTAAGGTATGTCTTTTTGTTGATGATACTAAGATATGTAACAGGGTTGATGTTCCAGGAGGGATAAGCCAAATGGCAAATGATTTAGGTAAACTAGAAAAATGGTCAGAGTTGTGGCAACTGACATTTAATGTGGATAAGTGCAAGATGATGCATCTTGGACGTAAAAACCCAAGTGCAGAGTACAGAATATTTGAGTACTAACCTAACCTGAGGAAAGGGGTTTAGGGGTGATTATTTCTGATGACTTAAAGGTAAAAGGCAGACAATGTAATAGAGCAGTAGAAAGAGGGACTTGCTCATGCCATTGTACAGAACACTGGTGAGACCTCACTTGGAGTATTGTATGCAGTACTGGAGACCGTATCTCCAAGAGGATATTGATACTTTAGAGAGAGTTCAGAGAAAGGCCACTAAACTGGTTCATGGATTACAGGATAAAATTTACCAGGAAAGATTAAAGGATCTTAACATGTATAGCTTGGAGGAAAGACGAGACGGGGGGATATGATAAAAACATTTAAATACATAAAGGGAATCAACACAGTAAAGGAGGAGACTATATTTAAAAGAAGAAAAACTACCACAACAAGAGGACATAGTCTTAAATTAGAGGGTCAAAGGTCTAAAAATAATATCAGGAAGTATTACTTTACTCAGAAAATAGTGGATGCATGGTATAGCCTTCCAGCTGAAGTGGTAGAGGTTAACACAGTAAAGGAGTTTAAGCATGCGTGGGATAGGCATAAGGCTATCCTAGCTATAAGATAAGGCCAGAGACTAATGAAAGTATTTTAAAAATTGGGCAGACTAGATGGGCCGAATGGTTCTTATCTGCCGTCACATTCTATGTTTCTATGTTTCATAAAAAAAAAAAAAAATCTACAGTTTTAGAGGATGAACCCTATAGTCTTCTTACTTTATGTTGTAACACTAGTTTGTGGAGAGAATGTTCGAGCTGAATGATGGTTGTTTTTTGGGGGGGTTTTTTGGCTCTAATTCTATCTGGTATATGATGTGTGGATGCAATTTCTAAAAATCAAATTCATGTTTATTAATTATCTCATTGACAGTCCTCCTTACCTTGAGTGTGCTAGGATGAACTGAAATATGATAACACGCCAAGCCATCATTCTCTTATTTTTGCCATTTCATTCCATTTAAATGTCATTTAAATATTGGCATATTCAGCAAATCTAAAACAAGTGCTTATAATGGATGCATTCTAAATCTTACAGTATTTAAGGTAGATCTGTCCGATTTTTCCATGATGAAAATCTTTTCCTACTTTTGTATTTGTTTGTTTTTTCGTACGTATTCAAATCATTTTTGTGTTAATTGAGGGAATATTTTAACTAGTAGTCAACTTTCCTGGTGTCAACGAAAGACACAATCTGAATGTTAATTAGCATCCAGTGCTTAACCTCTTTATCTCACAGAACACAACATATGATTTGAATGTTAGCCAACCTCAGACTTGAATCACGTTACACCGCTGAGAGATTAATTTAACTTTATGATAATATTACCTGGAAGAGAGGACCATAAGAAAAAGCCGTGACCTGAAAAGGGCATATTGCAATGGAAAAATTAAACAATATATATTTTGATGGAGTTGGGGAAAATCTGTATTGTGCTAAATGAAATAAATACAGATCCACTTCATGTAGAACATTCCTTCCAACTTCGAGGTACAAGATTGGGGCAGGTGGTTGGGCCTGAGGGGAGTGTTGACAGCGATATGATTCATGTCTCTGCTAAAGAACTCTCTGCAGGGTCCTCATGCCTGTACACAGGGAAAACGTGCATATTGATAAACTAGAAAACTAAACGGGATGGCAATAATGAACCCCAAAGACAGGACTGTCCTGCCCAAATCAAGACTTTTTGGGACCCTCTAAAGATAGGCAGTGTGACAAACGCTCCTTCCCACGTATGTTTGCCACGGACTCCTGGAGGAGTGTAGAAGCCGGCCTCCTGCCCAACGAGTATGGTCCAGGTCTTAGACACCGTTTGCCCAGACACCACTAGTAGCTCTCCCTGGGTGCCCCTGGTTCTTTCACTTTCCCTTCATGCAAATAGAACCAAACGCAGGCTCTTTGGTGGCCGTTTGCATGAACCAAACCCACAAATTGTCCCAGAGGTACTTAGCCGCAACTGCTATGGAACTAAATTTGGCATTAGGACTTCGTGGGTTCCCCGTCACCTCAGCGGGACTTAACCGCGAATGTTATCGAACTGTTTTCGGCATGAGGTGACCGTGCGGTTCCTGGACAGCTTGGTTCACAGTTTTGAACCACCTTGAAATGGAAGGTGCTTGAGACTAAGGGGAATAAACACTACCTAAGAGCCAGACGGAGCACCCTAAAGTTGACTGGAAAAAGCTCCAAACGCCCTAGAACTATTTTGGGCATAGGACCACGTGTGCGGCCAGTCAGAACTTTAACACAGTGGCATTTCCCCTACACTGCATGGATTTGAGTGCTATTTGGAGAACTTTGGCGCTTACATCAGGGCTATTTGGGGAAGTATGATTTGTGGGGTTATTGTATGTTTTTGGGTATTTTATATTTTTATGTTTGCCTCTCTGTTCCTGGGAGATAATTAAGCAATATATCCCAGGCACAGAGATTCATGGGAGGGGCTTGTGTTAAAGACAATGGTGACCCCCTGCTGGGGGTCTGTGTATAAAAAGGCTGTGTTTGGATGCATTAAACCAGTTGTACTTCCAGGACTATGTGTCATCTAGTTACTGGGAGGGGAAGGGCTATAATCACTGCTTAGCACCTTGCTCCAGCTTGTGGAGGCATTTGGCGGGGAAAGTCCTTGTAAGGACTAGAGTTCCCAGGACTGTGTGTCTTCCAGTCCTTGGGAGGGAATAGAGCTAGTCCCCTATCCTATTCCAGGACGGAGAGGTTCCAACAGGACCCCAGTCAAGCCACGGCAACTGGACCGAAGCGCTGAGGTTTTCCCCCTGTTCCAGGTATGAAGCAGTTTTTGATTGAGGTACCCAGACTGGGTAAAGGGAGCTCCCCTACGGGCAGCCCATAATGGGCCAAAATCACCGTAAACCCACTCAAGCAAAATCTTGTTTTTTTCCCATTTTCTCCACTAATAAAAAAGTTAACTAGGATAGCTTAGTTGTCAGACATTACACAAAGAATGAAAACAAACTTTTAGAGATGAAGCAAAGAACATAAGAGAATAGGGAGAGTTAAAGGCATCATAAAAAACCCCACAAAACATAAGCAGAGACATAGGACATATGGTCCATCAAGTCTGTCTCTGATCCCAGGAGTGGTGGTAATTACTCCAAATTATGACTGTGCCATGGAGATACTTTAGTAAGTAGTGTCATGTGGATGAATTATTTACAATATACTTTGTTGTTCCCAAAGAGAGAGAAATTACTGCTCTCCGCTGGCAAGACGCAGAGAGAACACATTGTAGCATCCATTGCAAAAAACACTTTCATGCCTTCCCAGCATACACAACAACCGGTGATCGAGCATTAAATATGACTGCTAAGGAGGGACTACTAAAATATGGAAGTAATGAAATGAAGATCTTGCTATGTAAACAGATACCGTCTGTTCCCAGAGAAGAACATTTACATGTTTTATGAATAGATAAAAAAAAAAAAAAATATATACTAATTACAGCCAGTCTGAAAAAAAATATATAGGAATAAAATCATATATTGATAGGAAGTTTTTACAGTTTAAAGTACATGCATTAAATAGAGTTTATTATTCTCGGCAGAAGTAATGTGGCTTCATGCTGTTCTACTTTATGGAGCTAACCACGTGGTAAATATCCAAATATCCACAGGAAAAAAAAATCTATAAAGTAACTTTATATTTCTTGATGTAAAACTTTAATGACCTGAAGACTTCTAAACTGACGCATCCTGGCTGTATCTCCAACATTACCTTTTAAATATAAGTACTAAGAAAGAAAATAGGGATAAAGTTACATATCGTTTTATTTATACATGTATACATGTGACATGGAGATTTGACCTCCAGGAAACACTCTCTAGTTGGCGTTGATGAAAGCAGGATTTAGCATCACTCACGTCAATGCTGAACTCCACCACCAAACCTCTATGTCCTCCAGTGGTGGCCCACTTTGACTTATGGCCTGGATTTACCTTTCTTAATTTGATCACTCTGTAGGGCTTAATTTGATCGCTCTGTAGACAACATGAGTGTCTGTTTGGAATGCAGAGTAAATCTTTAGAGTGAATCTTATATTCTCGTTATATTCATATTGAAAGCAGACAAATAAACAGATAAATTCGATCTCCAGAAAATACTGGGTGTGATCCCAAGCATGCATTGAAGATGGAAATCAGTGAGAGAGACACTATTATGAGTTCATGTTTTTCACTATCACCATACAACCTTCAGTCTCATCTGCATCATTCCCTCACATCTATTAGGGTATTCAGAGTTTCTGAGCCAGGGATTAGGTCAGTCGATGAATTCATGACTGTGGTTTCAAGATCATTTCTTTTCAGTTAAATGAAAGTTACCAGACCCCTCTTCCTTTAAAGACTGTACTCAATCAAAATAGACACATTTTTGGGGTGTTTTGCCCAAATTTGAGTCAGACATCACATAGATTTGTATACTAGGTTATAAAGAGAGTTTGTGAGAATTTTACACCTTTGTAATGTTGTAGACGACGTGTGGACTCACCATTGACACTCAAGCTACTATGGATGATGCTTAAACTCTTGTCAAAACTTGGAATAGCCTAGAAAATGTCTCCAATGTGGATTAGCATTTGCCAATATGGGACTCATCATCTGTTCTTGAACTTTGATCCCCACTACTCTTGGCTACCACATTTCCTATTTAGGAAATTATAGAGATCTGACAAAGAAATGGAACTTGAATGACAAAATAGAGAAAGTGGCAAAAAGTTCCAATTCTTCTTCCAGCTATTTCTTAAGATCTGCTACTTTGGCCTGAATGTTGGGATTCCCGGGATTCCCTTGTCAAATCTACACATTTCCCGGTGCAATTAATAAATTTAAGTGCTAAAATGTAACTCCATAACTGCTGCAAATGTACACGTTCCCCCTCAGAAACCCAATTAAATACTTAGTGAAGACATGGGGAACCTTACATTTCCAGCAGTTAGACTATTATTTAGCAATCAAGGTTATTTACGAGAGCAGGAAAACCATATTTATTCCAATATAAAGCAAGTGCTATAACTGTTTCTAATATTTTAACATAGCCCTGGAATTATATAGTCAATGACACTTAGAAAAAAATATATATATACTTCAGGGCTGCAATTAATAAATTGTAGACATCAATCAGTTTTTCTCCTTTTGTATAACAGAACCCTAAAATATGCATTTATCATCGCCCCTGGTTAATTAAGCAATGCTTGGCCACCTTAAACTGAAACTGTCACTTTTCTGGAATGTACTCCATTGATTAAACCATTAAAACGTGCGTTAACCTTTTTTCATGGTCTATTTTCTTTTTAATGTACGTTAAAGATTTAGCAATTTACATCACAATCCAGCTCAGCCTAGGTACAGCCAGGGCACAGAATGCAGTAGAGGAGAGTAACAAAAACATTAAAGGTAATTCCTAAAAAAAAAAAAAAAAAAAAATTAAAAAAATGTCTGTTGTGTTTTCTTTTTGTACCAACATTTTACTTTGTCTACACCTCATTTCTTCTCTTTGTGCCCTTTCTGCCATTTTTATTGCTTCTTTTGTCATTTTAATGAGACCGTAATAGTGGCGCTGTAAATGTATTTAAAAAAAAAAAAGGAATAGATACAAAATCCTTCGAATTGCGAATGCATACTTTTTTCCCTAGTTATATTATATATACATTTTTTTTAATGTAACCTATGCTAAAATAATCCAGAAAAAAAAGTTTGAAATGTGTCAAAAAGACGGATTATTTTGGCCCATTACAGAAAAGAACTGAAAAGTCACCAATATATAAAGAGTGGAGTGACCGTTTTATACATAAGTAAAAAGCATATGTGCACAAAACTGATCTAGATGTGAATGCGAGAATGTCGATTTTTGTAAATCATCTCAATGTCTCTCTTTCTGAATAACTACATGTTAATGTTCAGTGACTGATAAGGGAGGAGATTATGACAATGATCAACAGAGAGCAGGTTGGAAGAGCTCAGTTCCATGATAGAGCTAAATACAGCAGAATTAATTTCTACTTTTATTTTATTTTCAGACAGCAGAAACACATACTTGTTAAATCTATAGGAATCTGTTTTTTACTGGTTTCTTTGCAGTGCAGACCACCGAGGGCCACTAACTTACTGTGGTGATGTTGCATGCATTGAATTTCAAAACATTTTTGTATTGTTACAATTTTATTATATTCCATTTTTCACTATTTTGTTTTGTCTTATTTGTTTGTTTTACGCTTTGACCAATAATAGATTTAGAATTTTTAGTTTTTTTTCTCCTAATAATTCCCTGCCCAATTCCCTGGGTTTCCACTTAACTCCTTAATTGCCAAGACATTCTAACTCTGCATCATTCCAGCCCAAACCCTGACAATAGCGTATAACACAAATAGGCACAATGTTAAATAGTCCTGGAGAGTGACACATTCCCTTTAACTAAACAAATGGCACTGGGCACAATGTAAAGTGCTTATTTTGCATTTGCGGATTTGTACAGAGATCTCAACTGCTACAACCCTCATAACCCTTTCTATATTACTGTAAAAAAAAACAAAAGTAAAATAATAAATTAAATAAAAATATTATGTGTATATATATATATATATATATATATATATATAAACGCCCTAAGACTAAAGCTGATATTGCATAGCGCTAATTTTATCCATTAAGAGCAGACACATCTTTTTGTGTGCATGTGTGTGATAATTCCTTATTAAATTGAAAGTTAATTACATAACTTAATTACATTATTAAGCGACTAGAAGTAATTAAATGTAAGCTTTGTAAACCTCCCCCTCCCCCAAGTTATACTCTTTTGGCGCTGCGTAGGGAATAGACTCATAGGAGTGAGCCTGGGTATTATCTGGCTTTGTACACCCTGGTACAACAGCAGCTCAATTAAAATGTCCACGGAAAAGGATTTCCGAGAAGCATTTAGATTATGATAGAGAGGGCAAGCTAGGCTGAACTGCAGCTTAGATCTCTACTCTGCCTTAATGCATGATAGCTAGGGGAGAGTGAACCCAGATAAATGACTTCTACACAACTGATAAATGGAACAGGATGTTAAACAGCAGTTTCACCGACTTCTCCCCATTTCATGGCATCAGGGCAAAAACTAAACGTACTGTTCATTTATGTTTATTACAGTGTAATCCATTTCTCCTGGCAAAATAACACAACATGCATTTATAGACTGGCAAATAACAAGGAAATAAAAAAATAAACAAAATAAAGCTTATTCTTTAAGAATAAATAAATAAAAAAACTGCTGCAACCTGTGAACTGTTTTGGAAAAATGATTAAATATGGTACAGAACTAGCAACTATAGAAAAAAAACAAATCTATTATGGCAATAAAAAGTTATTGTCCTCACAAATTAACTGGTAATATTATTGCCAAATGTTTTAAAGTTTACTGCTTTAAAATGTAGTCCCTCTGAACTCTTTGTAATAGTTTACATGGGAAAAATCTAAAAAAAAACTTATTATCGGAAGATGCACTGTGAGCTCTCAGGATGGATTTGTAGAAACATAGAAACATGGACTGTGACGGCAGATAAGAACCATTCGACCCATCTAGTCTTCCCAATTTTCTAAATACTTTCATTAGTCCCTGGCCTTATCTTATAGTTAGGATAGCCTTATGCCTATCCCACGCATGCTTAAACTCCTTTACTGTGTTAACACTCTACCACTTTAGCTGGAAGGCTATTCCATGCATCCACTACCCTCTTTCTGGTTACAAAAGTCAACAATAATGTACAGATGACAAGTCTATCGTCCATACACAGACAAAAAGGAAAATGGTACTGACCGTGTCAAATGCTGCTTTCAGTTCTTTTATCCATATCTTCTTATATAAGCTTGGGTACTATCCCAGGTCGAATTGGTATCTAAGATTTGTAAAAATATATTTATGCAGACATATATAGCAACACGTTAAGGAAAACAATTTTTTTTTGTGTGTGGAAATTACACCATTAAATAAAATATTGAAAACCACTTATAGTTTATATTAGCCCTTATTTTACAAGCACTGATCCATTTTATTTTAAATGCACACTAAATACTTCGCATTTAAAATCGTGCAATTCAATTGTGTCGTGGAGGAGGCTAAACTGAAAAAAATGCATCTGGTTCTCCTTCTCCCTCGATCCCCTCTCTCTGATAGATAAGCAGTAGTTATAGGTTTATTGTCTTGCATGTCTTACCCCTAATACAGCATTGTATACTTTCTAATTGTCTCTATTTAGGAAGGACAGTCCATATTTTGAGCCCAAATCAGTTTGTCCCTCTGTTCTATTGTAATGTCCTTTTTCAGTAGGTCCATCTTGTTGGTGCAAGTGTATAACAAAGCTTCAAAGGCTTTACAGCAATAAAACTCAAAGTAATTTCTCTTTAAACTACAATAATTGTGTTTCAATTTAGTTTGTGTAAATAAATTACTTTCATCTTGTTCTAAATGACATTTTAGTGACAAAAATGGTTATCCATAGATCATGAAGTTTCTAAAAATATCTTAAAATAGTCCTGTCCCTGGCCAGATCTTCAACCCCACCACGATCAAGTAACGTGTCCATCTTTGGCTATTTTGAAATATTAGAAGGCATGGCGTCAGGGGAAGTCCAGGTCTAAAATATCTGAAGTCTACCTTTGGCCATGCCTGCATGATATGTCCAAATAAACCTGTTGTCATATAGCCTTTGTGACTGTATAGTAAGGGGTGTATAGATAGACCAGGGATGGTTCCCCTTTAGACAATGTATGTAAGAAATAGCAACATGGCATTAAGTAGGAGATTTATCAATGAAAAAGCAGGTGCCATTCTTGGGCAAAGTGCTAAATTATGAGTAATCACCGTGGAAACCAATAGAATGTATCTCAAGATTTAGGACTTGGCACCCAAACTAGCACTTGCGTTAAGTGACCAAGTATAATGCCACTTGAAATAAGCTCACTTTTGTTTTAAATGAGAGAGACTATGTAGCTGTACAAGGTTAAAGTAAAAAATAAAAAATAAAAATAAGATTGGTACATCAGTTTGCTCCTGGATACAAGATACAAAAATAAACTAATTTACTGTTACAACCGTAAGTTCCAATGCAGTTTGCCCTATAGACGCTCTTGAATGAACTAGACCAACCTTAAGCACATGTTTTTGTGTGAAGAAAAGTATGCCCTCCAGTCACGACTGTGACTTGTTGATTGTTTTCCTGCTCTTGAATTGTCTAGCACGGCCCCAAACCTTTTACTGCTTTAGCGGATAGCTTTACAGGTGTTGCGAAAGTGACTGAGATTATGCAGTGTTGCTATTAAAGGGACTCTTCAGTGCCAGGAAAGCAAATCTGTTTTCCTGGCACTGTAGAATCCTGCAGTGTCCCCCTTGCTCCCACCCCCCATCCCATGTTGCTGAAAGGGTTAAAACCCATTCAGTGACTTCCTTGAATCCAGCGCTGATGCTCCTTCCCCGCCGAGGTCAACCGGCGGGGAGACCTAATGCGCATGCGCGACAATGTGCATTAGACCTCCCCATAGGAAAGCATTATTCAATGCTTTCCTATGGAGATTCCGGCGACGCTGGGGGTCCTCATGCATAGCGGGAGGACGTACAGCGTTGTTTAAAACACTTTTCATGTTTTAAGAAGCCGGAAGTCCTTCTAGTGGCTGTCTGATAGACAGCCAATAGAGGATGACTTAACCCTGCTAGGTAATTATTGCAACTTATAAAAACTGCAATAATTATAGTTGCAGGGTTAAAGGTGATGGGAGTTGGCACCCAGACCACTCCAATGGACAGAAGTGGTCTGGGTGCCTGGAGTGTCCCTTTAGTGCTAAAAAGCATTGAGGCTAGTTTCTGGGTTTCTGGGTTTTTGGATTTTTTTATTTTTTCTAAATATATTTTTGCAGTGCATAAGGTAGGTACATACAGGCCTGAGGTACCCAAACTGCATTCCTCTGGCAACATATCATGCTGTACAAAGGGGTAGACGAGTGTACGTGCACAATTTTATATTATAATGAGCTTGTGTAAAGATAAGAAACATGCTAAACGTTTGAGTCCAGGTCATGGGCATATGTATAGGTTAATCACTCAGGAGTTTGTTTGCAAGGGTTACTTACTCCTGGTCTATCATATCCTATATTGGTAATATGAAACATGCTTGTGCTGTGGTGCTGTGTGTGTGCTGTGGAAGACATATACCTGCATAACTGTTGGCAGCAAGCCTATAAACAGGTGTTATGTCTAAACATTCAGGATTGTGTTAGCATAGACCTCTTAGACTAGGTTTAACAGGTTAGGGATTCTGGAATTAGGCAAATAGTATTACATTATACCAGAAGTTAGCTAACAGGCAAAATAACATCCGAGCAAATACAAAGTTCTCACGGTGTGTACGTGGTCTAAGGCTTAAGTAGCTTGGTAAGTCAGTGTAAACACACACCTAGCCGATGCCTATTCTGGAGGTCTTGGTTGCAGTTTTAGAGTTGATTTCTGTGAGCCTCCCTTGTTGCTTGTTGGTATCCCGCACCTCTACGTGGCCCTCACAACGCCTTCCAGCTGAGGTATCCCTCCTGCCTCGGGATCTTTCAGGAGCCTGTACCATTGTTCCAAGTCCTTCCCTGGTGGGGGTCTGCACAGGGTTGCTACCTGCCGCTTCAGCATGTATCTTGCATTCCTCCGTAGGCATGGGTGGTTATGGGGGTCAAGCCCCGTGTGGCTCTAATCCCGGGTGGGCTTGTTATGTGGGGGGGACCGGGATGACCCCCGCCGGTCCGGGGGGAACAAGGGCTTTTTTTGTCAGAAATGCAGCTTGTCGCGGCGTCAGGTAAGCAGCCATCTCTCCCATGCTTGCCGTGCGTGTAGGCATCTGACTCTTGTCGATTGAGAGGTGCTCGTAATGTCGCTTGGGTGGTGTCTGCTTGTTCCTTTCGGTGTCACCACATGTTTGGCGACCATTCTGTCGCGTTTGGTCGCCGTTTTGTTATTCGATTTCTGCAGGAGCTGCTGAGGCTAGCGTCCTCTCAGCTCTGCGGTCAGGCCCCACCCCATAATTGTTATTTTTAAAACAGGTTAGTATTTAGAAATAAGTGAAAATTTACTTTGCATAAAATAATAAAGTGCTGTATTATATGTACATATCACATTTTAGTAAATCAGCATTTTGCGTGACTTCACTGATGTCTGATTGAGTTGGGCATTAGAGAAAAGTCCTGTGGCAATACACGTTACAAAAACTACTATGAAAGAACTCTTGAGCAGTTTGACCCTTAGCTCTGCATAGGGACAGCCCAGATTACCCCACCCTAACAGGTCGCCTATCATTTGGTGTACATAGGCCACTATTATAGCAGAAAATATTTCTGTGTACAGCCGCCATGCTCAGACGGTAGTCGTCTCACCCCCCTATCAATCCCAGCATGCTTCCATTACATATTTAATGACTGTATGACCACCCGACAGGCATTTATATAAATGCAAATGTAAATTATCCCATTTATACAGACAGATATCTTAACAAAACTATTGTAGCTTCTACAGCTTCAAAACACATATCTGTGAGATTTATTGCTGCAAAGGTCTGTGTAATCATGAACAGCCAAAATGTAAAACTTTTTTTGGAAAAAAAAGAGACATTAAGTCAGAAAAAAATAAACAAATATTTCAGCTGAAAAGAGGGACTCTCTCTCCAAAAGAGGGACGCTTGGAAGGTATAGTAAAGAGGGGCACTTTATCCTCTGCAGTGTCACAACTCTACTTGCTGTAAATATAGAAGATAATATGAAGCTGTGTTAATTGTGTTCTGAGAAAGTTTAATAGTAGTGTGTGTGTGTGTATATATATATATATATATATGATATTATTACCTTGGAGAGAACAATGTTCACTTTCTTGGAAATGACCTCAATATATATCAGATGTAGATATATTTGTATTTCTTTAAATGAGACTCATTAATCACTGAACACATATATCTGCTGCTTTTACAGATATTTTCCAGCCTGTAGCTTAGGATTTATTGTACAATCTCTGTAGCTACTGTTCTGAAAAAACCCAGGGATCAAAAGCTTTGTAGTGTATATGAGATTGAGAGTCTTTGGTGCATGTGCCTTCATGGCCAAACATGTATAAAACATAAGTGGAATTGACAATTTCATTATTTTTCACTTTCAAGGGGATATTTTATTTATATTGCTCTTCTTTCACACCTTGGATGAGTCTGGTTAAGGAATTCTCATTTTTCAGTTCTTGTCCACGTGGTTAGAACTTAGAACTTTGAAATATAGATACATGTAACTGGTGGGTAATGGGTGGGTGGGATGGCCCTGGAAAATAGCTCTCTAAACGCCATGACACAGAGACTATTAGGGTTTATATGAAAGTGAGAATTCAAGGTGAATTTCACATTTAAAGTCAAAACAGCTGAACTGGGTTAGTTTTTATTAAGTGCTTTCAATTGAGCTGTATAACCTGAATTTTATACACTTTGTATACACTAGACAGAGAATTGTGGGAAATTGACAATGGAGCTAAACATTTGATGCCAAAATAGCCTGAATATCTTGGTCAAATGACTCGGGACATACTTGAGAGCAATCTCAATGTATTCTTCCTGGTAAAATATTTTATAAATAAATAATGTATTTAAAATAACTTACTTCAGTAACCTGAAACCTTTGATATTAAAATGGGCTTTATGTCTTTGTCAAGTGTCAGACGTCGCCCAATGGTCAGTCTGTGTATACCGTATGTGCCACATCTTGTTAGTTGCAGGTAGGGCCACATTAACATAGGGGCTGATGGAGCTGTAGCTTCAGGTCCATGCCAATGGAATAGGATCATTGATTTTTTTAAATTTTGTTTTACTCTTCACATGCTCTTGCTTAAAGGACCACTATAGTTCCAGGAAAACATACTCGTTTTCCTGGCACTATAGTGCCCTCAGGGTACCCCCACCCTCAGGGACCCCCTCCCGCCCGGCTCTGGAAAGGGGAAAAGGGGTAAAACTTACCTTTTTCCAGCGCTGGGCGGGGAACTCTCCTCCTCCGATCCTCCTCCGTTCCTCCTCCGTTCCTCCTCGTCGGCTGAATGCGCACGTGCGGCAAGAGCTGCACGCGCATTCAGCCGGTCGCATAGGAAAGCATTATCAATGCTTTCCTATGGACGCTTGCGTGCTCTCACTGTGATTTTCACAGTGAGAATCAGCGCCTCTAGCGGCTGTCAATGAGACAGCCACTAGAGGATTTGGAGAAGGCTTAACCCATTCATAAACATAGCAGTTTCTCTGAAACTGCTATGTTTATAAAAAAATGGGTTAACCCTAGCTGGACCTGGCACCCAGACCACTTCATTAAGCTGAAGTGGTCTGGGTGCCTAGTGTGGTCCTTTAAGTATGGGAACTTAAGAGGGATGTAGGGGAACAAAACTATCAGACAATGAAATTAGTTCAGGTAAAACTGACTTTGCTAGTAAGAAGCTTAGGAGAGGAGTGGACCAGCGAGTGCTTAGAAAGCGTAGAGCGAGCGCATTATTAGATGCATTTATGCCAAGCTCAGGGTGCTGTCTGCACATTATGTCCTTGTTTGGTCATCCTGCATGATTGGCAGGCAGCCTGACGTGCATTCACTCCAGGCTGACCATCTAATTCTTTGTGCAGACATGCCCTCTTTTTGTTTGTCCCTTTGGGCGATTCTGGTTACGTAACTCACATCAGTGGCCCACCCTTTTACCCCGCCCACCAACATCCTGCTTCACTGCTGTTAGGGTGTATGGATTTACTTGAGAAATTAAAGTGAGAGATTAGCATGGGATGTGTGTTTTCTTATAGCTGCATCTGTGAGTTTCACCTCCACTAAACACATGCTGCTTGGAGGTATAACTGTGTTTTCTGTTGATAAGAGTCTTATAATTAGGCCCATCATAACTGTCAGCACCAGGCCCAATGGGCTCTTTGAGTGCCAGAGAGCCTGGATTATATATATATATATATATATATATATATATATATATATATATATATATATATATATATAAATGGAACAAATTGAGAGCACTCATTGGATTTAGTAAACAAAAAAATATATTAAATCAAACGCATATAAATCAACGTTTCGACCGTCTAGCGGTCTTTATCAAGATTTACTAAATCCAATGAGTGCTCTCAATTTGTTCCATTTGTATATTTTGCACGGAGAGGCACCTGGTCATTGCTGAATTAATGCTTTTGCTATGGGATGAGTGCCAGAAACTATTGTGATTTTTATATATATATATATATATATATATATATATATATATATATATACATACACACAATACACACACTGAGACACGCACACAGACACACAAACAAAGACACACATATAATTTATAAATGAAATAATTTCAGCTATGTTAATGAAATCCACATCCCTGGACTAGAGCCATCATCTCTAAAATGGTCAGACTAGCAATCTTCTGCCTTCTTGTTTAGACATATTTATTCCACTGCCAGTGTTACTGCTCTAATTAGTCCATGTCTAGCAAATATTCCATCACTGTCCTCCCGAGCTGCCTGGATTTGACACTTAGACACAGCATCTATCTTTACAAGAACGGACCTGTTTATTTCATCCGGCTCCTGAGTTGTAATAACTTTGTGCACTGCAGAGATTGGCTTCAAAGGGGGTTGGTTTACGGATGCTCTCTCTCAATCTGCAAGTGTTTGTAACCGAGGAAGCTTCAAAGACATACAAACTGCAATTGCAAATCAAGTGCAATTGTATCATATAATAGTCTTTGAGAGATAAGAGCTGTGCACATGTGGGGTTATCTCTGTAATTTGCCAAACTGACACAGTATACACGGATCCTCTGATTGTATCTTGTGACTCGCTGTGATATATTGTTGCACCTGTGCAGAGCTTGGCACGGGTCAAACCTGGAGAGATATGGTGGGCTGCAGTTTCATTTGTATGATAATGAACTGCATAACCATTTCAATGATGTATGGAGGATTGGGAGAAGCCAGGGGGCTTATAGAAGTCCATACAAAATCAATTTTGTGCTGTCAGGTGTAGTATGTGCTAAATAATTATCATTTCACGAGGTGAAAGGCAGAGGTACAGAATGATTTAAATGGAAACAAAGAATAAAATATTGAAAGCCTGTAATTTACCAGCAGTTTTATTGCAAGGTCACATTTCATAATTGCCTCTCGGTTAGAGCTAGCTGTTTAATGGCTGCCTATGGATTTGTCCTGTATGTACATTTTTTTACTGCAGTATATTTCTTAATGTATATGTCTATATTATTTCAAGGCAGAGCCAGATTAAGGGTGCCTAGTGCCCTAAAAAGGGTGCCCCCATCGTAGAGCCCTGGGATCTGTTTCTCTGAGTGGTGTGTGTTGACTGAGAGTTGTGTGCGTGAGAGTGTATGTCATAGCAAAGTGTTTTGTGTGTGAAGAAGGCTGAGAGCTGGGCAGATCTGTGCGCATAGCATTATATACCAGTGTATGTGTCTTAATATACTTGTGTGTCAATGTATGTCTATGCCTGGGAGCGTATGTGTGTGGGGCTGCTCCTGGTATTTTTATGTTGTGTTTATAGTGAGGCAACGGTGTATGGTGATGACTGATAGGGTGAGTAGGTGAACAGTTGATGAGTGAGTGTGACAAGATGAGTGTGGCAGGACGAGGTGACGAGTGTGACAAGGTAAGCGAGCAAGTCAGAGTTCAGGCTGGGAATCCTTGTATCAATTCTCCTACACCCTCACAGAGCGCTGGAACTGTGAGTGACTGCAAATAATATGGTAGACCAAAGACCACCAGGGAATCATTTTTAGGAGCGCAGGGTAGTGCAGGGAGATCTTTTAATCTTTTGAAGTCTCTGCTGGGAAAATCCCCGGGGATCTTAACACTGTACTGTGCATGAAGGATTGACCCAAGCACTAAACAGATTAACATGGTTCAAACAAGGACACTGATATTTAAAGGGATATCCTGGGCACCAATACTACTTTAATGTGTTTGATAGATTTTGGTCTAATGAATAAGTTGTATTTTTTGAATGCTCAAATCTTTTTCTATCAGTGTTATGCACACAGCTCAGCCACTGAGAGTACTGAATGATCTGAGCTAAAAAACAATCTGCATTAGGAGGAGAGAAACATAGAAACATAGAATGTGACGGCAGATAAGAATCATTCGGCCCATCTAGTCTGCCCAATTTTCTAAATACTTTCATTAGTCCCTGGCCTTATCTTATAGTTAGGATAGCCTTATGCCTATCCCACGCATGCTTAAAAAAAAGTTCTGCCACCTGATTGCACGTATGCCTCAAATGGCACAGTTGTATGCAAACAGGATCTCAAAGTATTCGAAAAAGCACCCAGGGAGGGATATAGTAAGGATATCACTACCTGTTTGCAGTTTTGCAGAGACTGTGTACATACATTTCATAAGGAAGATTTTCTAGAATGAGGGGGCGTGGCCAAGGAGGCAGGATTATGGTGCATCATTGTGCAAAACATTTAATTGTACAAAAAAACTTTAAAGATTGGATGACCATGTGACCAAATCTGTAGTGTACAGTGTAGTGTTCCATCTGTGCACATGCACTGCTTGTGTCTGCCCCTTTTCCCTACCTTTTCCCTACCTCCCACCCTGTATTTAACCTCCCTATCCATTCTGCTGCTATATTTTTTAATCCCACCCTTCTTCCTCCTCCTTCATTCACTCCCTCACCTTTCTTCTCCACTTGCAAGCTTTTAGCACGCGCATGCACTCTGAGCCCATTAAATCATCCAATCAAATGCTCCTCTATGGGAAGCCTTTGATTGGACCTCATACGGCGCCTATGATGTCACATGGGGGCGCCGCCAAACAGTGCCAGGAACTTCACCCTGCAGTGGATTAAGATAAGTAAAAGCTTTGTTTTAAACGCTCTTTGAGCGTGTTTGGTTTGGGGCAGCTGATAGAATAATGCCAATAGGGCATTATTCTGTACAGTAAGAAAAGGGTTGGAGAAACCCTTTAAGAACTTTTAAGGAGGAGAAGTGTTTCCAGCAAAGCTATAGAGAGGTATCCACAAAGTACCTCATTGTGTTGAATGGCAGATTTGCTGAATGTATAAATGAAATGAAGTAAATAGAACCAATAAAATAAACATGTTTTAAAAGCACTATGCCTTCCTTTATATCGAAGGCTAAACCAAGTCATAAAGAGTTGGCTGAAAAGAATATAAATTAACATAACCATTTCCTGCTACAAAATAGTTTTAAAAAAAAACAGCTTGCTCCAACAGTTAATGGCAAAGTGCTAGACTGCAGGTACTGACCCCCGATACCTCGGACAAGATAGGAATTGCAAGGTTTGACAAGTTCCAAACTCTAGAACAGTGTTTCCCAACCCAGTCCTCAAGGCACACCTACCAGTCCAGGATTTAGGAATTACCCAGTTGTGTCTAAGGTGTTTTTTTTCTTCTTTGTAAAAACACCTTAGACACAACTGGGTAATCCCTAAATCCTGGACTGGTAGGTGTGCCTTGAGGACTGGGTTGGGAAACACTGCACTGGAATCAATCACTCACAACTGCCCTAACTGGGGACTATATATTCTGCCATAATCGTTTTAGAGTAAGTTAGAGCCTAAGGGATCTGGAAGATCAAATAATTGGGGGAGAGGTGGGGGGAGAGGAGGAGGGGGGGGGAAGTGTCAACCACACAACAAACCATCAAACACCTTCCATCATGTGTTTGTTTATCTATCACAAGGGTTGAATCGCCTTTCCTTTCCTTTCATTGGGTGGTAACTGAGTTACCAAGTAACAGAAGAATGCCAATTCCTCGGAAACTGTTATGTTTTTTGCAATTTTCCGTAGTAACCAGCCATCATCTATCTATCTATCTATCTATCTATCTATATTCCGCTTGATCTTATTGTTTTTCTTTTTCTACTGCTAACCTGTATAATTACTAACGTTTTAAAAGTGCCTTGATTAGCGGGGCTACATTAGAAATTGCCTACATATAATTTTAATAATTAAACCTGCCTTCTGCTCATTCATGGTGTTCCTCACAGGTGAGATTAGCACAGATCGCATTGGCTTCAAAACAACTTGCAAAACACTCTCAGGGTTATTAACTAAGGTGAGAATTCAAAGTGAATTTCAAACTTAAGGCCAAAATAGAATTCGGAAAATATTCTCCAAGTCAGTGATGCTTCTTCCAGTTTGCCAACTTTGGTCTAAATTGTGTAATTCACTTTGAATACTCACTTTATTAAATAAGTACAGTTTACTGAGTAGTCCGACTTGCATAAGGAGCTAAGGGCCGGCCATAATTCACCGCTTTGTGAATAAACCGCTTAGAATGCCAGAACATGAGAACAGTTGTGCGCTGTAGGGAGTGAAATTCAGGTCAAACAGGATGTAAGTGAATCTTACTGATTCAAGCAATTCTCAAAAAAAATTGTGATCGGCGACGTAAGTGGGTGCATATTATACAAGTTAATCAGGATATATAAATATTAACAAGGCCACCTGGTCTTGCAAAATACTCTTAACACATTTTCTTTTTTAATAACAGAATAAACCTAACTGAATTAATTTTCAACTGAATATTTTAACATGGAAAAAAAAAAGTGCTCTTGATTTGTTTTGGGAAATGGGCTTTTGGGCTGGTCCAATTGAAAAAACCAGCGTTGGCGATGAGACCTGTGAGATGTAATTACAGATGATCTATACTATTCAGTGTTATGCCTTAGAGATCATGCAAATCACAATCTTCCTGCTTGTGGAATTTAATACAACGCAAGAGAGCGGCATAGGCTGAGGCAATCATTTAGAATATCTGCTAATTAAAAAGAAAAGAAAGGAATCGTAAATTGTGGAAAGTTTTGGCAATATGAATACATGCTTGCTGAGAATGCTGATTTAACACTGTCATACAGAAGATGGAGGATCATCCCCAGCCAGTGTGAGGTTGCTAGTTCTGACGGGATCAGTCTAACATTTCGTCCTTCTGAAATCAATACAATAAATACCCTCAACCAGACAAGTTACAGGAACACTCCAGGCACCATAACAACTTAATTGAAAGGTCCTAAAGGGGTTACTATTGTCTAGAGTGCCCAAAGTCTGTGTTCCAGCGCCAAATCCCACTACCTCTCTGTTTTCCGTAAATAAGGAAACTGGAAGGCAATTGCAGAATCGGGCAGTAGCTCTGCTGAATAAATGGAGTCGTCAGCTGATGCTCTCAACCAATCAGTGACTCCCCATTTATAAAACTGGCTTAAAAAAAAATAGTATTTCTCCTTCCAGTTTCCTGATTTTTAGAAAATGGAAGTACAGAGAGGCAGAGAGGTTTTGTGCTGTAACACAGACTTTGGGGTTAAACAGTTTAAGGTGAGATAGGGAACTCCAAGCACCATAACAGCTTCATTTTGATTAAGTTGTTATGGTGCCCAAACTAGTATTTAAGAATGTCCATGTTCAGTCAGGGCAACATAGTATCGATGTGCATCTGTACCTCTGAGATTCTGGCTAAGAATGATAGTGGTTGTAGTTCAACACCCTGCTGGAGATTCCTTGCTTATAAGGTAAAATATAAAACGTTTTATTTCCAATGATTACCATACAAATATATTGATTCATTACTGTTAGAAAAACCTTCCAAGCGAGTTATCTGCAGAAGTCACCATTAACATCTTATCAGATTTGTTGTAGATAAATAATTTGTAAACGTTTTACTAGCAGTATTGAATCATTTGGAAAGTTTATTAAATTGAAGCCACACTTTTTATTTTGTTTTTAATATTTTTTTTTTATTATTATTATTTTAACCCTTTAACACAAACTTTTTTTTCCTGGCAGTTGTTGCTGTTAGACAGACTCCCAGCTCGTACCCAGAGGAGACACAAAAGACTTGGTGATTGCAGATTTGTGATTGCTGTTACAGGGGCCTCACTGATTAAGTGGCACTGTAAGCTCCATTATAGAAAATGTGTTAAATAATTAGGTATGTGAAAGACAAATAACTAATCTGTATTAGCTATTGTGTGAGCTATTCCCCAGAGAAAGCACACTATGTGCATTGTTTTTCCTATCCCCTTTCCCATTGCCATGTTAGTCTAGTGATAGCTATGGATTTATACCATAATCCCCAGAAGCCTAGCTTTAGGGATAAGAATGATCTGTATCTCTGTTCCTCCCTTGTGTTAAACTCCATGCAGTAATAGATGCAAACAGAAGCAATTAATATGGTTTTAATGCCTGTGCAACAACTGGAGCCTAGTCTCCACAAGAAACCTTCTTTGAAATAGGTGTTAGTGCCTTTGGGGAATCTTATGCCTTCAATCCGCACTTTTGAGATTAGTATAAAAGAGAGGGACAGAAGGATTTTTTGCCCAAAATAGGGACTGTCCATCCTAAATAGGGACACTTGGGAGGTATGCATTCTCTTGCATCAGGCAGTTGAAAGATTCCTTTAAACTGCCGCAGAGTACTGGTACCGTCTGATGTGATTACTATTCTTGGACACAAAGGGAAAAGTTATTTTTATATATATATATATATATATATATATATATATATAGAAGTGGGCCAAGGCCAAAAATATTGTTGCTTTCTCTATCCAAGATCACGTTAAAGGAACACTGTAGGTTCAGGAACACAAACATGTATTTCTGACCCTATACTGTTAAAACAGCTCCTGGCTCCCCTTGTCCCCCTAAATATAGTAGAATCTTATCTTTATTGCAGTCTGCTGATGCTGGCTCTGCCTCTAATCTGCCTCCTTGGCTGACCTCATCAGAAGTGATGATCTCCAATCACAATGCCTTCCTATAGTGGGCTGAGATGCATTGATTCAGTTCAGTGTCTCAATGCAGAGAGTGAACACACTGAATGAGTCTGCAGCACTCCCCCAGGAATCACATCTAGTAGCCATCTGTGGAGAGGCCACTGGAGGTGTCCCTAGGCAGTATTGTTAATACTGCCTTTTCCCTAAAAAACTGTGTTTACATTGAAATGACAGCAGAGACTGACTATACTTACCAGAACAACTACATTAAGCTGTAGTTGTTCTGGTGACTATAGTGTCCCTTTAAGCCTTCTCAGTGGCAGCCCAACTGTGTTTACACTGCATACAGGCACTTAACTAAGAAGCCATGTGAAATACCATGTTAAAACGCTTCAGAGATGAACAGTGGATTACAGATTGCAACTTAAAAATTGTTCCCTTTAGCCAACAGACTCTGGCCTATCCATTGTTTGTAAATTTTGTCTGTAAGCAATGCAAATGTAGATGTATATTATGGGACATATAGGACACTCAGTGGGATGGCAATAAATGTATTACTCTTCGTCACATATGCACATTTATTAAATTGTATTTAAATCTCTCAATAGTTCGCTGTTGTAGGCATTATGTTTGCATGTTCATCTGGCGGAGATTCGACTTAACTTCCCTTTAGTTATATCACTGGCTGCTCATGCGATCTTGCTAATGAGGAGAGTGCTTCTGGCAAACTCCAATTTGTTGCTTTCATGGATGTGTCCCGTGGAGCCTTGGCTGATACTCCAGTAAATTAATACATTATAAAATGTACAAAAAAATGTTCTATCATTTTTTTGGAACGTACTATATACAACGAATTGTGAAGTGGATCATTACTCTAAAACAAAACACATGAATTCATTTTGGTTGAGGCAAGGGTCAGTCCGGTCATAATGACCATACCTAGTGACTTCACACTAACGAATTTGCAAGTCGGGTGGGTTGGTACATAGCTTCCATAGTGTCTGATTGAAATACTTAATATCTGTGTTGAGGAGAGCAGCGCCTACCTAAGTCTACAACTTGACCAACTTTAAAAGTAATTTGCCTAAAAAACTGGCTACCTAAAAAATATAGAATGACTAGCTCTCTTGTATGGGACCAAACACCTTCTACTCCCATAGAAATCCCATAGTGATCTCCAGGTTATGGGGTGTATAAACCTTGTTATATTGTTTACATTGAAATACTTATCAATAAACACATGAATACATTAATTATGCCTTTTGACAGAGAGCTGTCTTGGTGTATGAACCATTGGCAAGTGAATATGTGATGAAGAAATGCATGACCATCTTTGGTCTCTTCTATTCTAAGAAGACACCACCGCTATACTTCCTATTCTAAGGCTAGTGCTCACAACATTGGTGAAAGCATATAACATAGCATTGATATAAAACTAGGGGGGCATTTCTAGGTGGAGTCTTCTTAGAATAGGAAGTGTAGGGGTTGTGTCTTCTTAGAATAGAGGAGACCAAAAATGGCCATGTGTCGAGACTACAGTGTTTTGGCATGGTCAAGTGGAAAACTATGTATGTGATGTCCTTGCAATGTAGAAGGTTTTCAGTGTTATGATTTCAGCTAAACAGAAATTAACCCGATCAGTTAGCTTATGAGATTAGACCTTTCCTTATAATTTATTAAAAATTCTATCACAACTCCTTTCATGAAACGTTTACCAATTACTATAAACCTCGGAAATGTCAAATTCACTTTTATTACTTCTGGTATTCAAGTGCATAGCTATGTTTTTATTACTAATAATGGTTTTTGTTTAACTATCACAGTCTTCGTTAAGTAATCTTCTTTTATCGCCTTAAATCATTTTTTTATAATATCTCAATCAATACTTCACACTGTTCAATCTTTTCTTAACAATATTACATCATTCTGGTTTTCCAGCATAGAAGCCTCTTTATAGTTAACATGCACCATCAACACGTATGTTAAAGTAGAATGTTGTTTTTAAAGTCTACGTAAAGGCAATAGAAGGATGTTTGTATTACAGCAAACACGGCAAATGACTGACTCTAGAACATCGAGATATTGATCATCAATGGGGAGATAAGCATTAGTTTAGAGCATGGGTCCTCAAACTCCCCCCCCCCCCCAGATGTTGCTGAACTACAACTCCCATGATTCTCTGGCTGTCTATGTAATTGAAAGAATCATGGGAGTTGTAGTTCAGCAACATCTGGGGGGCCGGAGTTTGAGGACCCATGGTTTAAGAGTGTATGTTTTGGTTCTAGAATGCAACACTTATTTAACTTTTCCATTCTATTGCCATAATTCAAAAAGATTTGAGAAGTGTTTTCTTTCTTTTTTTTTTATTGATAATGCCTTGAAGAAAGACATTAAAGACTGATATTGTGTCTTCCGTTGGATTATTTCTCAATTTTGCTTTTAAGTCTTTTATTTCACCTTTGTAACCTGTGTTAAATTGATGTGAGCCTGAAATGTCTTTTTCATTATTTTTTTGCATTCTCACTGTAATGCCAGTATTTTTATATTGGGTTTTTACCAATTATATAGATTCTATCAAAATCTTAACAATCTTTCTCTATCTGAAACATTTTTGACATTTTTTTATTCCCCAAGAGCTAAAAATAATTTTCCACTTAATTTAAGCTTTTTCTGACACAAGATGTTAAGTTATCAACATTTCCTAAATTTGAACATTGCATACAGTATTCTCACATGCTATTCATGGTTTTGGGGGCTTATTACCGCAACTTTGTGTTCTACAAAGATGATATATTTATCACATAACCGCTGCCTTGTTTTTTTAGCCCCTGAAAAAACATTAAAGGATCACTGTAGGGTCAGGAACACAAACCTGTATTCTTGACCCTATAGTGAAAACCCACCATTTAGGTGGCTTGAATCAATGCATCTCTATGAGGAAAATTCATTGTCTCCATGCAGAGCGTGGGGACGCTGAACGCCACTGCTGCCTACTGTGCAGCCCTGAGCAAGGAAGCCCCTCCAGTGGCCATCTAAGGAGTGGCCACTTGGAGGTGTCCCTAGGTGCAATGTAAACACTGCCTTTTCTCTGAAAAGGCAGTGTTTACATGAAAATGCCCTAAGGGAACTATTATACTCACCAGAACAACTACTTTAAGCTGTAGTTGTTCTGGTGACTATAGTGTCCCTTTAATATGTCTTCATCACCAACAACACACAAAGTACAATATATATTATCTGATACACAATCAACATTAATGGTAAACATAATGGAAAATTATTAAGATTTGTTGTCATGACTCAATTTGTGATATTTCTTAGTTGTTTTTCATTACAAACATCTACTTACAAATTCTATTGTTAAAAAAAGGCAAATTATCATTGTCTAGTATGCATATAAAAGCAGAATTTATTGCCTATAGAAATGTATTTACAAGAGTAAGACAGACTTATGCAATAACGGGGACTGTTACCTGTTTATCATGATTCCACAATCGCATGAATATATCGATAATATCTATCCGCGGACCAAAGTGGACATTCCATATCTAAGCATATTATAATTTCTGGTTATATCTAGTTATAGCACTTGGTTGTTTTAATAGTTAATGTTCGTATTGTATGTAAATGAATACATATTTGAAATAATCCCTCCTTTTTCCTAAAAGTCCTGTGAACGCAAGACGATGAGGTCATTTTAGGGGGATTGCTAGGGAAGACTTCAGGGGGGTAAAGCCCTACTATAGGCCTATGAGCCACACATGTTAATTGTTTCTATGTTATCCCTAAGCAATGGTCCATGGTTCAAACCTGGATCAAGAAATTTGAATTGGGGCCATCCAGCAGTGATGCAGCCAGCTCGGAGGTACAAATGTGTCAGGGGCTATTGCTGCACAAGTTTAAATAAGTGTCAATTGAGTGGAGTCTAGGGGTCTCAAAAAAGCGGAGGTGGGGCAATATTGGGAGCATCTAATTCAACACATACATAATGTTGACACCCATCAAAGCCCCCAGGCTACATTGACTTCACAATAACAAAGTATTTTCGCACGACAGTAGTGGAATCTGTGGTGGTTATTGTAATCAGATGGCTGATCGCTGTAGAAATATACTTATCAAATATATGCAGTACCATTGTGAGTCTCCAATTGACTTGGCTGATCGTTTGCTAAGTTTTGAATATATAAATTACCCTTAAAAATTCTGTAAACATTTACATCATCGCGGAGTGTTGAAATCTGTGTCTGTATTCAGTTTAGAACGTGATTTATCCTACCTTTCCTTGGCTGGTTGGATTACTTTGCCTGTGATGTAATCTTACAAGGTTTATTGACTAGGCAGCAATTAGCGGTGAACCGATATCAATATTTAGATTAGGGCTGGGCAAAAAGAAGATCCTGAGTTGAAGAACAACTACTGTCATGATGCTTAATCATCCTTTAGAATAGCAAAGCATCTTGAGAGTTGTACTCGTACAACATATGGAAATCTACCTTCTGCCCACCACTGATTTTAAAAAAGAATCTGAAAATAAGCTAAATACACCAAATATTTTTAATTTTGTAGTTGTTTCACCAAATGTCAATGTTATAGACTGACATATAGACTGAATAGACTGATTTTTCACTTGCTAATTATATCCAGTCCACGTGCAGTTTTAAAAGTATTTTTTTTCTGTTTTAACATAATATAAAATGTTACTTGCATTCCTATTGTCAACTAAAACGTGCAATAAAAATAAAATTAAACCTTCACCTATGGCACTTGAAGAGTTAACTCCATCTTCATCGTAAATCTTTATCAATTAGACGATACCTTGCCACCATTAAGTGCCATTGTGTGTCTCCCACTTATACGTTGGAAAGCCACTTACGATCACCATAACTGAAGTAAATTATCTGGAAAATGTGGCCCTTTCTAGCCCCCTGAGAAGCCTTTTCTGATTCAGGGGTCTAAAATCCCATCTGACTAAGGATAAAAAGCTTGTGTGTATTAAAAAAAGCAGTACTCACGCTTCACTTGGTAATATGTATGGAACTGTTATGGAAAATATCTGTGAATAGCATTCTTTTGCTACAAGGCATAACCCCCGCTTCCTCGCCTTTTATTTTTACTATTCCATGGAAACAAATACGGTCTAACTCGTATTAATCTGTCATTCTGATTGTGAAATAACTGCACGCTCTTCTTGGTACAGTACATTTCCCCGGAATGTTGGGTAAAATGAAGGTTGAAAGAAAGTCTGTAGCCAATGCAGGGTAATACTAACTGGGGTAGTTGGTGGTATGCCCCATGCAGATGCTAACAGAAGCAGTAGTGCTGGTTCTTCTGGCTTGCACAAAGCCCTATTCCTGTTTGGGGGGGGAGGGGGGAGGAGATTTTTTAACGTACCATGCAGTGTCTCAGTGGATTTGGGGACTTATTCTCCTTTTTGAAGTTGTAGGGTGATTGTGTAGTGATTTTATTCCAGACCAGTCCGGTTACGGGTCACATAGAGATTAAAGAGCAGAAACCCCTTTTCCCTTTAAACCATACACAGGTTTCTATGGTGTTTGGATTATCCCTTTAACTAGTAGAAATGTTTCAGTTTTAGATTAGATATATGTATTTGTATACTTGTCTCCCACTTCATGCTATCTTGAAATGACAGTCATCCCTTCTATCATATCAAACCTTGATACAGTTTTCCTTTGTTTGTAATTATCAGGTTTTTCTTCCCTTACAGAACATGTTATATAAGGCTTTATTGTAATATTCTTCGCAATAATCTTTTCATCTTATTGAGCAGGCAAATGTGTGCCTTGCTTCGCTGTATTATATTAGAAACCAAGCACATCTGTACTCAGTGAGAGACTAAATGTAATCTCGGGTATATTACGGGTGTATGAACAGATGTGTTGATCTGTGATTAGCTATGTTCTCAGGCAATACGTGTTATTGTGGGATAACAGAGATCAAAACTTGGATGGTACGACACAAGTCTAAAATCGTTACTGTCACGTCAGAATCAGGACTGTTGTCAAGTGTGCCAAGATTGTATGTTTATCGAAATAAAGTACTGTAAAAGGATTGAGGTACCTTTAATCAACATTCAATTATTTTATTTTTATTTATTTATTTATTTTTTGCTTAAAAGCCACTTTTTATCTGCTCCTTAACCCAGCTACAATTATATGCAAAATGGTTTGCTATCATTCCGGAATATGATGTATACCCTTACCTCCGGGGATCTCTAATATGAGCACTTTTCCATGAATTGCTTTGGACCTAAATAACTCCACTCTTGCAAAATTAATCCTAATGCAGGTTTGCATTTAAGTCTATAAAGGACTCTGCGCTGCGTAGCTTATTACATCTCTTATTTTCTTCACACTTCTATACAAAGAACAATGCTGGCACTTATTGAGTCTTCGAGATTATATATAGTGAAGTTTAAGTTGCTGGCAATATATGCATTAAATAGACATTAAATGGACTCCCTTCTAACATGCATGTCAGCCCTAAAAGAACTGCTTGTAAGTTAAAAGCTTTATTGTATAGTCTAGACACGGGTGGTGCAATCGTATTATCAGATTAAGCAGTTGTAGTTACTTCAATGATGTACACTTTGAATATTCAACCTCTGTTTCTGTAGCGGGTTTGGCATATTCTTTGCCTAACAGAACCTGAAAGGCCAATGGTGGACCTCCGATGTTATATAGACTAGGGGCTGAGATGTAGACGACCTCCAGCTTCTATCACTGATACTTTTTAAGACTCAAGGATCCTTGGAAAAGATTGAAGACTTCAAGAGCTATGCAACCCTGATACATGTTAATTTTCATGATGTTGCATTGCTATCACGTAATCAATTTTAGTCAAATTTTAGTCGAGTACAATTTTGAAAATTTAGTTGACTAAAATACAACTAAAACTAAAATGGCTTTTTAGTCAAAAGACTATGACTAAAACTAAATTAAAATTTGCCGCCAAAATTAACACCGCACAGAGGGGCTGTGCCAAAAGAGACAGACCAAGGCTTAGGAAATAGAGACACCTAGAGGGGCTCCGAGGACACAAAGAGGCACAGAGGGGCTGGGGAAGAGGCAAAAGAGAAAGAGGTTTTATTTAAACCCATTAGATTTTAGTTTTGTCGACTAAAATCTACAGGAGATTTAGTCAACTCAAACTATTCAGGTGACTAAAATACAATTAAAACTAAAAAGTCTTTTTAATCAAAAGACTATGACTAAAACTAAATTGAATGTGCTGCCAAAATTAACACTGCCGTGTATGTTTTATAATTAAATATGGCTTTTGATTATGTTTCATTTGAAACTAGAGGAGTAAAGGATTCAAAAACTTCTGTTGACCATGCTTGGTAATATCAAATATTTATTAACATTCAATCTTTAAGGGACACTCACATATTTAGAAAAAAAAGTTTATTTGAGCCAATCTTCTATAGTTTTCATATGTAATAATTTATTTTGCGCTGTAAGCCCACCCTCTCTATCCATTCCTCCCAATCATGTGTTTCCCAAAATAATGATGCGCATAAGGCTTAGACTTATTTTTATAGTAAAAAGATGACAGGTAAATTACAACTCCCACAAGCCCTTGCAATGCCTATATTCCACTACTGTCGCATCCTGGTTTTACGTGTGTTCACTGCAGAAGCTGCAAAAAGTGAAAATTTGCAGCAAATTCAGAAATTTTAAATGTGAGCATTTTTATATTATTTTATTATTTTTAATGAATAAATTAGCTACCTAATTTGTTAAAAAAAAAAAAAAAAATTAACTCAGTGTGAAGTGTCTCTTTTACTTTCTTAAAAATTAGTTAAAAAATGTATCCATTAAGAAAAAGCGTTTTCTACATTGGAATATGGATTAAACATTCCATTTGTAATTACATTTTGCTCAATAATATACCACAGACAAAGATTTTCACAGGTCACTCATGCACGCTTTCAGATTTTCATTGCTGCTTTAATTGTAACCTGAAAGAAAAAAATGATTTGAATTGTAAGTGAAATCCGACATCGACACCAGCGTGGAGCATTGAAGCAAAGATAAGTATTTCTGTGGCGTACTTGCAATTTTAACCTCTCCACTGATTGCTCTCTCATACACTTAGCATATTTTTTAGTTTTTATACGTTATCTTGTCTACTTTCCATTTCTGTCATTCAAATTAAATTCTGTATGGCCTGGAATAAATTTTCTTAACAAAATTAGAAAAATATATGTTTTTTTTAATGGTTACACGTAAATACTTTGTCCTTCAAGTTCTACGTGTTTTACAATTCAATTTAGGCTTTTAGTATTAACATTTCATTTAATACCCACTATATTTTAAGATATAAAGCAATATTTGTAATTTGCGGTTTTACCTTTTACAGTAGAATGGGCACAATGAGAAAAATATACAGTTGTGACCTGAATCCCAATTTCCCTAACGGATATATTCACTAATGCGAGAACTCAATGTGGATTTCAAATTTAAGGTCAAAGGTACCAAAACAAGGATAAAAATATTTGGTACCTTCAGTAAAGGTCTACACGAGAACTTATGTCTAGTACAGGGGTAGGCAACCTTCGGTATTCCAGATGTTATGGACTACGTCTCCCCTAATGCTGTTACAGCCGTAATGCTGGCAAAGCAAATGGGGAGCAAATGTAGTCCATAAGATCTTGAGTGCCGAAGGTTGCCTACCCCTGGACTAATACTTAGGGCAAGCATTTGCCCAGGATTTTGGGACTTCCTAGTTCTTATGGAGATATTCCTCTGCGGTGCTGATGACCCCTCAAGGCTAGTTTGAGGAGCTCAATCAGGGTGGTGAAGCTAAATCCTTCTATTTTGTGAGGCATGTACTAATCAGCCACACTAGACATATAATTGTAAAATGATTTTTGCGTTCCAGTCCTGATAATTTTGGGTCCTGTACCGTTGACTCACCTTAGCCTCTTGGTGTCCCACTTTTGGGTACAATATGAAACTGTCTCCAACAATCATGGCACATTGCATAAATAGACAAGCTCACGCAATGAGTAGGGCATTAGAATCCTGCAGGGAACACTGAAACAGTGTTCCCTGCAGGATCAGCTCTCAGTATGACGGCCAAACTATCTGACAGGCAGCCTGTTATGCATTAACACCAGTTTGACCTGCCAGTAATGTGGGCAAACACCCCCCCTTTCTGGGTGTGGCCGTCCTTTTATGTGCAGATCCACCAAGTACGTCACTGGCGCCGCTTCCTGGGAGGGAGGGTCTGCTGCTGATTGGGTGGAATGTGTCTGCTGGCTATGAGGTTCCGGGTCAAAGTTTACTCAATGATGACGTATAGGGGGCGGACCGGAAATCGGATATGTTCGCCCAACGCGAACACGCTATTGTTCGCCAGCGGACAGTTCGCGAACAGTTCGGCGGACAGTTCGCGACATCTCTACTGATTAACTAACATGATGTGTATGTACAACCTGATTAACTAACATTACGTGTGTACAACCTGATTAACGAACATGATGTGTGTACAACCTGATTAACATGATATGTGTGTACAACCTGTTTAAAGGATCACTATAGGCACCCAGACCACTTTAGCTTAATGAAGTGGTCTGGGTGCCAGGTCCAGCTAGGGTTAACCCTTTTTTCTATAAACATAGCTGTTTCAATGAAACTGCTATGTTTATAAATGGGTTAATCCAGCCTCTAGTGGCTGTCTCTTGACAGCCACTAGAGGCGCTTGCGTGTTTCTCACTGTGATTTTCACAGTGAGAAGACGCCAGCGTCCATAGGAAAGCATTGTGAATGCTTTCCTATCAGACTGGCTGAATGCGCTCTTGCCGCGCATGCGCATTCAGCCAATGAGGAGGAGAGGAGGAGGCGCTGGAGATAGAGGTAAGTTTAACCCCTTCCTCCCCCCAGAGCCCGGCGGGAGGGGGACCCTGCGGGTGGGGATTTCAGATGGAAGGCACTTACTGTCCTCATTCCCATACTGTGTAGGAAAATAAAGCAATACTAACTATGGCCATTAACATGCTGCACTCGCAGTTACCTCCTGCATAAAAAACATGTTGCTATACAGGGGGTTATCCACTAAATGGAGGTCTGTTAACAATATATATATATATATATATATATATATATATAAAAATAAAAATGGTAGGTAACAGCACTCTAAGGACTTCAAAAAGTAAATGGTGAAAAAAAAACTTAGCTTTTATTCAGCAACTGCCACACAAAATCGACGTTTCAGTTCTTAATACAGAACTTTCATCAGGATGCTGATGAAAGTTCTGTATTAAGAACTGAAACGTCGATTTTGTGTGGCAGTTGCTGAATAAAAGCTAAGTTTTTTTTTCACCATTTACTTTTTGAAGTCCTTAGAGTGCTGTTACCTACCATTTTTATTTTTATGTTATTTGCTTTATTAGCACCAGGCATTAATCTATCTCTACAGAAGTGCAAGTATTTGAATATTTTATATATATATATATATATATACGTTGTATATGTATATGTTTCACCTATGTTCTTCAAGAATAAATCGAAAAGTCCCATCTAATCTGTTTATCCATGCATATAAAGCAGCAAGAATGCCCGCTGAATAATGCTTCTATTTACTGTTTACGCTCTTTCTTACCTGCAGCGTCCAAACTCTCAAGGACAAATGAAGGCTCGTGTTTATTAATTTTGATTTTATCTCCATGCCAAGTGCCACATATGACTCTCTTATTGTGTTTTATAAAGCGCAATGCCGATAGAGATTGATTAAAATCCAAAGGTATTAAAGTAGGCATCCAGCTGGCAAAAAAACAAAACAAAACGTAGGTTAAGTTCGCACTAACACCACAACATCAACAGAGCACTCTATTTCCCATCTTACCCCCTCCTTGCAGCGGGTCCAAACCTTTATTTTGCACACAGCATTAACATTACAACTGCTGTTCTTATTCATTTAATGCTGGATTTAGATCAAGCAATGAAATTAAATTTAAAAAAAAAACAACAACAACAAAAATTTAATTAAAAGGCAATCTTTTCATCTGCTCGATATAGGGCTGCCCTGAAAGACAAATTCAAATAAATAAATAGAAGGGAATATTTAATTTGATACAAATACACTGGTTACCTAAAATAGATCTGCTAAGGAGTTTATAATTGAATGTTAAATGAGTGTGACCTTTTCTTATTAATTACTGAGTATTACGTACAATAAACCCTCTATGTTTAGGAGTTAGAGAAATATGTGTAGATCAACAGGGTGCTCATTTTTTTTGTGTAATAAGGAAAAGTAAAGCTTGTAATGAAAAAAACAACATGTAATTTGTAGACATGGCAGGGGATAGACTTGTGGTTTTTATTTTGTGAGACACAAAATACTTGTCACCTTTGGTTGTTTGAGAGTTCTTGTTAGCAGAAAAGTGTTCCACCTGTTCTTTGTGAACTGTCTTGTTGCAGTCTAGTTTTTTTGTTTGTTTGGAAATCAAACTGCAAAATGGAGGTTAAAATAGCCTTGAATTGAATCGATGTATCACTATGAGGATAGTTTTAGTGTCTCTATGCAGAGGGCAGCACCATCCAGGAAGCACCTCTAGTAACCATCTGGGGAGTGGCCAGTGGAGGTATCCCTAGGTTGTAATGTAAACACGGTATTTTCTCTGAAAAGACAGTGTTTACAGCAAAAAGCCTAAAGGGAATAATTCTACTCACCAGAACAAATACAATACAATGTAGTTGTTCTGGTGACTCTAGTGTCCCTTTAAACTTTGTGCCGTGGGTTACCTACCTTAGCTCGACAACTACAACTCACTGTTTAGTGAATAGACCTTGTATTATTAATGAAGGCAATAAAGCCCGTTTCTGTAGACACATTATTTTTTGATACATTTTTATGATAAAAAGATTCACAGTTTCTTATGGGATATAGTTTCACTGATACCATTTAGTTAGAGAGTATCAGTGTCCCACGACTGGCCTTTTCAGGACACAGGACTTGTCAATGAAATAGTACTACAGAGATTTATAACATTGGAACACTGAGAGAGGCCAGCAACATGCCAGCTGTTGCAACAGAACTTTATATGGGATGGGCAAATTGGATAGGTACCCAGGGACATCACTACCAGGAAAGGAATTATAGAAACGGGGAACGGGGGGCAGTTTTTAATTTTGCCCTTGTGGGCAGATTATTTAGAAACTTCCTTGAATCTGATCTTCTGTTTGGTCTGTGCGGTGTCTCATGAGAACGTTTGATATCTTTCAAGGAATCAGTTCTTTTAAAGTTGAAGACCAATTCTCATATCTTAAACAGTGGAGGAAAGAAATACCTTTACTACACATTCACAGGAAATTTTGGAGAAAAAAAATCTAAGCCTACACCACCACAAGAAGTTTGCTAAATTAGTTAATTTCAACAAAGACCCAATATACTTATCTATTAAGAGTGCCACAAACTCTTTTTTATTTTATTTTATTTAAATTTCTGAGGCCTTTTACCAGCTGTGTGGTCACTTTAAAAATCTGTTTGTACTAGAGTGTTGGCTTTACATTAGATCTGGATAGAAATTCACGATGCCCAGCTACTAGCTGACTGCAGCTCTCTGAGAACTTTCACAGACACAAGAGTATTGCAAACTTTAGGGCTCAAATACTGAAATATTATTATTCATTTCCAACTTACTTTTCTGGATCTTTTTTTTTTGCTTAAAAATTGAAAAATACTGCAAAAGTTAGTGCATACCTTGAGCAGTATATCAGAAACACTTGCACTGTAAACCTGTATACTCCCAGGATATGCCCCATGCTAAATAATTTCAACAGTCGATTCCCCTATGACAGTGGTTCTCAAACCAGTCCTCAAGACCCAAAAACAGTCCAGGTTTTGTTAGAATCTCCATTGGAATAAAAGAAATACATAAATCCTGGACTGTTGGTGGGACATGAGGACTTGTTTGAGAACCACTGCCCTATGACATCATTGGTGAACCCACCTTACCTCTGGTCTCACGTTCATATTTCCAAGTGTTGTGAGATGTGCCATATTAAAGTGTCGAGAATATGTAACTAAAGTGTCGAGCATAAGTTACCTCCATAAATTAAGTTTGACATTCTAGAGTGGGAATCTTGAAATGCAATTTTTCAGAGTTGTATTTTCCTCTTGAAAAACAATCTATCGGTATAAATACAGAGGTTCTTTTGGGAGACGTATATCATTCAGTTGTATATTGTCACATCGAGCAGATGTTCACTGTCAGTCGGTTTGAAATATATTGAGACTCTAAATTCTGACATATCTTTGCAATTTTTGGGCCAATTTATTTTTTTACTTTTATAGGAATTCTGTAAGCACCACATGCACTACACCAGGGATAGGCAACCTTCGGCACTCCAGATGTTTTGGACTACATCCCCCATAATGCTCTTACACCCATAATGCTGGCAAAGCATCATGGGAGGTGTAGTCCAAAACATCTGGAGTGCCGAAGGTTGCCTATGCCTGCACTACACCCTAGTGTAATGGTTTTGTGGTAGAACCTATAACTGTGCCTTTTCCGTGGTAGTGGAAAGGATGGTAGTACCTTTCTCATGCATTTTTCTAAATTAAAGGACCACTCTAGGCACCCAGACCACTTCAGCTTAATGAAGTGGTCTGGGTGCCAGGTCCTTCTAGGGTTAACCCATTTTTTCATAATTATAGCAGTTTCAGAGAAACTGCTATAATTATGAATAGGTTAAGCCTTCCCCCTAATCCTCTAGTGGCTGTCTCATTGACAGCCACTAGAGGCGCTTGCGTGCTTCTCACTGTGAAAATCACAGTGAGAGCACGCAGCGTCCATAGGAAAGCATTGTAAATGCTTTCCTATGAGACCGGCTGAATGCGCGCGCAGCTCTTGCCGCGCGTGCGCATTCAGCCAGGGGCGTAACGGAGGCGGAGAGGAGGAGGAGAGCTCTCCGCCCAGCGCTGGAAAAAGGTAAGTTTAAACCCCTTTTCCCCCTTCCAGAGCCGGGCGGGAGGGGGACCCTGAGGGTGGGGGCACCCTCAGGGCACTATAGTGCCAGGAAAACGAGTATGTTTTCCTGGCACTATAGTGGTCCTTTAAGCCGGTGACAGGCTGAAAGCTAAACATATTTTTAGAATATTTTTCTGACTGAGCAGCCATGCTGTGTCAGACTTTCTTGTTCTCTCACCAATTGCTGCTCGACTCATCTTGCTTGTTGCTCTGTGTGAACCTGCAGCAGCAGTCAAGACTGGTAGAGCAGCAGTTGGTTAGATAACAGGAGAATCTGACCTTAAGCTCAGCCATGCTACAATAAGGTCAGCAGGCACCCAGCTCATTGAAGTGGTCAGGGTGACTGCCCCGTCTTACTTAGTCCTGCAAAGGAAATCATTGCAGTTTTAGAGAAATTGCAATGATTACCTTGCAGGACTAAGACTGCTTCTAGTGGCTGTCAATCAGAAAGCCATTAGAGGCACTACCAGGATGCTAACGGACTCTAGATGACTCTAAATGATCCTGGACGTCCTCACGCTCTGCGAAAGGACATCCAGTGTCAGTGAAATTCCAACAGGAAAGCATGGAGGCAATGCTTTCCTATGCAGAGGGCCTAATGCACTTGCGGTGCTAACCGTGCATGCACATTAGGTCCTCTCATCAGATGATGTTGGAGGAGGTAGAGCACCAACCCAGCGCTTAGGGATATCGCTGCTGGAATCGAGTAAGTGACTACATTTTTTTTAACCTTTTACGTGACGGTTGGGTGACAGTGAGAGAGCAGTGGACCAGAGGGCACTATAGTGTTAGGAATATATATCTGTATTACTAGCACTATAGAATCCCTTTAAATGTAACAACTCTTTCCCCCCAATCAAGTAGTGAAAACTTGATGACAGTTGTCTTTTAATAAAGACAATGTTCAGATCTCACTTCAGGCTACCTGATTGACTGTGGAGAGCTATCACAGTTTTCATAACTCTCTACAGTTTTAAAGGGACACTCCAGGCACCCACACCACTTCTGCCCATTGGCATGGTCTGGGTGCCAACTCCCACTACCCTTAACTCTGCAAGTGTAATTATTGCAGTTTTCATAAACTGCAATATTTACCTTGCAGGGTTAACTCCTCCTCTAGTGGCTGTCTACTAGACAGCCACTAGAGGGCACTTCCGTGTTTATAGCACATGAAAAGTGTGCTATAATGTCACCAAACGTCCTCATGATGTTTGTGAGGACCTCCAGCATCGCTGAAATCCCCATAGGAAAGCATTGAAAGCATTTCAAAATGCTTTCCTATGGGGAGGTCTAATGCGAACGCGCATTAGGTCTCCCCCGCTGGCGGCCGCACATGCTCAATAGGTCTTCACCGCCGGATGACGTCGGCGGGGAAGGAGCGTAGGCGGACCCTGACCCAGCGCCAAAGGACATCGGCGCTGTATACAGATAAGTCACTGAAGGGGTTTTAACCCCTTCAGAAACTTGGGATGGGGGGGTGGGAGGGAGAGGGGACCTGCAGTGGAAGGAAAACGGTTTGTTTTCCTGGAACTGGAGAGTCCCTTTAAGCCTTTCTCAGAGCGTTGCCTCAGGGGTCTCATGCGCCATCAGCTTTACAGTTATGCAAAGTTGTAATGGTACTGAGAATGTTAGAAACTTTGCTTAGAAATTTTTAAAGACCAATGGTAGTGTATGCTTTCATAACGTTCTTTAAGAATTCTATTCTAAAATAGACCATATTTGTAAAGCTGCAGAACTGCATAGCTTTAGGGTCAACATTTGGTCTCAGAGGGGTTAATCCTTTTGCCACAGGGCTCTTAATCTAATCTTGATGGGTGGCATCAGCTATGGGGATCTGGAATGTTAACTCGTTCATAAAATAAAATGTATAGTCCTAGCTGCAATAGAATGGTTATTAATTACCTAGAAATCTACAATAATAGAACTAACATGATATTTGCCTTTGGTGATACTTTATATAGAGGTCATAAGCAGAATAAAATAGCAGAATTTTAAATACACAAACAGTATGGGTAATGAAGTAAAAACATGTCTGTGGGCATACAGTGCTTAGTAAGACGGAGGATAGCTACTTGAGTGTGATTGACATCATATAATAATCACTTTGCTGTTTATAGTCCATACTTTGATACCTGCCAAGTTCCACCCTTAATCTGTGTGTCTGTTTGTGGCTTGACTGGTAGCCATTGAAGTGTCCTAACATTTATAGTCAATTTTATATCTCCCATGTTCCATCTGTGGTGCCCTGGGTTGTACCCAGTGGGTATGATTCATGGTCAAAATATTGTCATTTAGTGAGGTGTGTATTCATTGTTTCTGAAAGAATCGGTTCAACGGCACTAGTCTATTTGAAATGTATACTGAAAGTTCAAATGATAGGTTTGGAAGTGATTTTAGATGCTTTTTTATTTTTGGAGCATCATGTATGAAATAAATATATATGTATATCATGTTTGGTCTCTAGTTAATTATTGTTTGTATTCATGGAGATAATTTGACCTGGTTAAAAAGAGATTGGGAGTATCTGTACCTTAATATATTGCATTGTATGTCTTTAGTCAGGTTTTGGAAAATATTATTTGTCCCTCATAAAACTGGAATTCCTACAGACCTCTTGCCCCCCCTCAAATGGCCAGCCTAGAACCTGAAATGAGCTTAAAAGTGTATATAATCTGTTGAAACCTAAAAAACATTGTGTTTCATTTTGAGAGCCAAATTGAATTTGCAATCGATTGCTATTTCTATACCAATGCTCCCTTGGGACAGAAATACCGGTACTTTGTTAATAATGATTGTTCCTTTATTAAATTCTGCCTTTGTCTGGTATATGAGTAACACTACCAAAAAATACTTATAAAATAGTACCATGAATCCATTGATATTTTTGCTAAATTTTGTTTTGTGAGTTCTTAATCTAATTAATCTAATTTGCTTGGGGTAACCTAGGACTCCCCATTTTTATAGTTATCTGGTACTGGCAGTTTTATGGTTAGAATAGGTGTGGGTGGTGTTAAGACAAATATAATTATTTTGGGTCAAATGCTTACAAATAGTGATTTGAGACTGAAGCAAGTCAGGTGCCTGCCTGAGGGTAGTTGTCTTTGCGACACCCTCTTTAGCCTATAGTAAGTGAAACAGAGCCTTGAGAATATATCCAAGTGTCCTTAATTGTAAATGGAGCAGAACCAATGGCAAGACTATGTGCCACTAGAAACCTTTGATTTTGAGCCCCTTATGATGGATTATGCTGGATATGCATAGCACCTTAGAATAATTCACATTACATGAAAAAAGGCATGGAATCCATGGGAAGCCACGTGCATCATTAGTGAACCTCAAAAACTGATTGAGCGTGGAACAATCTGATTCCTTGTTCAAACACTCTGTGTCAGGTGTTGTCTATACTTAACCGCTGTTACAAAATATGTACTTCTGGGGATGTTACAAGTTGCATTTTTCATCAGAAGGACCATCTCTTTTCATGATCACTCGGTCAATAATTGAAAGTAATTGAGTAAAGGTCTGAGCTTTTCGTCATCATATCTTTCAAAGGCAAACCATCAACCAATGCTATACTTTTCATTATGAAAATCCTACGAGTGATGATTCAACATTTTATTGAGCTGCATGAAAATAGCCTTATGGATGGTTGTGCTTTGCACATGGGAAATTAAATGCAAATCATCTATAGCAAAGGGGAAAAAGTGTGTGGGTTTTTTCCAAGAATTTTTGTTCAGCATTGAGCCGCTAATGGGCTCAGGTGTTCATGAACAAATTACATTTACAAGAAAGGCACACCTAGTTATGAATTAAATTATGGGGTTTGAATTGCTACAGATTGGCCAAGATCCCAGACCAAAGAGTAATCAACATGAACAATAGCATTAAACCGAATAGTTTAAATTACAAAAGAGAGAGACACAGCAGTAGCATTAACATTTTTTTTTGTTAGTTAGTGGTATGGTTTAAATTGACAAGTGCAAATTAATGGTTGCATTTAGTGAGCCACGGAAAAATCACTAGGCTGGATGTTTTCCAAAATGGTGTGTAATGAAATCTAAGTCCTGGGATATTTAACATGCCCACCCACAGGCTGGATTCTACAGAGAAACAATGTAATGCCATTTAGGATAAAGGAGGACTGTGTTTAGCTCTATCCTGGATCTTCTAAGCACAATTTTAGTTTATAAGTCAATCATTATTATAAGTGCTGACCTTTTCTTTTATTTAAATTAGAAAATTTTCTTTTCAGAAATCAGTCATTATAAAGCCCTCCACGCAACAATGCATCAAGTATTGTTTATCCAACTCAAAAGCAATGTGTATCCTAATAGTTCCTAAATCATACCTTCCAACTCTGGCGTCCATAGAATTGGGATGCCGGTGGGAGGGAAGTAGAGGAGGGGCGGGGGGCAGTGATGTAAGAGGGGTGTTACCTTCCAAAAAGGGGTTGGTGCACACAGTTAACTGGCAGGTCAGCCTGGCATAAATGCACACTAGGCTTCCCTCCAGGTAATACTGTTTCAGTCCTCCCTACAAGCTCCTAGTGGCCCGAGTAAAGAGTGAGCGCATCTAATGATGTGCATGCACTATGCTTGTTGTAGACAGTTCCCTGGTGTCCTCAAATGTGAGATGCCAGGGAACTAAGTCAGGACAGGACAGCGAAACAGAACCCCACCAGAATCAGGACGGTTGGGAAGCATGCTAAATATAATCTATATTAAACATGTGTAATATTATTTAGAGATTAAAGCAATTTCTCAAGGCAAAACAGGTGGTACACTAGAGGAAACTGCTAATTAAATTGCAGTTACCATGGAAACAAATAATATGGCTCACATTTAGCACTTTGTCTCATATTAATGAACAGGTAAACCAAATGAGACATTTCAAATATATTTGAATCATATTTTTAAAACGGTGAGATGACAGTCACAATTGTCCTATCTTTTCTGGCTTTCAAATGTTCCTAAGTTTCTAATTTTTCCCAAATAAGAGAAATACAATGTTTGGAGTTATAAAAAAGCAAACATTCTTTAAACAATTTGTATGAAACTACACATTTATGTATATATTAATAAGCTATTATCTGTCATCTACCCAGAATACTGTAACAAAGAACACACCGGGTCGTCATAGATAAAGCATGCGTCCTTACATTACTTCTTCCTCCTTGCCATACGGAGGGAGCTGTAAGTAAATCCTTCATAGAGATCAGGGATTTGAGATTAGTAGCATGAAGTACAGCAAGGCATGCTGGTAATTTCACACTTTCTGTTACTCCTTCTGTTTCGAAGCAGGCTGCAGCGATGTCAGGTCCCACCAGAAAGATCCTCTCTAGCTTCTTCCTTTCACCCCATCTGTGACGGAGACACCACGCTTACAGATTGCTGTATCGTTTAGGTTTTTTACACATTCGGCTAAAATGTTGCTTTTCTACTTTATCTATCGTAGTTTCATTTCTTCCCTAATCTACAGAATCTGTTGCTAAAGAAAAACAATAATCCACAAAAAATGTAATATATATAATTGTTAACCCTTAGCACAAAAAAAGAGAGAACAACAAAAAACTTTAAAAAAAATTAAAATAAATCAGGGCAAATAAAGGTATTCACAAAGAGCGATCACATGGCCCCCTATAGCTGGCAGTAGATCTGCCAGCAGGGGGACTGTCTGAAATGTCAGACAGTCCCCTTGCTGGTGGGAAATGTAAAAAAAATAAATAATTAGACATGTTTTAAAATAAAATAAATGTGTGTATATATATATATATATGTATAATATATATATATCTTATATATATGTAACGTCATACGTAGTGTATTTTAATGTTAATATAAGTACATTTATTAGCATTAAAATACACTTAGACTGACGTTACATATATATATATATATATATAAGATATATATTACGAAAATCAATATATAAGGAGCACTCACAGGTCTTCATCAAAAGTCTGGTTTATTCTTTGGTGCAAATTACATGTGCAATCGACGTTTCGACCCTCACAGGGTCTTCTTTGTGACTTTGCTGAAGAAGACCCTGTGAGGGTCGAAACGTCGATTGCACATGTAATTTGCACCAAAGAATAAACCAGACTTTTGATGAAGACCTGTGAGTGCTCCTTATATATTGATTTTCGTTATATGCTAAACGCTGAGGATTGCACCCAGGCAAGATTGCATTTTTTGAAATAGCAAGGGTGAGTACCAAGAGTCTCTCCTATAAGATATATATTATATATAATACATATATATTATATTTATATATACACGTATAATTACAATAATAAATAAATACAATAATAAAATAAATAAATAAAATATTTTCTAAAAAAATGTAAAGAAATATATATACACTTAGAATAACATTCTATATATATATATATATATATATATATATATATATATATACATAAGTATACATATAGAATTTAAATACATATATATGTATATATATTAAAATTCTATGTTTATATTTAAGTAATCTTTTAGCATAATTACGTTATTTTATTAATTAAAATTTGATTGACATACCTGACAACCCAGGCAGAAAGTGCAGAGAATTTAATTCGCAAGCACTATATTTAATCCTGTAATTTTCCAAGACACCATGAAACCTGTACACGGGGGGTACTGTTTTACTCGGGAGACTTAGCTGAACACAAATATTAGTTTTTCAAAATGATAAATTGTATTACAACGATGATATTTTCAGTAAAATGAAGTTTTTTGCATTTTTCAAACACGAACAGCACTTTTACTGACAATATTATTGTTGTAATATGTTTTACTGTTTTGAAACACTTATGTTTGTGTTCAGTGAAGTCTCCCGAGTATAACAGTACCCCCTATGTACAGGTTTTATGGTATTTTGGAAAGTTAGAGAGTCAAATATAAGGCTTGCATTTCATTTTTTTTCACATTGAAATTTGACAGTTTGGTAATGTTGCTTTTGAGACCGTATGGTAGCCCAGGAATGAGAATTACCCCGATGATTGCATACCATTTGCAAAAGTAGACAACCCAAGGTATTTCAAATAAGGTATGTCCAGTCAGCCACTGGAGTAGCCACTTTAGTAGCCACTTAGTCACAAACACTGGCCAAATATTAGTTTTTTGCTTTTTTCACACAAAAACAAATATGAACGCTAACTTTGGCCAGTGTTTGTGACTAAGTGACTACTAAAAAAGACTGGACATACCCCACTTGCAATACCTTGGGATGTGTACTTTTGCAAATAGAATGCCATCATTAGGGTAAATCTCATTCCTGGGCTACCACACCGTCTCAAAGGTAACATTACTAATCTGGCAAAATTTAATGTGAAAAAAATGGAATGTGCTATATTTGACCCTGTAACTTTCTGAAACACTGTAAAATCTGTTAATGGGGGGTACTGTTTTACTTGTGAGACTTTGCTGAATACAAATATGTGCATTTTATTGCAGTAAAAGCAAACCGTATCATGACATTTACAGCTAAAATGTCAGGCAGAACTACATTTTTTTTTTTAAATCTTTCTCACAGTTTTTTTTTTTTTAATCATAATAAGTTATGTTTCATATATGAATAGTTCATGAGAAGTTAAAGCCCTGTTTCTCCTGAACAAAATTATATATAAGTGTGGGTGCACTTAATATGAAAGAGGTGAATAACGGTTGAACAGACATATAGCGCAAATTCCAGTTTTTGTTTACATTTTGTTTTGATCAGAACGTGTACTAATGACTCCGTCCTGAAGGGGTTAATTAACAAGTTCGTATAAAGGAATTTCTATCATTAACCCCTTTTCTAGCAGTGGATTTTAATTCAATATTTTAGGAAGTAGAAAGGAGTCATCTGCCTAGGAAGCCCTGTGATGTCATTCATCTTTCACAGTTAAATTTAGCACTTTAACTCTTGCTAGAATACCATTTAACTCTTGCTAGAACATTTCAGAGATGAACACATGGTAGTGCCAAAGCTAGCCATCACTGACTTAGAGCATGCCTTTCTGATTGCTGCACTGTAACACAAGGTCTGTGAAGTTTTGACTCTTCCCTTGTGCTTCTCGTCTGTACGGCCCAAGGGCTTAGAAGCTATGGTAAGATAATGTTGGTTTAAGGGGGCGAAAAGAAAAGCGGAAAAAAAAATGCCCATCATGAAACAAATATGACTGTGTTGAAAGAAGAGCCAGATTGGAAGTATTTAACATGGGAAGCGAAGCTTAGATTTGACATGCCAGTAGTGATGGTTCATGAAAGGCTACAGTTAAAGTAGGTTGAAATGAAAGCTCAGCGGTTCTAGGAGCCTTCCAGATGGAAGGGAATTGAGCACAGAGAATTATAGGCAGCTTGTGTAACATAAGCTTCTTTGTAAAAGCATATCAGGCGGAAAAAAAGAGGAGGCATTCTTATTAGGACGTGTTTATAAAACCAGCATTGTTACAAAGTGACAGGGAAATGTGGATGTCTTATGGACTGTCTTTTGTGTATGGAATAGCATTGAAAGGGAAGCTAAGATTAGAGAGAGTAGCGCAGAACAAGAACACTCGACTGACTTAGCTGCTGACAGGAGCGATGCAAGGGTTTCGCTTTTCGGCTGCGTCTTGTGTTTTCTGTGAAAACCTGCCCTGCTATAAATGTTTTACACAGTGTGTTGCCAAATCTGTCAAGTTAAAAGTAAGGGACAGCATAATGGGAGTTATAGTTTGAGATACTGAACAGTCTTGGCACCATATCAACTTAATATAAATTAAGTTGTTATGGTGCCAGTTGGCCCCTGGGCGCTGTCTTACCTTAAGGGGTTAAACCATTCTTGAACAGCTTAACCCCAAAGGCTGCCTCCAACACCAATCTCCAGGACCCCCAGAGGGCATCCTTTTCTGAATCGGAGTTACATGTAGTGCGGAGTGCCACTGTACTGGGGTGTCGCTGACTGGCTAGAGCGGTCAGCTGACCCTAGTCATAAAAGAGGTACACAGAATGTAGAAGTGAAATGTGACCAGGAAACAAGAAGTGGAGTGTAGTTACCCAATACATACAAACCACATACACGTATGATCAAACTGACCCATTCCTTTTATAGAATTGCAATATTAAAGTGAGTTACAAGCGTTTGTCTGCCAGAAAAAGAGTCTGGGTAGAGTTTTATAAAAATGTTTATTATGTAATTACTGCAATCATTGATAAATCCATGTACCGATAAAATAAGTAGTTTAAAGTAAGCTCCATTCTGAGCTACAGAACTTGCCTGTGTTGACCCCAAGAAACTGGAAGTACGTCTAGAACGTTTGAGATTTCAAGCAGGTTGGATGGTGTTACAGACGTTTAGAGTGCATGTTTTACTGATGAAGGAAAATGAAAAGCAAAACATTTTAAAAGGGTTGATTAGCTTCTTTACTTGGATTTTAAAATATTAACATTTCAACAAGAAGAAGCAGATTAAATAAAGTGCAATATCTGGAGTGTGTAGCATAATTTGTGTTCAATATTTTATGTACCTTTTTTGCATAAAGAAAGAATTGTGCCCAGAGTATGTATTTTTTTTTTAAATCTTATTTAAGTGACATTCTTCTGTTTGTTTACAAGGTAATACCAGGTTGCTTAAATAGACTATAAACGATATAGTGTGCGCAGTCCTGTATCTGGCGCGAGGCTGACCAGGCATTTGCCTTGGGTGACACTTTCATGGGGCTGCAAAGAAGCCACCCCACAAATGCCCCGGCAGATGCCTGGTCAGCCTCTTGTCCTGGGGGGCTCAAGAAGTGGCCGGCTTGCCAGCCACGAGGCTGGCATCTGTTCTGTTTACCGGCAGCGAGAGAGCACTCTCTCCTGAGCTCTTCCTGCTTGGCTCCCTCACGCGCACCACAGTGTTGCCGGAGCCGAAATATGAGGTCACTCCAGCCCCGGCATCACTGAGAGCCACGCAAGGGACCAGAGCAGGAGGATCAGAGCTCCCTCGCCGCCCTCCTCCACCGTTCACATGCCTGTACCTGCCTGCCAGCCCCACTGGACCACAGGGAAGAATCAGCTCCAGCTCCCAAAGGTATGGAGGCTGAATTGATTTGACATTATAAAAAATTGTAAGTGTGTGTCTGTTAGTTTGTGTCTGTTAGTGTGTGTGTTATTGTGTGTCAGTGAGAGTTAGTGAGAGTGTTAGCATGTGACTGTTAGTGAGTGATAGCGTGTGACTGTTAGTGAGTGTTAGCTTGTGTCTGTTAGTGAGTAAGTTAGCATGTGTCTGTTAGTGAGTACTTTAGTGTGTCTGTTAGTGAGAGTGTAAGTGTGTCTGTTAGTGAGTGTGTATTTGTCTGTCAAAGAGTGTGTATGTCTGTCACTGAGAGTGTATGTGTTTGTCTGTAAGAGTGTATGTGTGTCTGTCAGTGTGTATGTATCTGACACTGAGAGTGTATGCGTGTAAATCAGTGTGTATGTGTCTGTCAGTGAGTGTATATATGTGTTTGCCAGTGTGTGTCTGTTAGTAAGTATATGTGTGTCTCAGTGTGTGTAGATCTCTGACACTGAGTGTGCATCTGTCAGTGAGTGTGCATGTGTGTCTTGTCGGTGAGTGTGTGTTTGTCAGTTAGTGTGTATGTGTGTCTGTCGGTGAATGTGTATGTTTCAGTGAAAGTGTGTTGGTTAAACAATGTGTGTGACAATGACTGTGTATCTGTCAGTGAGTATATGTTGGTGCATGCATCAGGGAGGGTGTGTGTCTGTCAAGAAGATAAATTTGGAAGGGGGGTGTGGGGTGCCTGAGTTTTGTCATGCCTAGGGCTGCACAAAACCAGAATACACCACTGAGTGTGTTTATAGCCTATTTTCTTTTTTTTCATTTTTGCCTGCTCAATACAATACAGTGGATTAACACGTTTTCTTAGATTATATTTCTAGAACACAGTTCATTCCAGATTATGGGTTCTTACACCAATGACTTGAACATATGCAAAATGTGCTTTGTAACATCATGTAACTAACTGTAGAAACAGAATCATTTTTTTCTATTAATAGAACTTTACTAAACAAATGGACATAATGTAACCTTAACAAATAGCGTGGCTTTCTAGAACACGGCTCCTTGATCAGCAGATTGTGTTCTAGCATGTAAGCAATTAATTATGGATTGTGTAAAGTCCCCATTCAGCACAGAGAGATTTCACAATTGTTCCAAATGCTCGCTCAAGCTGCTCATTTCATACGTGTAAAAAGGGTGAAATTAACAGCAATGTCATCAATTTAAAATAAGTGGTAATATGTTAACCTCCGTTAATACTAGCAGGTTTGTTCACTAAACAGTCAGTTGTGAAGAGTTGGTTTTTTGAATTACATTCAGTCAGTAAAACAGTGTCTTTAAACAGCTTAAACAGACACTATTGTCACCAGAACAATTACATCTTAATATATTTGTTCTGGTGAGTATAATCAGTTCCTGCACCCTTTTTGCTGTAAGCACTGTCTTTTCATAGAAAAGCCAGTGTTTACATTGTTCCCTAGTAACACCTCCAGTGGCCACTTGTCAGATCGCCACTGGAGGTGCTTCCTGTGGCAGTTGACTGACATTCAGTGTCTTCACCCTCTGCATGGAGACACTGAACTTTTCCCAAAGAGATGCAATGGTTCAATGCATCTCTATGAGGAGATGCTGATTGGCCAAGCCAGTGTTTGGCCCTGGCCCGCCTCCATAACAATCTCTGCCAATCCAATGATTTTTCTATGGGAAAGGTTGGCTGAGATCATCAATGCTGATGATGTTAGCCAAGGAGGTGCTGGAAATAAGATCCTTTTCTTACCTTTTAAGGCTGGTAAGGGGGCACAAGCCACCTAAATGGGGATATTAACACTAAATACATGTTTGTGTTCCTGACCCTATAGTGTTATGAAGCACTTAGAATGTTGTATTCTTTATATGCTTCCTTTATGCCAGGTACCCAAAGTATAAAATAAAAGCTGCCTACTCACTCCAAAGGTATTAGTTTATTCAATGAGTACTAGAAGGTTTAATTACATCTTATAATGTGGGCTGTGACTGTATACAGGGTAAACGTTATTTATAGAATGGACGTGACATATAGATGTTCTATATTTTATATTGTGTTGGTCCCATTTAATATGATTGATGTCTAGGTTTTTGTCAGTTTGCAAGCCGAGTGCATAAGATCTCTTCTGAATGAAACTGGGAGTGCTGCCATATTGGATAAACTTGATGTGCTGCCATTTTGAAAAATTAATATTGAATTAGCTCTGCTTTTTATGGAAATCTATTTTTCAGAAGATAGATATGGCATCACTGAATCTGTAATCTAAATATAAAAAAAATAAAGTATTAATGGCTACATGTATTTGCTTTATTTTGAAAAAAATGTCTCTCCAATCAGACAGGTCCTTGATTAATAAAAAATAAAATCCAGAATATGTGTTATTAAATTTGTTAACCAAATGTATAACATTTTAAAATAAAGGGACGCTATAGTCACCAAAACAACTACAGCTTATTGTATTTGTTCTGGTGAGTATAATCATTCCCTTCAGGCTTTTTAGAGTAAACACTGTCTTTTCAGAGAAAATCAAGTGTTTACATCACAGCTTAGTGATAACTTCACTGGCCACTCAAATGGCTATTAGAGGTGCTTCATGGGGCAGTGCTGCACAGTGTGCAGTACTGCCATTCAGTGTCTCCACCCTCTGAATGCAGACACTGAACTTTTCTCATATATATGAATTGATTCAATTCATATCTTTGAGGAGATGCTGATTGGCCAGGGCTGTGTTTGACTTGTGCTGGCTCTGCCCCTGATCTGCCTCCTTGTCAGTTTCAGCCAATCCTATGGGAAAGCACTGTGATTGGCTCAGACCATCACTTCTGATGATGTCAGCAGACAGCAGGCAGATCAGGGATAGAGGCAGCAAGTCAGATTTTACTATATTTATGGAGGCCAGGGGGGCTAGATGGTGGTTTTAACACTATAGGGTAAGGAATACATGTTTGTGTTCCCATAAGGTTTTAAACTAAAATAAAGTGGACAAAGCTGTTCTAATAATAATGTGTTGTGTGCGGAAATGGACTGGGTGTTCATTAAATTCTCTGTCAGGTCTTCCTATTGTCATGTTCTGCTCTCTGTATGCGCTGCACTGTTGTCAGATTGTACAACATAGTTGATCTGGTTTCATTTTTACAAAGAAAGACGTGTCCACAGTCTCAGCTTCACTTATATACCTGTATCAAAAATGAACACAGAATAAAACGAAGTACATAAATGCATGTTAAGCCGAAGTCTCGTCTGTTAAGCTTCGCTGAGATTCACACTCCATCGACCTATATACTTTCTTGACCAAACTGAACTCTGCACATCTCACTAGGGACGTGATGGAAATGTATTATTTATGTGTGACAAGATCAAAGCATTCACTCGAAAGATTAGCATCTTCTGTTCTCATGTACAGTGTGTCATTTTTGAAAATGTCTTGCTGATGGCAGAGTCTGTGAATGACAGTCCCTTCTGTGAATTGGATATGAAGTTGAATGTCCTGTAAAACCTGTAGAAGAGCAAACTGATCTTTGAAAAATGTTCTTCTTGGTCCAAAGTGGTGACCTTTATAGGTCATACAGCTTGTACATGACTTTATATATATATATACAGTATATATATATATATATATTTTTTTTTTTTTGTATAAAAATGAAATATCAGCTCTGTGTTGTAGAATTTTTTAATTTGCATTTCTGCCATTGTTCTCCAATATATTTTAGGTCAGCATTACTTAAAATAGAATTCTGAAAGGTCTGGGGAAGAATTACAAGAACTGTAGGCTATAACAGCTAGAGAACCAAAGGCATCAATCATTTGGGTGAGGTTTGGGCATATGTAGATGATCTGTCTAGTCGTAATGAGCTTCTTCTAAAAGTAGTACATCAGTAGTATAGCAAGGTCATATGGTGCCATAAATGGCATGACCATCAAACCTCCCAATAAAAACGGCCCACTCTGTCCTTCCTTTGCTACACCTCTGCAGTACATGTGTACTTCCTGTGTGATTGAAGTGTCCTGCCCATAAATAGGTATCTAACTCGGGTCTGATTGCTGGGTGTGATCAGTAATAAAGTGGATAAGTGAAATAATTTGAAGGAGTATTGATCATTGAGTTTGTAGAGATATCCTAATAACATTTAACTGCTCACCACTAAGTTACTGGGGCAGATTAACAAAGTATACTTGTGGTATTAAAATACCAAGGATGCTATAATATAAACACTACTTCATAAAACACTGCTTAATAAAACTACCTCTTAAACACCCCACCTACTTTATCAAATATTTATGCAAGATGCTACCAAGGAGCATGTCCATACTGTATTAATTTCCTGCATTGATTATTGTAACCCTCTCCTAATTGATCTTCCCAAAAACCATATTGCTCCACTACAGTCTGTAATGAATGCTGCCACCAGACTGATTTTCCTCTCTAGTCGGCCCTCCTACACCTCACCCCTCTGTCGGTCCTTACAGTGGCTTCCTGTATCCTATAAGAGTCAATTCAAAGTGCTAACCCATACCTATTAAGCATTGACCAATTCTAGCCCCTCACAGATCCATAGGTAAGCCCCTTCTCGGTCTCTCCACTCTGCCCGTGACCTTCTCCTGTCCGCTGCTTGCAGGACTTCTCGCGGGAGGCTCCCTTCCTATGGAATAGCCTGCCTACCACCATCAGACTCTCCCTTAGTTTTCAATCATTTAAGAAGTGTCTTAAAACCCATCTCTTGAGGAAAGCTTACGGGCTCCCAGAGTAACCTCTACCTCACATACCTGTCTCTTGCTCTCTCCTAAAGGGCAGCACTCTACTCTCTCCTCAAGCTCCGCTTCACTCCCACCTTATTTGATTGCTATTTCCTGTCCTATTGTGTTTTACACCCCTCCTCCTATAGAATGTAAGCCAGTTTGAGCAGTTTTCTTGTAATTGTCCTATTTATAGTTAAATTATTATTGTAAAGCGCTACAGAAACTGTTAGCAGTATATAAATGGCAATAATAATAATACATTATTATTATTATTATTATTATTATTATTATGTGACAACACACAGAAACATACAAATTAAGGGCACATAACTAGACAAAACACACACAGAAACATACAAGTTAAGGCTACTTAACTAGAGCAACACATACAATACTAACCACATAAAACATGCAGCTATATACAAATAAATGGTACCCAATTTAAAATAAAAGCAATAAACCCAATACTTACAAATAAGCACATGATACCCCAATAGATGTCACCTAGAGAAAGGCTGTATTTTTTACCCAGGCCTTTCCATGATCGCGTGCAAGGAGAGAGAGAAATGCGCAGATATATTTAACCCTGCAACATCACTAGAGGTGTTTCATTTTCTTATATCCATTAGCATATGAAAAGAGGTCCCATTCTCTTTCATCTGAGCTCTGTTATAGAGTTTGCAGTCTTAATGCCAGCAAATCCCATGCAGTGTCTTCACTGGAGGTTAGTATACGCAGCAGTACTAACCTTTCTACAGGCAAGTAGTGAAGTTGCTAACTAGACTCGAACACGTCAAATTCTCAGTTTTTACTTACTTACCCATTTGATTTGGTTCGGATGTTCAATAGGTAGGCAGTAGGTGCCCTACACTAAATACAGCAAACCTACTATCTATTTATATATAGAAACTGCAAAAAAAAAAAGACTATAAAACAGTGCCACGGAGGTCTTATTTTTTTTTTTTTTTTTACAAATTTTTCTGGGCTTAAAAAATAACACACAAAAAAATAAAAATAAAAATAAAGTATTTCACAAAAATGCATTTCAAAGATTCTGAGATTTGTATCAATCCTACATTTGAAGAAATGTTTCCATCCTCTACTGTTTACATTTAACAAACTAGAAAGATATATGACTCCTGTGGTCCCCAAGAGAAACCTATTCTAGGTTCAACCTCTTGCCTAGTTGGTGGTCCTTCTCAAAGTATCCCTTGGGTCTTCCAGGCCAGATGGTAAAACATGTATGTTCCATACACTGCCTTCTTAGTTTTTGTTCATGGGACCATATCTTCTCTTGTTCTCCTCTCTTGATCCTCAATAAACGGGATATTCTGAATTAATAGCATAATAAAAATGGTATGGAAAATATGAGAACAGCAGTGGATGAAAATCACAGATAAACCAAATAAACACGTTCCTTAAGCAAGCATCTTTTATGCATTGTCTATATACGGGTGGAAGAAGGTTACACCTCAGTGTGATTTCTGCTCAACAAACAAATAAATTATGGATTATATGAGATTTGCATCAGCAGGTTCGGCAGCAAATTACCATTCCTTATATTCAGGAGACGCTTCAATCGAAGAACAGGGCTTTCCGTGAATTATATATTTTAATAACTCAAGTTACAATTTATAAATGACCTACATTAAGACAAGAGTTGACTATGTGTGCTTTTAAATGTCAAAGAGAGGCCAATATATAAAATGTAATGACTCTTTCCAGTAGGTGATAAATGTTTTATTAGTAACTGTTGTCCTTGTTTATCATATTTATATCTGCATTTGGGATTACAGCCTTCATCATAAAGCTATATGAAAATAAGTAGGGATGTGCGTGCAATTCAGAACCTTAAAGGGACACTCCACTGCTTAAATACAAAATAAATAAATAAATAAATAACTGTTTACTAGATATACCCCCTAATGAAAACTTACATGCATTAAATTCAGTTTTTTTTCATTGGAGTTATACCTAAAAACAACTCGCAAAACCTGCAGTTCTCTTGGCTGCTGCCTTTGCAAGCCCTCCCCTTCTAACCCCACCCAGGATTTCTGTGACTGTCCAATGGCAGACTTCCCAATGCAAGTTCATTCCTTAATACCTCCCAAGTGTCCCTATTTAGGAGGGACCTCTTTTCTAGGAGCCCCAGATATTATTGCTGTGTCTGAGTGTCTAACAGAGCTCAACAACAATAATACTCACAGTACTGTGTCTTTAAACTACAATGAATGTGTTTAGAAAGCAGTCAGTGTAAATAAGATACATTGTTCTTGTTCAAAATTACATTTTAGTTGCATGAATAAAGTGACCTAAATTTTCTCAGAATATCCCTGCCTTTGACTATAACCCACTCACACTCCTACAATCGATGTTTTTGCCCTTTTAAAATGTTGGGAGGTATGTCACAAGTTAACTCACCTGTGCTAAAGGAGGAATGCAATTCAGTTCAGATCTGTATGGAAAATAATTAGAAAAACTGCATAAAAGACTGAGTATATAGAGTTCTAAATAATGCATGTAACTTGGCCGCTACATTTCCCTCTGTCGCAAATTAAATAACTATTGGGTGTTTTGCTTTAATTATTATTTGGAAGGAGACATACCTGTGCTTTTATATAAACTATACTTTTCCCACATTCAGCGATTTTTAAATAAGCGACAGAGTAAGAAATGATTTTTTTGCTACATTATCTGACCCCAAACTTTATGTGACTTTCACGCTGCATTCTTTTTTACTTTCAGTTTTAAGTGTCATAATAAATTCTAAAATAAAATGTATATATTACGCAATTATCACCCACTTGATTTGCGTAATCACGAGCACAGGTAGAGGTAATATAGCTCAGTCAGTTACATTTTATTAACAACTCTTAATTCTATATTTCTACCTCCATTTTTGGACTTGATTTGTGAGCCAGTGTTATCTCAATTATCAGAGGAAGAAAATCTATCACTAAAAACATAGTTAATTTTACATTGGAAATATATCCAGGAGTAAAAAGCATAAATAGCCAACAGGTAACCCCTTAATGTTTTTGTAAAACCCCTTTAAAATATCACAAGGCACATGAAAATGGACAAGTCCATCCCAGGTGCCAACTTCCCTGAGTACACTTCTGTTTATTGTAATTATGTCTTTGTGAGTAATATAGGAAATAGCTAACAAATAAAGACCCATCAACTACAAAGTATTATAGGAGTTCACAAAAACTGATTCTCTAAACTGGATATACTACGAGTAAAGTTATCACACAAGGTATAGATTTATGGGTATGTCTCTTGGAATATCTTACACATAAAAGATCAAGTAGTAAACCTATATGAATCCAGCAGAGAGAGTCAGAAAACTCACAAGATCAGAAATAAGAACAGAACCTACCAACTGTAGCGTTACTTACCTTAACCGGGGGCCGGTCGCGGTCCTCTCTTCAAACCGCGCGCGGTCCTACGGCTGAACGAGCCGCGCGCGGCTCATCCGACTGCTTTAGATGGAGGGCGGGCAGTGACCACGTGAGGCGGTCACGTGTCCCGCCTGAAACCAAGAGCGCGCCGCGAGTCTCGGGCGCGCTCTTAAAGAGACAGTGGGAGCCTAATTGCCAAAAGGCTCCCATTGGCTCCTGTCATACCACACTCCCTGTACAATTACCTATAGGGGGTGTGGAAGTGACAGGAGCCAATCACTTTCGTTTAAAAGCTATTTAAACTTACCTTTTTCCCTTAGCTCGTTGCCCTATCGTGGTTTCTGTTTCAGTTCCCTTTAGCGCTTTTGGTGTTCAGTTGTGTTTTCTCGTATTGACTTTGGCTTCGTATTCTGACTTCGTTTTCGCTTTATCCTTATCTGTACTGTTTGCCGGCTTGCTGTTTTCCGTGTACCAGACCCCGGCTTGTCCTAGTTTACGCTGTCTCTCTGTGCCCTTGACCTCGGTTTGTTCCTGGCTCTGTCTCCTCTCATATACGTCGAGTCCGGCCATTCTAAGGTCCGGTAGACGTATCTCTCCTCTGTATTTGCCTCTGTTTAGCTGGATCCTGCGTGTAGGGGTATATTCTCGTTACATTACGATAGGGCCATGGACCCCGCAGATTTAGCTCAACAGATGGCGTCCCATGAGGCAAGATTTGTAGAGCAGGATCACCGTATGGATCAAATAGCTCAGGCTCTCCAGACGCTCCTAGCTAGAACCGTTCCAGCAACTACACCTAACCCTCCTACGCCCCTTCTCCCTGAAGTATCTACTTTGCCTAATACTTCGGCCCATTTAACACCTCCTCCTAGGTATGGAGGGGACTCTAAGACTTGCAGAGGGTTTATTAATCAAATTGAATTCCACTTCGAAATGTATCCACGTTCATTTCCCACAGAGAGGTCTAAGGTTGGGTTCTTTATGCACCAACTTACCGATAAGGCACTTGAGTGGGCAAATCCTATTTGGGAAGCTAATGGACCTATGGTACATGATTTCAACAGTTTTCTTACGGCTTTTCGTAGAACTTTTGACACAATGAAAAGGTCAAAGAATGCCGCGAGAGCATTAATGAGAATTAAACAGGGTTCTAGGTCTGTGGCTGATTATGCTATTCAGTTTCGCACTCTTGCTTCGCAGGTAGATTGGACCAACAATGGGTTAACTACTGCCTTTATGGAAGGTTTGTCAGATACGATATTGGATGAGGTAGCAGCTAAGGAGCTTCCTATTGCCTTAGAGGACCTTATCGATTACCTCATTGATATTGATAATAGAATTCGTGACAGGCTCTATACCAAGAACAGGAATAGACGTTTTGTTACACCCATTAACCCCAGAGTTAATATACCAGAGAGTGTTAAAGTGTCTGAGGAGGAACCTATGCAATTAGGGGTTGCCAAACTCTCTGATACTGAGAAATTACATAGGAGAAGGGAGGGACTCTGCCTATACTGTGGTAGGAGAGACCATATGGTAAAGGAATGTCCTTTACTCCCGGAAAACTCTCGCACCTAAGACCTTATAGGGGACTGGCCTTGGGTGTGATATCTAAGTCTCCTAAATTGCCTCCTAACCGCTTGCTTCTCCCGGTTTCTTTATATATGGGAGAGATTTGTATAGTTGACAACATATATGCTCTGGTTGACTCTGGGGCAGCTGAAAATTTTATAGACTCTGGCTTTATAAAGAGAAACAACATTCCCATCAGAGAGAAGGAGATACCCTTGGCCGTTGAGGCCATAGATGGTAGACCATTAAGTTCTCCAGTTGTTACTCATGAGACTGTACCATTACACATGTACACAGGGGTTTTACACTATGAAACCATTCGATTCCAGGTCATCACCTCTCCCTCTTCACAGTTAGTATTAGGGTATCCATGGTTACGTGCTCACAATCCCATTTTTGACTGGGAGACAGGGCAAATAAAATCATGGAGTGAGACCTGCCACGAGTCTTGTACGTTGGAAGTCACACCTTTGAATTCTATTGAGGTACCTACCAGTCCTCCTTTGTCTACGGTTATACCCCCTCAGTATTTATCTCTAAAGACTGTTTTCGATAAAAGGGAGGCTGAGAAATTACCGCCTCACAGACCCTATGATTGCGCTATTGACTTGTTGCCTGGCACTATACCTCCAAAGGGCAGGGTGTACCCCTTATCGGTTCAAGAAAACCGTGTCATGGAGGAGTATATTAAGGAATCACTAGAAAAGGGGTTTATTAGGAGATCCTCTTCTCCAGCTGGAGCAGGGTTCTTCTTTGTATCGAAGAAAGAAGGTGATTTAAGACCGTGTATAGATTATAGAGGTCTAAACAAAATCACTATCAAAAATGCATACCCTATACCTTTGATTACAGAATTATTTGACAGGCTGAAACATGCCACTGTGTTCACTAAATTAGACCTTAGGAGTGCATACAATTTGATACGTATAAAGGAAAATCACGAATGGAAGACTGCATTCAACACTAGATCCGGTCATTACGAATATACTGTTATGCCATTTGGGCTTTGCAATGCCCCAGCAGTATTCCAAGAATTTATTAATGATGTCTTAAGAGATTTTATTCACACATTTGTTATCGTATACTTGGACGACATTTTAATATATTCTACAGATATACACACTCATCACAGACATGTTACGACAGTTTTGAAGACCCTTCTTGCTAATGGTCTTTATTGCAAGCTAGAAAAATGTCTGTTTGACCAAACCGAAGTCCAGTTCTTGGGGTATTTGATTTCCGCTAAAGGTTTTCGTATGGATCCCCAGAAACTTGCTGCTGTAATAGAATGGCCTCTACCGCAAGGTTTGAAAGCTATTCAGCGTTTTCTTGGGTTCTCCAATTATTATAGACGTTTTATCAAAGGTTTCTCGTCCATTGTAGCACCTATTACCCGTATGACTAAAAAGGATGGCAATACTCGTGTTTGGTCTACCGAGGCACTTCAGGCTTTTGAATTTCTTAAAACTACGTTCGCCTCTGCACCTATTTTACAGCATCCTGTCCCCTCACTGCCCTATATTCTTGAAGTTGATGCTTCGGATATTGGGGTAGGTGCTGTCTTATCCCAAAGAGAGTCGCCTGAAAAGCCATTGCATCCATGCGGCTTCTTTTCTAAACAAATGTCCAAAGCAGAGAAAAATTATGATGTGGGTAATCGCGAACTCCTTGCTATTATTTTAGCACTTAAAGAGTGGAGACATTTGTTAGAAGGAACTAAGGATCCTATCCTCATTTTACGGATCACAAGAACCTATCCTACCTTAGCGAAGCCAAAAGATTGTCTTCCAGGCAGGCTAGGTGGTCACTATTTTTGTCCCGTTTCAATTTTATTATCACCTATAGGCCAGGTGATCGCAACACTAAAGCAGACGCTCTGTCCAGACAGTTCGAAACTACTGACAAACAGGAGATTGATGTTACTCCTGTCATTCCCCCAGACAGGATAATAGCTACTACTATTTTGTCTATTTCCTCGTCCCTCTTGCAGGCCATACAAGCGAAACAAAGCATGGCACCTAGCGAGAGGCCTAATGATAAACTGTTCGTTGATGTTCCTGAGAGACGGGATATTATGTCATTATATCATGATACTAAGACTGCTGGACATCCTGGTATTTCCAAAACGGTGTCAGCTGTTTCTCGGTATTTTTGGTGGGATTCCTTACGAAAGGATGTCACTGACTATATAAGTGCTTGTACTACTTGTGCCTGTATGAAATCCTCCCGTAGAGTTCCTTGTGGGCTGTTGCATCCGTTACCCGTTCCCGAGAGACCTTGGTCTAACCTGTCCATGGATTTTATTGTTGAATTACCCCCTTCAAATGGTAACACAGTAATCCTGATGATAGTGGATCGGTTCTCCAAAATGGCTCACTTCGTGTCTCTTCACAAGTTGCCCACATCCAAGGAACTGGCTCATATCTTCGCTAGAGAAGTATTTCGATTACATGGGATTCCCGTATCTATTGTATCCGATAGGGGTAGCCAATTTATTTCCAGGTTCTGGAGGGCCTTTTGTTCAGAAATGGGTATTTCTCTCTCATTTTCTTCCGCTTATCATCCCCAGTCTAATGGGGCTGCTGAACGTGCCAACCAGTCTCTGGAGCAATACCTCCGTTGTTTTGTGTCTCACCATCAGGACAATTGGTCTGACCTGCTTCCTTGGGCTGAATTTGCTCGGAATAACGCCACTCATGATTCTTCCGGCAAGACCCCTTTTTACGTTGTCTATGGCCAGCATCCCGTTGTTCTTCCGGCTGCATTCTCCTCACAGGGCATGCCAGTTCTGGATGAGCATTTGGCTGGTTTGCGTAATACTTGGGAGCAGGTTCAGCGTTCTTTGGTGGACTCTGCTACTCGCCAGAAGGCTCAGGCTGACAAGCATCGCAGAGCAGCTCCGTCCTATGTTGTGGGGGACAGGGTTTTGCTTTCCACGCGGAATATTCGTCTCCGGGTGCCTTCTATGAAATTGGCTCCCCGCTTCATTGGACCTTATCGTATTATACATAAGGTTAATCCTGTTTCTTATGCCTTAGGCCTGCCTAAGAATCTACGTATTCCTAATGTTTTTCACACCTCATTGTTGAAACCTTTCGTACGCAACCGCTATACCCGGCATACTCCTCCTCCCCCTCCTATCTCGGTGGAGGGTCATGAGGAGTTTGAAGTGTCTGCTGTTCTTGACTCTCGTTTCCTTAGGGGTCGACTTCAGTACTTGGTACATTGGAAGGGTTATGGACCTGAGGAGCACAGTTGGATTTCGGCTGATGCTGTCCATGCTCCCCGTCTTGTGCGCTCTTTCCATTCTCGTTTTCCTGCCAGGCCTGGTCCTACCCGCCCGGGGGGCGTGTCCTCAGGGGGGGGTACTGTAGCGTTACTTACCTTAACCGGGGGCCGGTCGCGGTCCTCTCTTCAAGCCGCGCGCGGTCCTGCGGCTGCACGAGCCGCGCGCGGCTCATCCGACTGCTTTAGATGGAGGGCGGGCAGTGACCGCGTGAGGCGGTCACGTGTCCCGCCTGAAACTAAGAGCGCGCCGCGAGTCTCGGGCGCGCTCTTAAAGAGACAGTGGGAGCCTAATTGCCAAAAGGCTCCCATTGGCTCCTGTCATACCACACTCCCTGTACAATTACCTATAGGGGGTGTGGAAGTGACAGGAGCCAATCACTTTCGTTTAAAAGCTATTTAAACTTACCTTTTTCCCTTAGCTCGTTGCCCTATCGTGGTTTCTGTTTCAGTTCCCTTTAGCGCTTGTGGTGTTCAGTTGTGTTTTCTCGTATTGACTTTGGCTTCGTATTCTGACTTCGTTTTCGCTTTATCCTTATCTGTACTGTTTGCCGGCTTGCTGTTTTCCGTGTACCAGACCCCGGCTTGTCCTAGTTTACGCTGTCTCTCTGTGCCCTTGACCTCGGTTTGTTCCTGGCTCTGTCTCCTCTCATATACGTCGAGTCCGGCCATTCTAAGGTCCGGTAGACGTATCTCTCCTCTGTATTTGCCTCTGTTTAGCTGGATCCTGCGTGTAGGGGTATATTCTCGTTACACCAACCACACAAGGTTGCAAGGAATCCGGTTCCATCCAAACCAGTTATTCAGGAAAGTATAAAAATTAATTCCAGCACTTCTATTTGAAAGTAGTGTCCCTTTATTTAGATGTCCAAAGTTCACAACAACAACAAAGGTTCGACCACTGAAATGGCCTTCATCAGGCCGTATATAAAGACCATTGTAGCGATCGTAAATGTTGCTGTTGCACACGTTGGGCACTCGAATAAAGGGACAGACCTTTCAAAAAGAAGTGCTGGAATTTATTTATAGAGTTTCCTATATAATTTACAAGGACATAACTACAACAAACAGAAGTGTCCTGTTCTATTTAGAAAAGTGCATATGATTATCGGCAGCAAAAGGAATTAACTTAGCACAGAACTTAATTTAGGAAGAGTGTAAGACAGGATCTATTCGGCAAAATTTTTGAAAATTACAAAGAATTATATGTAGTTGTACTTGTGTTCTGACCATTACATTTTTCCTCCATGTTTTATTATTATTATTGCCATTTATATAGCGCCAACAGATTCCCTAGCGCTGTACAATATTATGAGGGTGGATTTAAATATAAATAGGACAATTTTTAAGAAAACTTAAAGGAACAATAGGTGGAAGAGGACCCTGCTCAAACGAGCTTACAGTCTATTGGAGGTGGGGTATAAAACACATTAGGACAGGAAATGGCAATCAAATAAGGTGGGAGTGAAGCAGAGCTGGAGGAGAGAGTAGAGTGCTGCCCTTTAGGAGAGAGCAAGAGACAGGTATGTGAGGTAGAGGTTACTCTGGGAGGCCATAAGCTTTCCTAAAGAGATGGGGTTTAAGGCACTTCTTAAATAATTGAAGACTAGGGGAGGGTCTGATGGCGCTAGACAAGCTATTCCATAGGAAGGGAGCCACCAGCGAGAAGTCTTGCAAGCGTGAGTTGGCCGTACGGGTGTGAGCAGCGCATAGGAGAAGGTCACAGGCAGAGCAGAGAGACGGAGAAGGGGCATACCTATGGATCTGTGAAGAGATATAAGAGGGGCTAGAATTGGTCAGTGCTTTATAGGTATAGTTTTAGTTATACACACTACTCTGGAGTTTGTCCTTAAATCTTTTTCAATTTTTTTTTAGCTTTTATAAAATGGTGTATATGTATATTAAATAATTACAAGGCACGTCTTTGAGGAAAATGGCACTCAATTTACTGATCTCAGTAAAATTACTAGAATTCTGTGTATTGTATAAAATGAGTACTGACAAGACTTCGATTTTCCCCTTTTTAGCTTAAGGCCAAAGAAAATATTTCAATAGGTATTTCTTGCTTTTATAAAATGATTACAGAAGGAATTCTATATCTCAGCTTTTACATATTTTAAAGAAATATTCAAAGGGGTCATATTTTGCACTCACAGGCAGTTTTCCATTCCATTAACCCCTCTGTCACTGAGAAATTCTCCCAGGTTTGTGCTCTAGAATGTTTACACCATAGTGGGTAAGTATGAATGCAACTCCCATTTCTGCTTTGAATTTTTTACATGTATATTTTAAATAATTGACTTTCTTTGATTCTGTTTTTTTAAACAGTTAAAAAAATAAATACTGAGCAATTTCATGCCCAGTTGACTTTTATCAGACCAGTATGGCCTGATTGTAAAAAACCTCTCTTGCCGTTTTCAATTCAAATCATTTAATTACAGCTCACAGTTTAGTGAATAACAATAAACATGGTAGTATTAACCAAGTTAATGATACACGCTTAATTGCTCTTTGAAAATTGAAAGACCGAGTTTTCTCTAAGATTCTAAACATGAATCTTTAAACGGACACTCTGGACCCCTAAGCACTTTAGCTTGCTGAAGTGTTTTCTCTGTGAAAAGTGTGACCTCTTTTTTTTTTTTCATTTTACAAATTGAACAGATTTCTATAGTAATGGTCACGTTTATAAATTAACTTTGTTGCATCCCCCCGGCTGTCATTCAAACAGCAGCTCCTGTTACTTCCTGGTGTATTAGCTCAGTGGAGCTAAACAAACGAGACCGCAATTACCCAGAGCACCTGCCTTGCAAAGACCTCTCATTGAGCTGCATTTGGAAGTCTGTGATTGGACAGCCACAGAAAGTCTGGGCGGGGTGACAAGAGGAGGGCTTGCAAAGGCTTCAGACGAGATCTGCAACCTTTGCAAGCTGTTTCCTAGAAATACTCGCTACAAAAAAAAGAATATCATAAAATGCATGCATGTTTTCAATTGGGGTATATCTACTCAACTGTGATTTGTATATATATATTTATATTTTTATAAAAATAGATATATTCCAATACTTAATAAAATTAATTTTTTTTTAAAAATATTCCCTTTCCCATGAACGTGTATAAACCAGATCAGAAGTTGTCAACGTCAAGCTGTTGCTGTAAAACTCTAAATCCAATCGCCCTCAACCCTGTATTAATGGGTGTGGTAATTCAAAAGCAATTCCTGGTTTCATGATAGTGGTCTTATAGTTTAATTGAAAGAAAAAAAAATGCTTGGTTTGTTCTTTCTTCATAGAATCCTAGCCCAGAATGAAAGAATATAGGAATGTTTTGTGCTAATGCACTCTGTATTATTCAGCTTGCCTGCCATAAGCTCTGATCCATTTTCTTCTTTCATCAAAAGAACCGGTTGAGTCTTGAAGATTAAAGAAGGGTTTCCTTTTGCCTGAAAGATGTTCATCCTGTAAATCTCTCCAGTTATTTAAGGCAATAGATAGCTGGATGTACATTGAGTCTTGAAGTCCCCGTGAGCCTCTTGACATTCACATAATGTGGATACTAAACTAATTGAACGTTGGATACCAAGACTATGTATTGGTGTGCATAAAAATGCAACTTTCGTCTTTACATAGTGCACTGCGATGCCTAAATGATCTACTTATCAGATCTCCCATCATAGCAGGTACTGGAAAAATGTTTTCGATTAGGTGGTAGAGAGCATCTTTTACAATATCATTTTATAACAACAAAAGCTACGGAGTCCTATAAAGACTGATTGCTTCTATGACTGCACATAAAACTCACTACTGATACAATAGTTTGGCTACTCATGTGCACATAACTTTAATTGTTCAAATGATTTTGTATTGTTTTTATAAGCACGACTGGTGCAAAATGTGTTACTCAGTTCATCCTTGGAAGAAAGAGGGGAATGTAGAATTAAGGGATCATGCTTATTCCTCACTTATTTTATATCATATATCATAAGACAAACATACCAACTTCTAAAATTGTTGCAAATTGAAATTGTATTTTAGTCCTTGTATTTTGTGACCTGTAACTTTCAAAATAAGCTGAAATCCTATACATATTATGTACACTATAAATCAAGACACAGAAATTAATTTATTTTGAATTACTTTTTCCAAGCTGGACATATTATGCACACGCTATTGTTGCCAAAACTGTGAAAAAAACATTTATTTTTTGGGTTTTTTTAAAAATGTTTTTGGCATTTTTTATAATTAATGAGAATGTATCTATGTATATGTGACATCAAATTAAAGCCCTGTTTGCTCTCTAAAAATCTGTATACAATATGTGTTGGTGCAATAAATGACAGAGATGCAAATTGCATTTGCACACAAACAGCACAAAATACAAAAATGGCATGTGTCTTTAAGGGTAAGACAAGCTTTTGAAGCTGTGTCCTTAAGGGGTTAATACAAGATTATGTAATGGTGTGCACAGATTATAATACAAACATATTAAATAAATACTGAGTTGCATTTAATTGATCCTCTCCAATTAAATTTGTTTGAGGCTTCTGGCAGAACAAGGAAAATGAGAAAGGAATTAATTGGTTATTCCCAAAATGTCGCTGGAAATAGCTATGCCAAAAGTCTATAGATCAAAAGTCTCTAACTTTTTAATTAGACACCTGTAAAACAATTACATTGACAGAAGAACAAAAAACACAATGTATAAGTGATTTTGATAAATGCATCAAATTATGCTAAAAATGTGTAGGTGACAGATCTACTTTAAAAAGAATCTAAAGAGCTCAATCAGGATAAATAAAACAAAGCAAAACACGAGTTTAAAAGCTAAAATGCTTTGTTTCATAATATCCTACTATACGTTTAGCAGTTCGTGCTTCTTTAATACAATCACAATAGTTGGGGTGCTGGAGCTGAAACAAAAAATGTGATTTGTGACTGCTGGGTAAATTGTAATTTTAACTGCATGATCACTTCCGAATCAATTCTGACTCAATTCCAAAAATCATTTCATTCGTCCACGAACTAAATTGTAACAATTAAAATCCTTTTAAACCACATCCAACAAAGGATTCTGATTTTATTCATTTACGAATGGACCGAATTCTGTTAGATGGTTACCAGGCATTTTGTTCCGATAAATCACTTAAAACTAATTTGTGCATGTGTGCAGGTAGTGGGTATCATGTAGTGTGATACCAAACCCCTATCTCTGTCCTCCCTCCTTCCAATAAAAACCTGAGACATACTTATGGTACAAACAGGCCACAGTTCTACAATGTAAACAAATATCTTTAACCATAAATTAACATATTAAATTAACATGTAAACATTTAACCATAAACCTGTCCTTGCCAACCCATCCCACCACTAATCATCAATCAACTGGCCTCCAACTTGGCCTTATCTTACCACAATGCTAATCACTAGCCTGCCGTTTGGCTCATTGGGCACGTCCTTTAATCCAAACCATTTACCAGAGGTTAGAAAAGGGATCATGCCTTCACCTTCCTTCTTTTCCCATGTACGCCTGATCCAACCTTGAATAGCAAGGACCTTACCCACCAGTTATGACAAGAAAAGAGAGTTAACATCAAACATAAAAACATCCAACAAGGGAGGGTGGGACAGAAGCTGTTACCAAGCCAGGATTTTAAGGTAAGAGGGCAAAATGCCTGTCTATACATACTACATCCCCATCCCTTCCCCCATGCTAACACTCCTCCCATAATTACACCTACACTCTCCCACACTCACACATGTCTCTTATCCGGCTAGCTTGTAACCGCCTCCTCGGAATCTCGTCTAGTGTTAGTAGTTGGTGCACACTACATTTTGGGCAATGTTGCAGTAGGTTTCAGATTGGCTGCTATGTATGTAATCTATACCTCTATCAGGAGGTAGCAAGGAGTCTGACTCCCTTCAGTGAGGCTGTATTACCTTCATGTTCAGTAACCTGAATAGACTAGACATTATCAAGGTGTGAGGGGAATTTTGATTATAATCCAGAATATCTAGGGGTGAGGGGAACTCTGAATATACTCCAGAATGTCAGTGGTATTCTAAATATTATTTAGTGGTGGGATAGAGCAGGCTTCCCTAAACTCCGGCCCTCCAGATGTTGCTCAACTACAACTCCCATGATTCTATGAATGAAATAGATAGGCTGAGAATCGTGGGAGTTGTTGTTCAGCAACATCTGGAGGGCCGGAGTTTGAGGAAGCCTGATCTAGAGCACTCTAGATATGCTTTAGAATGTCTGGGGCATTCTAGATACACTTTAGAATATCGGGGTGAGAAGGGAATTCTGATCAGATCCCATAAAATCAGAGATTCAAGTGAATTTCATTTTTTTTTTTGGTCAAACGCCAGTTTCCTTTTGCATAGCACAATGTTCAGTTTATGAAATATTTAGTGTCTATGTTGGATCCAAAACAGATTCAAATAAAAATACATATTTTCACTTCATTAAATTGGCTGGTAATTCATAAACACTGTTTTTGTTCATAGCGTTTACTACTTTTTATTAAAAGATTGATTCTTCATTCAAGCAACATAACCTGACAGCAGAAAGGTTTGTTGTATAAATATGTGAGCACCAAGCAGAAATATTTTGCCGAAGCGAACCGCATAAACACAGACAAGTTTAATGTATTTTTATTTCTGTTGAAAATGTTGCAATTTTTCAGTCTTCTCTGAGTTCGAGATTTGTAACTATTGAAGTTCCATTGCTTCCAGTGTAGTCCCTTGCTATTGGATTACCATTTCCCCATTATTGGTTATTATTACATGCTTTCTTTCCCATCACTGTTGCGTGTCTTCTTATTATTCGCACAGGTTCTCTCCGCATGTTATATGAATTATAGTACATGTGCTGCTGTCTTATGGGTTTACTTCACTGATCGGTACCTGATCTGGTAGGACTGTTTTATTATGAGACCCAGTTCCCACAAGTTACCTTTCTTAGCATTCTAATTATTCAATCAATAACATACACGAGTTAAGAGCTGGTTAAAATAGTGAAGCACTCAATATGTCTGATTATTGGATCCTATATAGCAGCTATTGCAGCCCCCATTGGTTATTCTATGCCCAAGACTATAATGTGTCAGCCTTGAGAATATTGTTATGAACGATATGGACATGTATTCCCTCTTGAATGACAAGGTCTGATTCCAGTATAATTTCAATGTTCACATTGCCAACAAATAAGTACTATTTAAATACATTAATCAGATCTGAGATCAGGTCAAAGCAACGCGTTCCAGTGTGACATGAAAAATGTATAGATTGCTATGGCACGACTATGGCATGATATATTGTTAGAAGTGAAAACCAATTTAAGGGCAGATCCTGGACAAATACTGGTCGGGGTATTTTTTCAAAAGCCGGCCCATTGCCATAACCCTTAATCCATAGCTGTACATCCCACATATTCCACATTCCCCTTGGCCAGCGGGAGGCAACCTTCGTCATTCCAGAAGTTGTGAACTACATCTCCCATGATGTTTTGCCAGTGTTTGGACTGTGAGAGCATTATGGGAGATGTAGTGTGACAACGGTTGCTTTCCCTGCCCTATGCAAGCTGCCTTGTAAATCTAGCTGTATTCCGTAAACCATTTTAACTACACTTTCAGGAAACTTCAAACTAGATTTGTCACCTTCTAGCTATAATCTTGCACGCATTAAGCAGTATTCCCCTTCCAGTGATTCACACTCCTACCCCATCAAGCCATAATCCATATTTTCTCCCTGACTGCATGGTAAATTTAACACTTTTACTTGTTTCATTCTAAGACTGGAATAATATTAAGTCTTCCACAACATATTAACTATGTTTCTTATGCTCCTCTGATGCATAAACATGTGGCTATATTACATTATTTAATCAACATTTGGATTAAACCACAACTTTTTAATTATTTGAAACCGAGAAGAACTTAAACCATGTTCTGGAAAATGGATATAATGAAGAAAGAAATGAGAATAGAATCAAGAAAAAAAAAAAAAAAGAGGGTAGGAAGGAATGAAGACAAAGTGAGAAATGTAAGGAAGGGTGATGTAATTACAATAATCTTAACCACTAAATAATTAGCCTACCTACACATTCTGCGGGGAATATTACTGTAAAGATTATTAAAATGGAAAAAAAAATACAGACAGAATGAATATAAAGTAAAAATTAGCAGATGTGATTTAACTTCCATGAAACATTAAATTGTTTAAAAACACATTACTGGTTGATCCATAACATTCGTGCGAATGATAGTTAAAGGCATTCGGACTCCATTAATGTTTTTCGTGTTTGGTTAGAAAGAAAAATCCCAGTATCCTGTGTAGACTCTCAACCTGTTTGTTGAATAGCTTTTAGTGTCTGTATTGGCCTTTGACGTGTGCTGTCTTCTTTATTGAATAGAAATGAATAGGAGGTACTTGAGTGAGTGGATTAAAGATGCTTGCATTCGCCATTCACTGGTGTAAGCGCTTTTTATTCTTTTTCCTTTTTTTTTTTGCTGCTGTGGGAATTATTCACTAAACTGTGAATTGTTGTGAGATTCAACCTGGAATTTCCAGTGTGTGACGATAACAGGTAAGCTACAAACAGAGATGTGTTGGAGGAGTTATTCAGTTATTTTGATCGAAATTAGAATTCCCTAATTTACTGTTTAGTAAAAAACCCTGACTGTATCTATCTTGTGTTCCTTCTCCAGTGAGCTACAGCCTTGCCCAACTGGTCACTTGCTTCAAATTATTAACTTCCCCCATGCATTGATCATTTGACCTATGCTTCTTTGACCATTCTGTCCATCCTGAATCTTACTAAACCCTATGTGCACACAGACCAGAGGACAATAATAAAAAAGAGAGGGCAATTTATTATGCCAGACCCTTTATACTGCTGGGCTAAAGCAGCTGGTATAGAGCTGTGCCAACAGCACCAATTGGCATACCATTGTCTTAAATGGACACTACAGTCACCAGAACAACTACAGCTTAATGTAGTTGTTTTGGTGAGTATAGTATGATATCAACCAAGAAAGCAGATCGGGGGCAGAGCCAGCGCGGGCAGACCCACAAGGCGCTGGTATAAAGGTATGTTTTTTTACCTTTTAAGAGGGGAAAACACGTTTCTGATCCTGAACCTATAGCAAGCATGTCAAACTAAAAAAAAACAACAAGGTTTACGTTTATGTGGGACGCAAAAAAACCCCCAAAAACTAAAATTTTCATAGAAACGTAGGTTTATTTTTTTTAAAATACTGTATAAAAAAACAGCATTCCCCTCTTCTAAACCCCAGCACCCTCCTCTACTAAACCCCACTCCCCTCCTCTACTAAACCCCAGTCCACCCCTCTATACTAAATCCCAGTCCCCCCCTCTATACTAAATCCCAGCACCCTCCTCCAGTAAACCCTGGCCCCTGTTTAAAAAAAACCCAAAAAAACAATATTAGCCAACAAGTGGACTCCACTCACATTGCCGCTGCCAGTATGCGACTCCGGAGTCCAGCCTCTGGTATACTGCCAATGGCGCTGTCCACACCCTGTACCAAAGAAGATCATCCCGCTACTCCTTGAAACCCTGTGAAGGTGGAGCACGGTGGTGTCACGGCTGAATGTGACGTGGTGTTGCGTGCCTCCATGCACTTCCAGGTCCTACACTGTCCAGCCTCAGCCATCGCAGCACTGACCAACACACACTCACTGACACACCCACACTCACTGACAGACACACACACACTCACTGACAGACACACACACACTCACTGACAGACACACACACTCATTGACTGACACACACAGTCACTGACAGACACACAGACACCCTCACACATTTACACATTCTTGCACACACTCACAAATCATTTTAGTTATTGGTCCCTACCTTTGGGAGCTGGTGTGGTGCTTATCTCTGGGATCTCCCTTCTTGCTCCTCACTGCTCCCTCACACACGCAGTTTAGTGATGCCGGGTGCCAGAATTATGTCATATTCTGGCACCCGGCATCACTACAGAGGGCACGTGCGAGGGAGCAGTGAGGAGCACGAAGAACAGACTGAGCTCCCTCGCTGCATCCACCTTCCTCTCCACCCGGCCGGGTAAATTTTAGCAGAGTAGGGGAGAATGTGGGTAGAGTAGGTGCCTACTCTGCCTTAACATGTCAAACTCACGGCTCGCCGGGCGGAACCAATTTCTTTCCATTCTAGTTTATCATCCTTATTAGAACTAGCCCTTTAAACTACAGCCCTATTGGGTGTTACTGCTTAGATTGTAAGTGCTGCAGGGGGAAATCTTTTATTTATTTTTTTCTTTCTAACTTCATCCACAATAACTCAACAGCGTTTGTGATAATGGCAAATAAACAACTAGATTTTAACAGTGAAGTGTTATCTTTTCCACACACCAGTGATATCAAGCAATCGAGGTGGCCATATATCAGCACAGTGTGAGTTACTATGCCTATATCTCATTTACCTGATAACACAGTGCTCTATATCATTTCTAGTGGTTTATACAGAATTATTTTTTTGTAAGCGAAAAAGAAAAACATTTTGATACAAGAATGGATGGAGCCATTTTTCTCACCGTTACTGGGAACCACCAGCCCATATACTACACCGTGTGACTCGGAATCTTTCTTACCATTAAGATCTATGAGCATATATGCAGGCCTCATGTATGCTCATTGATTAACTCGAGCCAATGATTCCTGTGTTTGAGCCTGGATAATTGGCCATTCTGATTTGTTTGGTGGGTCTCGAAGTCACATTTTTATTTTTATTTTATTTTTATTTTTTTGAATTCTTTATTTTTGGAGTGCATGAAAATATAACACGAGGGCTCTACATGCCCCAACAGCAATGACAAGTACATAACCAGACATATGTTAACAGTTGGTCAGCATGCGTAAAGATCAGCACAATTTTTATATATAACAACATAAACAGATTTAGCGTTCCTGTCTAACCGATTAATGTATAACGTGCTTGTTAGCAGGAGCTTTTCTAGGGAAGCTGGGTGAATGATTGCGGTCTAATAGAGAGTGAGTGTTTACTGCGAGAAGGTAGGTTATTTAGTGTGAGATGCCTCTCTACGTACAATACCGATTGAGAACTAGTAAAATAATAGGAAATTGAGCAAGCATACATCTAAGCAAGTTAGGTACACAAAATGCTATGATGCTCGGTAAGATAAGTTAGCGTTTCTGCAATATGTGAGCATGTTGTGCCATGTTTTGTAGACAGCCTGGATATGAGACTAGTCAATTGAGAGAACTTATGTAAGCTCATTACCGGTCTAACATTAATGTATGCATGCATTGATGACTGTATAGACAGTCTAGTGCATGTTGCTGATGATTAGTAAGAGTTAACAGGTACATCCGGTCTGCTGTGACCCTATAGTATATGCAAGCGCTTTGGTTAGAAACGATTGCATGTTTTGGGATCTGGTTAGAAACAGTGACTAAAATAACTAATTGAAATTAGAGTTCTAAGAAGATCTAAACTGAGACTGTTTCATGTATGCATGATCCTAGACCAGGTGGGAGGATCGCTTACCTCCTTGGTAGGAGTGGGTTGGCAGACCTGGCAGCCGCTATAAATTAGCTGTATGAGTGGGCCGCGGCCCTAACGGTGATTTTGATGGGGCGCTAAGTAGTGGTTTTTGTGGCGTGTACCATTAAGCCTTCCTGGTTATGAGAGGAGGGTGGTTTGCTGCCGCGCCTTCCCTAACCCAAAGGTTGCGCTATTTGGAACGGGGGGGGTGGCGGTGGGAGTGCTCTCTACAGCGGCAAGATGGGCATGGGGGTCTGTCCTGCGTGCAGGGTACGTTAGCATTGTAAGAAACACCTAACAGTGTCACAAAATACTAGGAGAACAAGTCAAAAACAAAAGTTAAGAATAGAGAAAATAAAAACACTCTGTAACTAGGGGTCATACGGTCTGTTGGAGTCCAGTGGCTCCTTAGCCAGGTGGGTCTATCCTTCATGTCCCTGTGTTTCGGCCTGTGGCAGCGGTGGAGCGCGGCACAAATGGGACTATGTTGGAGACGTCCCAGGAGCTGTTAGGGGTCGGGTTAGAGGAGTCTATTGCTTTAAGTCCTAATTTGCCAAGGAAAGTTTCTGCGTTTTCTGTCGATGTCAGTCGGTGAGTTGCTGCTCCCTTTGTAACTAATAGCACTGATGGGCCCCAGCGGTACCTAATTCCAGCCGCTCTGAGGGTCTTGGTGACTCGCTGCACTGACCGTCTCCAGGTCAAGGTAGCTCTACAAAGGTCCTGCAGGAAGGTGAGCTGCATGCCCTCGAAGTGGTACGGGCTCTGGCCGCCGAGCGCCGCCATCACCGCCATTTTGTCCCGGGTAGACTGTAAGCGGAGAAGGACGTCGCGGGAGGCCTCCGTTGGAGCTCTTGGTGACTTTGGGAGTCTGTGTACGCCTTCCACTAGCACAGTCTTCGCCTGCTTAGGGTTGAGAATTGTGGCTAAGAGGCGTCGGGTAAGTTGTGGCAATTCATTGTCGTCTATGGAGTCGGCAATGCCTCTAATTTTTATGTTGGAGCGGCGTCTTGCGTCGTCTAGGCCGTCTAGTCGTGCTTGTAATGCCTGATGTGAGGACTGGAGGTGTGTTAGCTTCTCCTCCGTTGCTTGTTGGCGTTCTGCCATAGCAGTTAAGTCTTCCTCGGCAACCCTCACTCTGCCAGTGACGGCGGTCACTTCCTCCTGCAAAATCGCCATGTCTGAGCGGAATAGGGTGCGCAGGTTCTGTAGAATATTAAGGATGTCGCCCTTGGTGGCCGGAGCTCGCAGGTCACCCATTGCTAGGCTCGAGATGGGGTCTGTAGCCTCTGGTATGGGGTCTGGAGCATCCAGTGTTTCCTCATCTGAGGATGAGCTTTGGGGATCTGGGGTCGCCGCCATTTTAGGTTTAGGCCTCGCCAGGAAGAGATCTCCTATTTTCCGGGATCCGTCCTCAGGGTGAGTTTTTAACTTTTTATTTCTTTTCCCCATGGTGTCGTTGAGTGTGGGGGCTGAGAAGTAGTCGGGTTGTCTCCGTGTGGATCGATTAATCTGCATATATCTCCGTTATTGCTCGGGAGCTCCGCAGGCTTGCGACTGCTCTCGGTGCGATCCAGGCCACGCCCCCTCGAAGTCACATTTTAACACTGTTGAATGTTACATTATGTTGTCTTTGTTTAGCAAGCAGTCCTGGGGCAAAAAGATGGGTATGGAGTAATCGCCATAGTAATAGACCGTACCTTTATGGGACCAAACTGTTGCAACTTCTGTAATGAACTTTTTCGAAATTTTCTGACGTGGATGTTGCACCTCCTTGATAGAAGAAAAAAAGTCTGCATTTTTACTTGGTCACGGATAGCTTTGGAGGGGAAAAACTGGGATTGTGTCATCTGTTTTGTTTCATGTGATGCAACAATTTTAAATGTATATTAAAGGACCACTATAGTGCCAGGAAAACATACTCGTTTTCCTGGCACTATAGTGCCCTGAGGGTGCCCCCAGCCTCAGGGTCCCCCCATGGACGTATTAGCCGCGAGGCAAACTAGGCATTTGCCTTGGGTGGCATTTTCCAGGGGGCGGCAAAAAACGCCGGCCCCAAATGCCCAGGGCAAATGTCTTGTTAGCCTCGCGGCTAACAGACATGATGGGCGCTGGGCGCGCGAGGGAGCTGAGCAGACAGCTCAGAGGAAGTGATCCCTCGCCAGCCGCCCACCCAGCGCCCAGCATGTCTGTTAGCCGCGAGGCTAACAAGACATTTGCCCTGGGCATTTGGGGGCAGCGTAGGGCAGCACAAAACCAGGATACACCACTCCCGCCGGGCTCTAGGGGGAGGAAGGGGTTAAACTTTCCTCTTTCTCCAGTGCCGGGCAGGGAACTCTCCTCTTCCTCGGCTGAATGCGCGTGCGCGGCAGGAGCCGCACGCGCATTCAGCCAGTCCATAGGAAAGCATTGAGAATGCTTTCCTATGGATGCTGGTGTCTTCTCACTGTGAAAATTACAGTGAGAAGTGCGGAAGCGCCAATAGCGGCTGTCAGTGAGACAGCAACTAGAGGCTGGATTAACCCTATTATAAACAAGGGTTAAATTTAGATGGGCCTGGCACCCAGACCACTTAATTAAGCTGAAGTGGTCTGGGTGCCTATAGAGGTCCTTTAAAAAAATTACCAATTGTGAAAAACATTGAAACTATTAAAATATTTAACCTCCTTGCAAAGTAATGGTTCACAAAATAAGTAACTACACGTAAAAATTACCATAAGGGCATAGAAAGAAACAAGATATTTGTTTCTGAAGAAGAATTTCCATCTTGTCTCAGAAGTCATTATTAACATGTTTTGTGAAACAGATTGGGTGGCAGCAGGGTAGCGGAGTTCGTATTTGGACGTGTCACAGGCTGATCTTTCTGTGGCAACGTGTTGATTTGCTTAATAAGTGAAGACAGGGGAGATGGCTCTCGGGTATTCCAATTTATACCAATTAATGAGTTCATGGTCAGAGATTTATGCCGATCTAATACGCATAATGAGGTAATGTGTGTTTAAAATCCAGACTTTGTGTTAGCTATTTGTCATGACAGTGCAAACCATGCGTGTGTATGTAAAGTGGGTCTCAAGTTGACAAATCTGTTGTGACACACAGACGTGTTTTTTTCCCCCCATAATACCACTCAGGTTATATCCTTAGGTATTTAGCAGATGGTGTATCCGATCTAAAACGCCATTTACAAAATAACCATGATGTTTTCATGTTTAAGGTAGGTTTCCTTCTGTTCTCCTACCTTGGCTTACATAGATGAGGTCAAGATGCCCAGCCAACTACACCAAGTGGACATATGTAGTCACAGCTATGCTGCATACTATGCGTTTATATATTATGGTTTTATTGTTTTTGGTTTTGTTTTTTCTTTAATGAATTATGCGAGTTAAAAACAGACTGCATGTACTGACAAATATAACCATTCTATTCCTACTTAGCAATATACGCAGGTTGCGATGTCATGTTCCCCTGTTCATTTCTATCTATGTCGTTCCCGAAATTCAATTTACTCTGGAGACAGCGATATAGTAAAATCTATGTTTCCAATCTTTGAGCAGATGGCAAACCTACATTGGAAATATATTGTTAATTTTGTTAGTGATTTTCAAATCACAGCACAAGCAGATTGGGGTCTATATTTCTGTAACCTACAATACACATTTTTGAACTTTTGTTGCAAGAGGCTTGCCAAGATCTCATTATATTTGCCAATCTTTTGAGAAAAGATTCATTTTTGGGGCTTGGTGATGAAGTTGCTGTCACGGGTTCTTCTCTTGTGATTTCTTAAATTCAATTGCATAGCCATCTGGTTTGCTAGATACCACTTGTGTATTGGAAAGATGTAGAAACGCTGTTTCAGATGTAAAAACACTACAATATTCCATCGCTCCAAGACGACCATATCTTCCTTCAAAACCTGAGCATACTTTGAAAATTACCATATTGTACTCACGTTTTCAAATGCATGATGAAGTAAGGATTGAAAACTAGTAGTTTAGGGATTAAGACATATAGCATTATAATGAAAATTATTCAACCCCCCCTGGAAATTAGGTGTATTGTCACAATTTACAGACTTTCAGCTGTTTGCAATGAACGAATCAAACAAAAGCAATTGAAACAGCTCAATACAACGAATGCTTCAAGTGGTTTCCCCAAATTCAACTGAAAATGCAACTTATAAAGATTTATCCAGTCTCGAAATTATTTAACTTTTGTGGTAAACATCTTTAGTACTTAGTAAAGCACACTTTTACTGATATGACCTGCTGCAAACTAGATGCATAGCAAGATACCAGCTTCTGGCAGAGTTCGTGAGCAGTCGTAGCCCATTGCTTATGAGTAATGGCCTACACATTCAGTAATATTCTTGGGTTTGCGTACTGCAACCGCCTTCTTCAAATTTCACCAAAGATTTCCTATGGGATTGAAGTCAGGTGACTGTGATTGCCACTGTAGAATTTTCCATGACTTCTTCTGCAACCAAGCCTTGGTGGAATTTGAGGTATGTGTTGTCTTGTTGGAAAGTCCAATAACGTCCAAGCGTCAGCTTCCCCACAGACGGCATGACGTTTTCTTCTTGGATTTCCTGATACTTCAATGAATCCATCTTGCCTTCCACATTCCACAGGTCTCCAGCGCTACAGGATGCGAGGAAGCCCAAGAGGTTCACCGAGCCACCACCATGCTTAACTGTAGACAGAGTGTTTGTTCCAGTGTATGCATCATTCTCCTTCCCCCAGACATACCGCTGATCCGTTGGAAAAGTTTCAGTTTTGTTTCCTCTCTCCACAGAATGGAGTCCCAAAACACCTGTGGCTTATTTATATAATTCTGAGCATATTGGAGTCGACTTTCCTGGATAGTTTCCTTTTTCTACCCTGTCCAGGTAGTGTAACCACTGTTCCTTCAACTTTGAACTCGCAAACTATGCTTCCATAGTTTCACTGTCTTTTTGTATCCTGCTCCTTGTTTGTGACGGGCGATAATCTCTTCTCTTAACTTTGTGGACTATTCTTTTGAGTTAGTCATATTTCTAACATGCAGTGGGTAAACCACCTGAAGCATTCATTGTGTTGAGCTAATTGAATATCTTTTGATTTGTTAATTGCAAGCTGATGAAAGTCTGTAAATTTTACAGTAAAAACCGATTTGCAATGGGGGTTGAATAATGTTGATTACAGCTGTATGTTTAAGTATGTACTTCACCTAATTATAACTTCACCTACTATAGTCCATGAATCTTAAGAAGGAACCACTTCCAGGATGTAAGAAGTACATTGTAAATATTATAGACGTACGATAATATAAGAGAAGGGATTCTTCTCTTGTTTTCACTGGCTTTTGTCCCAGGTGCTGACTAAAACCTATCTGTGTGTAATCAGACACACGCTTCATCATGTTATTGTGCACCATCCATGTTTGCAGAAGCCACATAGTGCACGGAGCTGTGATTTGATGCAGTTCTAACACCATGTTAGTATCCGTCTACATGCCAAATAAAGCAGTTTGTTGTCTTAAGGTGATGTACTGCAAGTCCATCACTCAAGCACTGCCACATTTCTTTTTTTCTTATATATTTTTATCGGGAAAGATTGGAAGGTACATATGTCATATTACAGCATAATACAAAAAAATCCCAAATTAACAAAGTGAATGTCAATGAACTTTAAGAGATAAAGTCTAGCATGGAGTAAATCACGCATAGTAATACCTCTGTGCCGCAAAGATGGACTTTTGTATTAGGAAAGGGCATTGTGTGATTAACAATCTGTATTCCTTTAGCAAAGTACCCCTGAAGTTTTAGTTGTACATTACCCAGAATGCTTAACCGGCCTTTGGCATTTTAAATTCATATTATCGTCCATTTCATGTGTGTGAGTTTTAGGGCCATACAGTCTCACACAGTCTCGTCAGGCTTTTGATTAACCAGTTAATTGTCATTGAATTGTAGAAAAGAATAGGGAATCAAAGCATTTACCATAGTTCTGGCCCACAAACTGTTAATCCAAATCCAGTGGGGGTTGAACAGTATCAGCTGTGTTTTTAGCAATTATTTTGGTCATTTAACATGCTGAGGAATTGTGCCTTTGTTCCAAATTTTAAGACAAATAAATGCATTTTTTTATACACACACAGAGTGCTGACACTTAAAGACTCTACGCGAGAAATGTAATGTCTCTTGAAAAAAAAAACTGCATTTTTTTAATTTTTATTTTCAATAAATATGAATGAAGCATTTTTTGTTTCTAATAATGGGATTTGATAGACGATATCTAATGGTGAACTCGGAAGTGAATGCAGTTAGACAGTGCCATCCTGGTTCTTTGTAATAATCCACTCTATTGCTTCATCACTCCCCGTCCTCTAGCGTCTAATTTAGAAAAAGCCATTTCTGCCCATGATGTGTTATCCAGACAATGGGAGTGAGACAGATCCAGTGCCACACTATTTGAAACGCAGTATTCCTTTACAATGGCTTCCTATTCACAGCTACTAGAATTATATTGGTTTTATTGGTCATAAACAGACAGATTTAGAAAACCTGCGGATGAAGTGCATCGTTCATTAACCATCTCTTTACATGTCCGTCTGCTTGATGGGACAGACTGTCAGTTTGCCTGGCCACCCCATTTATGGGCTTGGTCGCCCCTTTGACCAGCCAGCACACCATTTAATGCTCAAATTTACTACCCCTTTGGTGGGTGAACAAGCTCCTTTGACAACTGACTTCCCTGCCCACCTTGATCCCTGAAGTGTTGGCAAGTATATTTTAGGGTACTTTTCACAGGAATGAAAGGTATTTCAGAGCAGTATGGGTGTGATGTGAATAATCAGGCAGGTACTGCAAAAAAAACCTAAATCAATATTCTTCCTTGCTGAGGAAGGAGAGACTTGTCTGTACAGGAAAAGCAGAAGAAAAGAGAGCTTTCCTATATGGACCTTTATGATATGCCACACATTCCATAAAATGTTTGTATGGTTTTTGTAATTTCTGGCTTTTCTGTCATGTTTAGGTTAGGGGCCTATTAACTAAATGGAGGTACAGTGAGATGTCACGTTACATTCCAAACCAGATGTTTCTGCTTCTGTTTTGCAAGTTACCGTCTCCTTGCACCTCACTGTTTAGTGAATAGACCCCATTAGAAATACGCTTTCCAATGGACAGGACTCTGTTATAAGAGATGTTACTATTTAAAATGTATGGTAGCATAATGTAGCTCGATATTACAGCAAATAGAAATGCCAGGTTTGTTTATTTGAAATATGTGTATTGTTCTGTAAATCCTAGCATGTGCTTGGTTCTCATTATGGGCCGTCTGTATTCGTGAAATATTCATATTCTGGAACTGCATTATCACAGCACTTAGAGGATAGGTTAGGCACTCACTATATATATAACCAAAAATTGTGAGACAGCAGTAAACAAGCAGGATTTCCCAATACCTGCTTACAGTGAACTGAGATGTAGAGTAAGAAAAGTGGTAAACCGCGCCAAAAGTGCTCAAAAGTGCAAAATAAATATATTATACGTACATATTAATCTTGGTCAATGGTAAAATCCTCAAGGGAAACAAAAAAAACAGTAGAATAATAGTGCAATATGCTATAGTTAGTAGACGCAAATATACATAAAATTCTAGATAAAAGACAAACTCACACTTTGCAGAGCTGCTAAGAGCTCTGCTGTATCACGCCTGGACGGTATAATCCCCGTCTTGGGATGTGTAAATGTTGGTAGTGTGGAATATCCAGCAACCATATATAGGAGGGAAGACAAAATACAAAATCCAATGGTACAGTAAAAAAGCCAAACTTGTAGTATTAAAATGTAATTATCCTACTTACAGTATCCAGAGAAATGACTTGCTCTGGTGTTGGCAGCTTGTGGTATAATTCCCACCAAAGGATATATGGGTATAACAGAAATCCAGCAGCACCAGCAGAAATATGGAAACCAGAAGAGGATTGGATAAAAAAAGCTTAACTTTATTACTAAAAAACAATATAAAATAAATTACAGCTTCCAGTCCTTCACTTGACGCGTTTCGCCCGGGTTTGGGCTTTATCAAAAGTGTACACTGACTGAATTACCATAAAAGGCTGCTAAACTGTGAGCCAAGCTTTGTAATGAGGGTAAACACCTTTCATACTAAGAATATTTCCTCTCTTCTCCTGTTAGCTGCACAGGAGCAACAAATGTTGAAACAAAATAATTTAAAAACAGAAACTGGATTTCTGAGCTTGTACGCATGGATTTGCTCTAAATTAATAGCCACATGATTAAATGGACACTATAGCCACAATAGAAAACTTCAGATTCATGATGTATTTTGGTGTATAGATCATGCCCCTGCAGTCTCACTGCTTAATTATCTGCCATTTAGGAGTTAAATCACTTTGTTTATGCAGCTCTTGTCACACCTCCCTGCATGTGACTTACACAGCCTCCCTAAGCACTTCCTGTAAAGAGTCATCTAATGTTTACACTTCCTTTATGGCAAATTCTGTTGAAGTTCAAAATTCTTATCTCGTGCTCTGTTAATAGCTTGCTAGACCCTGCAGGAGCCTCCTGTGTGTGATTAAAGTTCGATTTACAGAGCAGGAGATAAAAACCTTTAAAGTAAGTTACATCTGATTAAAAATTTAACCATTTTGCTCTCATACAGGCTGTGTTCGTCACAGCCATGGGAAGTGTGGCTAGGGCAGCATAAACAGAAACAAAAGGTGATTTAACTCCTAAATGGCAGAGAATTGAGCAGTGGCACTTCAGAGGCATGATCTATTCACAAAAACGGCTTCATTAAGCTAAAGTTGGTTTGGTGACTATATTGTCCCTTTAACATTTAGCCATAATCACAACTTGGCTAAACTAGCCTACAGTTTACCACTCAGATTCATTTTCCAACAATTTGGAGGTTAGTGAATAATGTTCATTTATTTGAAGTACTGTAAATGTAAAAAGGCTGGAGAGATAAGAGCTTCAATCTCAGTCAGTCAGATGGAGAGAATAATGACAATGAAGAAAAAAAACAATATATCTATTTTTCATCACTGGCATTTGCATGAATTGACTATTCATCTGTGAAAACATAGCAAGATTTATTTTCCCACGGATTCACTTTAACGGATATTGTGTAGAATGCGATATAACTTGTATAGTGTGCACCATGTCTACTGTTTAAGCATGTCTCTATGAAACAACACCGAATTCTGGTGAATTCAAAACTGATTCGCGAAATTTTGCCAATTGGGTTATCGTCACAGGATGTTTATTTCTGCCTAAATGTAGCGATTTGGTTTGGAATATTTCAGTGATTTAATTCTTAATGAATATAATCCCCGCCTCCCAGTCTATGAGACTGTGGGCTTATTAATTAGGTAGATGTACCATACAGTTAGAATGATTATTCAGAGATTTGTACAGATAGGTAGCGGTGCATTTGATATCAAATACATCTCACTATAGACTTGTTTTCTTGTATTTTTCTTTTGTTCGTTATCATGAATATTATGTAGGTATGAGGGGAAAAAAATCCGGCATTGATAGGATTACAGTACTAAAATTGGTTTACCCTCCAGTAATCCTTCAAAGACTGCAAACCACAAAACATTTTATCCTGATAATATTCCTTCTACTGAAAAAGATGTCTGAGTGTAGTATTCGCTATGTGGTTATTCTAATTGTAGTTTGTTTGTTTTTTTGGTTTTTGTGTGTGTTATTTATTTTTTTCTTTCAGTTGTACAGAGAAAAAGTGAATTATCGTTAGTGCACAGTTTGATTAAATCACATTTTGCGCACAATGCTCCGTTTACTTCCAGCTGTCTAGTAATTTATTAGACACTATGATGCATCATTATTGTGAAGAATCAAGCCATTTGAAATGCAGATAAAACATGCGTGCCAGACAGATGACCTGGTCTTTGTGTTGAGAGAAAGAGATCCCCGGCTGACAATATTACTTCATTGCCAGAACGCCGCACGAAGGGGGATAACTTCCTTCGGCTGGCAGAAAATCGATGAACAGCGTTGGGCCTTTATAATGACATCTTGATTATAAAGTGCTCACAATAGTCTTAACCCTGGAACAAGGCCAAAATGATCGAGAACAAAGCATTTGTTCAGCAAGGACATGTATATAATGTATTTTAAATCTTCTGCTCTATTAGGAAGCCTGTAAAAGGAAACCGGATCGGTACAAGCTTAAATGGAGTTTGCACCATAACTGACAGGTTGCGGGTTTTGATCCTGAGTCTCTGGGTGTATACTCCAATCTCTGGAACTCTCAGGGTCACTGGGCAGATTCTCAAGGTCGCACGTTTAAGAGCTGATTTTTCCAATATTCTCTAGTAATATGTATATGCATTTTTTAAAGCTTGATTGGTAAACTAGGATATATATGGATATAAAAAAAAAAAATAAGTCCTGCGCTCAAGCTCCCACTACACAATACACAGTATATACAATAAAAAAACAAAGAAAATGTTTAATTGCGCACTATCCCAGATCTCTGTGCACATGTATAAAATAACTGGAGGTTTTTAGTATCACTCCAGTGGCTACTTGAGTGTAAGCTGACCTGCCACGTCGAGGCAAATCTCTTAAGTGAGTCGTTCACTAACATTTAATTATATTTCTTTCGGCTTCAGTTTAAAAAAAATCTCTATATGATACATGCTTTTTTTTTTTTTTTTTAAACCCCTACTGGTGTGATAATAAAAACATCCAGTTTTTATAATGTGTATAGGGATTTGGAATAGTGTACAAGTAACTCTTTTCTTTAGAATATATATGACACGGAAGAAGTTCGTCCACTATACTAAACATTTATTTGGACGTTTCACACAGCATAATACATCACCTACAACAAACATGTATCTACTTTATTTACAATATTTACATTATATATAAGCAGCCCCATTTACTTATGGAGGCAGCACTAAACTAAATAGCAACCAACCCCATTTAACTATAGTGCATTTCTGTCTACAATAACGGAATAAGGCTAGCAGCTCCCAGTGTGTACCTAACGACACCCAGCCATTAGGACAAGATAGAGACATCTTCTCAGCAGCAGTGCAGGAAGGAGGACAGGCAAAAGTGATACCAGTGATGTCACCACAATTCCACATGGAGCACTTCTACCACACGTCTCTTACTTTACCAACGTAAAATAAATTATCTCCTAATTGACAATTAGAAGGTTGCGAACTACATGGATTTTGACGTGTAAGACATTAATAATAGGGTTCTCCTAGTTCACTGGCTTCCTCTTGTGTGTGACCTCGGCAATATCCACATCACAAACTATTAAGTAGTGTTAATATCTCTTCATATTTTGGCACTTTTATTTAAAAAAAAAAGTATATGTTTTTGTTTCAGTATACCTTTCAAATTAATTTCATAGAATGCTGACCTCGTTTTTAAAATGATGGAATTGGAGATTGCCTCACACATCAGGAATTGAGCAGACTTTGACATCAGACAAATACTTCCAGTTGCCGCTCCTTCCTCTGTCTGGTCTCTCGTCCGACATTGTTTCTGATGCCGGCCACCGCGAAATGGGGCCAATATATAGCCCTGCCTACTAGTGAAAGTGTCTACATCATTGTGCAGACTTAACGCACGCATGCCCTGGAATCACATGACTGTGCATAGCCAATGAGTGCCCTCCTAAAGTTATTTATAGCTCATTTTTACATTATTGCAGTGATCTGTCAAGAGAGCCTGTTATAGATTGATTCTTTTGTATTCTGACTCCGGCTTGTACCTTGACCAATCTACTTCTGTATTGCTTCACTTTTGGCTTGCCTTATCAATTACGTACTTTTTGTGTCCCTGTCTATTCCCTTTTCTAATTAACGGTGGAGTCTGGACACTCTAAGGCCCAGTAATACATTTTAGTATTTGTGTTGGTTCACTTAAATACTGTGTTTATCCTGACAATAACTTGCTGAATATAATGATAACATTGAGTTATGTGCTTTAGGTTGCCTATATATCGTCTTAGAAAATTGATATCCTTTAGAAAATGCTTTTGTAAAATTGCTGTTTCTTTTGACTTGAAATACTATCTGGTCATGGTGTGAGGACCATTCCACGATGGACGTTTTCATTAAGAACTTGTGAAAATGTATATTGCATCATAACAAAGAAGGAACAGACATTCCGTGAAGTCTGTACTCGGTATGTTAACAGGCTCTGGGATAATTACTCAGCATGAAACTCATTGACTACTCATTAACGGCATTCTTTCAGCTGTTTTTGGGTTGCTTCTTCAAGCAGTCCGGACCAGCAGGAAGTAGCATACCAACACAGTGATTGGATGGTAGAAAGGGTAAAATAAAAAACGAAGAATGAATGGCAGGCGAATCAGAGTAGAAATGCAGGAAGAGGGGAAAACATATGGAAAAGACTGAAATAAATAATGTTAATCAGTGAAAAAATCAGAATTGGGAAAAAAAGATGATAAAGGAGAAGTGAAATCTAAAAGAAATTCCAATGAAGCAGGCTTAATCTTTTTCTTGAAATACCGGTATTTAGGCAGACACACAGACGGACAGATAGAAGAAAGAAAGCTTTAACTTGTTCATATCCTCCCTCGTAATCTATGTTTCTAAATTCACTACTACAAAGAGAGAGTAAAAGGAACGTTCCTTAAATGTTGAGTTGCATGCACCGCCACCATCTCTGTGAAAATGTAGATGGGATATTCATGTTTAAATCCAGATCAAAGCCTGGGTAATTAAATCAAACATGAATATTTGTCCCCTATTGTGTGGTGGGATAGTAGGCTCGGCAGCAGGGATCCTTATCTCACATGCAGAGCTAATGCTTACTGTAGGTTGTAGATAAAGAAAGCCAAACATGTTGCATGTCTATACAGAACAAAAACCAGTAGGAAGCCTCGTGTATGCCACTTACTGATAGTCACGGCAAGCTGGAATTCAAGACTACAGCAGCACAAAAGCAGACTGATTTTCACATACATTGTCTAGCTTCACAAGAAACCAGAGCTCGATAAGCTTCTGTTGTCTACAGGACTTTTAGGCTCAGCCAGTCTTAAGATTTCTCATAATGCTTAGACAGTCGTTGGTGATCTTAAACTTTTAATTCCAACTCTGACAACAGTCTACAACCTCTCTAGGGCCTCTGATATAGGAGCATAACGAGGGAAATCATTTTAAATGTGTAATGGAAGAGCCAGATCATGTCCAAACATGGTTGAGGCAACCCCTCCAAACCTCAATAAATAGATTAAAAAAGAGGAACTCAAATTGTAAGTGTTGCTTAATTGCATGATTCAGAATGGGTTAAACAGTTAGAGGCTCTTTATTACCCATAATTCTGCCTACAAAAACAACAAATTGACTTTAAAATGTTTTATTGTAGGCAAATAGGTTAATCTCCTGGCATTTCTAGTCGTTCCCTTCTTGAGTTCAAAAGACAAATCAACTCAGGGTATTTGAACATCCATTTTCTGCCTAATAATCTTTTATTATGCTGTAATGTTTATGTGCAAATCAAAGAGATCGTTTGAATTATATCCATATAGAAATGCTAATCGCTTACGGGGGGGGGGGAGAGAACGCAAAAAGACTTAATGGCACAAATTATTACACAGCATTTTTTAATATCCTAATGAGACTACAATAAATATACATAAGCATTTTAATTAGAGAACAGGAATTATTAAAATATAGGATTAATCATCAAAGTACTTGGCTGCATTCTTTGTCCCTGTCAAGAGAGTGGATTTTCAATAAACGTGCGATAAATTAGTAAGAGTGCTTGTTTTAATACCTGAGAAGCAATGATTTAAGTATATGAACTGCCTTAAGTGTCTTGCATGCTACAATTACACATGATTATTCAGCTAAATTACAAAGAGGTTGAATCAATAAATTAGGAATTTTGTAGAACTGAAAAGGAAATTTTAGGCCAGAACAGTAAAATTCTTTTAACACTGAAATTTCTTTAGTTTTGGCCATAAAAAAAACCAAAACAATTCCTTCAATTTCCAATTCAGTAGATAATGCACAATGTTTATCATCATTTTCATTTATCATTAGAATGTTTCCTTATTTAACAAAGCTGCCATTCAGTTACAATTGTATTCGCTAAACAACAAATTGCAGTAAATTGAAAGCTGAATCACAACATTTAGCCTGAAATACCCAAGCTGTAACTATAGCTCAGTTGAAGAGTAATTCCAAACCTGCATTTTATTGCCTATATTTTAATATTCAGATTTTAACTCAATACAAATTGCTGTGGATTGAGTGAACCCCTTTGAAATTCCATGGGAAGGATAGCAAAAAAGAAAAAGTTAAAATTGTAAAAACCTGTACAAAACTTTGTGTGGACCTTTCCACTCACTTAACATAATTGCTGATATTTAGACATGTGCAATTCGTTTCGATCCAAATTAAAATTCGGCCGAATTTCGGGTTATTCGGACATTCGGGTGCTTCCGAATGTCCGAATGGCTGAATTGCCGAAGTTCCGAAGCACAGTTTTGCCTAAGTACTAATATACTTACCCAGTGAAAGAAGAATAATGTTACACTGTATACAATTTCAAATAAATAGTATACAAACATAGCCAGGATTCAGCTTTAAGCATTTGCAACACTTACAACAATCAAGTAACATACATTCATATAAAATGTAAGTTACTTAGCCAGTCATGTAATGACAGGAATGAATAAGTAGATAACTCCCTAATTCCCACGATATTAGGGATCTATCTACTAAAAGGCTGAAAGACCTGAATTGGTCTTTCAGCCAAATTTACTAATACTACGTAAAGATTACTTAGTATTAGTAAATTATGCCCCTACTCGCTATACCACTCACTGAAAAAGGGTCCCCCTCCTTGAGCAGCAGGTGGGGGCCCTAAAGTAAAAAAAGGGGGGGAGGACCTATTGTCCTCCCCACTGGCCCCAACCCCTGAGTGGCGGATGGTGTCCCTAAACAAGAATAAGGGGGGGGACCTATTGCTCCCCCCGGCCCCCACCCCTGAGCGGCGGGTGGGGGCCCTAAAGTAAAAAAAAAGGGGGGAGGACCTATTGTCCTCTACACCGGCCCCCACTCCTGAGCGGTGGGTGGGGGCCCTAAACAAGAATAAGGGGGAGACCTAATGTCCTCCCCCCTGGCCCCCACCCCTGAGCGGTGGGTGGGGTCTCGAAACAAGAATAAGGGGGGACCTAATGTCCTCCCCCCTGGCCCCCAACCCTGAGCTGTGGATGGGGGCCCTAAATACAAATTGGGGGGGCCTAATGTCCTCCCCCATGGCCCCCACCCCTGAGCGGTGGGTGGGGGCCCTAAACAAGTATAAGGGGTGGGACACCTAACGCCCTCCCCCCTGGCCCCACCCCTGAGCGGTGGGTGGGGGCCCTAAATACAAATTGGGTGGGGGACCTAATGTCCTCAACCCTGGGCCCCCACCCCTGAGTGGTGGGTGGGGGCCTTAAACAAGAATAAGGAGGGGGACCTAATGTGAAATCCACCAATCAGAGTGCTCTTTGTCATTTTACACAGCGTGGGAAAGTTCTTTGGAATTTTCCCACGCTGTGTAATTTGACTCATAACTCTCTGATTGGTTACTTAATCCACCAATGAGTGTAAGAAAATTCCAAAGAACTTTCCCACGCTGTGTAAAATGACACAGAGCACTCTGATTGGGGGATTTCAAACCAACCAATCAGAGTGCTGTGACAGGTAAATGTAGAGACTTACCTGTCAGTCTCTTCATTTACCTGTGAGAGCACTCTGATTGGATGGCTTAAAGCCACCAATCAGAGTGCTCTGAGCCTAATTGCAGGGCGGGACAAGGCTTTATAAGCCTTCCCCTGCCCTGCAGAGCTCAGTCTGCCCGGAGCCCTCGCTGGGTAAAGATGGATTTTTGGTAAGTTTATTTTTATTTTTACGGGTACTTAGTTAAAGGTCCCCCCTCATTATTTTTAGGGTGAGGGGGGTAGGTAGGGGTTTATTTTTTGGGGGGAGGGGTGACTAGGGGTTTGGGGACCCCTAGTCACCTGGGGAAGAGGGGTTAAATTTGAATTTAGGGCCACCACCCACCGCTCAGGGGTGGGGGCCAGGGGGGATGACATTAGGTCCCCCCAATTTGTATTTAGGGCCCCCACCCTCCGCTCAGGGGTGGGGTCCAGGGGGGAGGATTCTTGTTTAGGGCCCCCACGCACCGCTCAGGGGTGGGGTCAGGGGGGAGGACATAAGGTCCCCCCTTATTCTTGTTTAGGGCCCCCACCCACCGCTCAGGGGTGGGGGCCAGGGAGGAGGACATTAGGTCCCCCCCCTTATTCTTGTTTAGGGCCCCCACCCACCGCTCAGGGGTGGGGGCCAGGGGGGAGGACATTAGGTCCCCCCAATTTGTATTTAGGGCCCCCACCCACCGCTCAGGTGTGTGTATTTGCTAAACACAAATACACACACCAGTCAAGCCATAAGACTTGCTTTTCCAACAGTGCTCTCACTACTGCCAGGGATTCTGGGTAGGTGTATGCAAATGATATCAACAAAGAACCAAATTTTTGCCTCATAATTCCACTTTATACATGGATTCTTTGGAGTATATGTTTTCTGTATACAACAGCTTTGAAACACAACTCAGGAAGAGGTGCAATGCCAGCGAACCACTCATGGACAGCTGTTTCGTTGTTAATGCACCTCATCAGCATGAGGTTGGTTACTGGCTTGCAATGGAGGCTTGGCATTACTTGTAAAGTACATACCAACAGAGTTGTGGTGGGGAAAAAAGTGTGGATGAAAACTCCTTCCACCTGAAGTAAGTGGATAGTTAATACATTGCTAAACACAAATACACACACTAGTCAAGTTATAAGACTTGCTTTTCCCACAGACATCTCACTTTAACAGTGCTTAAGTCTTATGGCTTGACTGGTGTGACAACTCTCTTGGTATGTGTGTACATATATTTATTTAATTATTTTTAAGGGAATATATAACATGCCATATCATCAGACAAAAGTTATGTTGCATGTACAGTCAACTATGAGATGAAAGGAAAACGGAAGAGAAAGCATAAGCAAAAAAAACTAAAATATAACATGTCTAAAATAACAGAGATCCGTACTGAAACAGTAATCATCAGGGTGTAGTACCAAGTGGCAATCTTTAATTCCAGGGCACAATTTTGGGGGTCGTAGATTTTTTTTTTGCATTCATAAGCGATACTCATTTTGTCTGGATGGTTGTGCGATAATACTTTCCAATTAGGTACTAAATTATATATGTTTCAAGTCAATCTTTTAAAAACACATTACATCCGCTTCCTTTACAGCTAAAGTGTAACAGCAACTTGATCGCATCTTGTGTACTGACCACGCTAAATGCTAGCATTGTACTGTACAAAATGTTTACAGTCTGTTCTCAAAACTCACTTAACACCTTAAATTATTTACACCCTCTTAGTACAGTCGCCCTTGCTTTAATTTCAAATAAATCCAATCCTTCTAGACGTTTGTTTCTTTTTAGAAATACAATCTCCAATCTTTTTGAAACAGCCATCGTATCTTCCAAGCTGCAAATTCATCTATATTTTCATTTTATTTTACAACCTTCGCACTAGCTTGTATATACTATGTAGTAATAGTATGAATACGTTACAACACCTTCAGAAAGTATGAGAACGTTCACTGCATACTCTATCTACTTGTTGTTCTTTTGCGTTTATATGTTTGTTCCTTGTTTTGTTTTTCTACTTCTTGAGTTCATTTTCACCTTATCAAAAGGGGGATATTATTAGTAGGGGGAACAAAAACAATTGTTAAAAGGTAACTCTGAGTTGAGGTTTCTCCTCCACCCTGTGTTTTAGCTGAGTAACAAATACTTTGAGGGATATACAATATATCAAAATGTTCTGAAATGTGATAGCTAAATTCCGTCATTATTTTAATCATATTTATTAAAGTTTCCTAAAATTGATGTAAAAAGTGACCATTTTCATCTTTGTGATATCTATTTTTAGATTTAGAATCACGAAAAAATATGTTAAACCGAACACTTATCCGTCAAAAAAAGTGGTAAAAAATTGATAAATCTGCTGCAACATCAAAAATGTCCAGACTGAATTTTTATTAACACAGATAAATATTGCCTTTTTTCTAGATTTTAAAATATACCGTACATTTTTTTGGAAAATCATAACTTTATGCAAGATCATGTGAGCGTATGTTACATCGGGTATTAAACAACATAGAAACATAGAATGTGACGGCAGATAGGAACCATTCGGCCCATCTAGTCTGCCCAATTTTCTAAATACTTTCATTAGTCCCTGGCCTTATCTTATAGTTAGGATAGCCTTATGCCTATCCCACGCATGCTTAAACTCCTTTACTGTGTTAACCTCTACCACTTCAGCTGGAAGGCTATTCCATGCATCCACTACCCTCTCAGTAAAGTAATACTTCCTGATATTATTTTTAAACCTTTGTCCCTCTAATTTAAGACTATGTCCTCTTGTTGTGGTAGTTTTTCTTCTTTTAAATATAGTCTCCTCCTTTACTGTGTTGATTCCCTTTATATATTTAAATGTTTCTATCATATCCCCCCTGTCTCGTCTTTCCTCCAAACTATACATGTTAAGATCCTTTAACCTTTCCTGGTAAGTTTTATCCCGCAATCCATGAACCAGTTTAGTAGCCCTTCTCTGAACCCTCTCTAAGGTATCAATATCCTTCTGAAGATACGGTCTCCAGTACTGTGTGCAATACTCCAAGTGAGGTCTCACCAGTGTTCTGTACAATGGCATGAGCACTTCCCTCTTTCTACTGCTAATACCTAAAAATGTTAGATGAGATAAGTGAGACAAGCAGGTCTTCGATGCTTGTCATCAATAAAATGGCTGTGCAAAGCCTATCAATTAAGTACAAAACAGTAGTGTCCGTGGCAAGTATCGTGTACTAGCTGTGTAGAGTAATTCTCTGTAAAGAGAAAAAAAGGGGCAGTAGAGTGAATGGATAAAGAATTTGGGAGTACAGAGAGCATGAGTGCTTGAGAAATATAAAATTTTTTGTTTAATTAATTGTACTTTTTTCTTTTGAATTTTGAATATTCAGTTTGTATTTAGTGTTTCATATTACACCTTATCGTTCTTTTGCGATTGATATGTCTAAAGTATAATTTATCTTAATGTGGATTAATTGCATTTTGCTTAAAATTAACATGTAAAAAAGAAATACAAAAATATAAAAACTAGGTTACTGTAAATATAAAGGATTTTGTACTTAGCTCATTATTAAATCCAGCGATTCCTAATGTAGAGTTATCACTTTAACAATCTTGGGAGCACTTTAAAGCCCATATTTTTATAACCCATTTTAAATGGTGGGTTAATAGACCAAACAGTAATAAATGTGATGGATTTAATGAAGCAGCATTTCCCGACTGCTTTTATTTTTGTTGGACTTGATTAGATGTCTTCTCAAGAACACAACTTTAGCTTAGTGAAGCAGTTATGGTGTATAGGTCATGCACCTGCAGTCTCACTGCTTAATTCTCTAGGAGTTAAATCACTTTGTTTATACAGCTCTAGTCACACCTCCTTTCATTTGACTTGCACAGCCTTCCTAAACACTTCCTGTAAAGAAAGATGTAATGTTTAAGCTTCCTTCATTGTACAATTTGTTTAACTTGGGGTTTCTTACCTCCTGCTCTGTTAATAGCTTTCTAGATCCTGCAGGAGCCCCCTGTGTGTGATTTAAGTTCAACAGAACAGAGCAGGAGTCAAAACATCAAAAGCAAATTAACATCTGATTAAAAATGAAACCTTTCTTTCATGCAGGCTGTGTAAGTCAAAGCCAGGGAAGTTGTGGATAGGGCACCATAAACTGAAACAAAAGGGATATACCTCCTAATTGGCAGAAAATTGAGCAGTGGGACTGCAGGTGCATGATCTAGTTGGATACCTATAGTGACCCCTTTAACCAAAGAATGTGTAAACTATTACATTCATGGACACGGTATTCCGGTCTTAAAAGAGGTGAAAAAAATTAAGAGAAGGAATCACCAGTGGAATAATTTTACTGGCTTCATAGCTTTCCATGGCGATTGGCCTCACGTTTAGTACTTTAGACAACTTTTTAGAGCGAAACACTTTGATAAATCTTCCGAACATAATCTTTTATGTGATATGTTATTTTCCATATGTTATTTTCCATATCCTTTCTGACAGCAATTGAGGGATGAATAACTTCAGGCATGTCAAGATTTTAGGATGGTCTGTGCTGCACAATTAAACAGTTTAATGTCAATTAGAAAACAATGACTGAAATTGTGTCAGTATTATCAACCTTGAAAATTCCTGTATAGGAGATCTTTGAAACAATTAGAGAGGGTCAATAATATCCTACAGCCAAAGAAGCAATGAGAATATAATGTGTGTGGATGATTCTACTAATTGCTGAAACACATAGAGCCGGGTTTGCATACTAGATCTTAGTATAGTTCTTTAAATTATGAGTGTTGGGTTATTTTTTCACTTTATTTTTATTGTATACACATAGTGTTGCAGTGTGAACTTAAAGTATGTCATACCATGTACAATTTCCATTGAATTAGCTACCTACAGTCTAGACAGTCAAGAATTCTAAATATTTGCATGTTTGGTCTTTTCTATGTTAGATTTTGTATAATAAGATCAACAATAGATAGCAGAAATCACCAGGAGTGGTGTAAAGATCACCGCAGTTAGACAATGAATCCATTCCACCATTGTTCACGGAATAAATTAGGTTCTAGCAAACTGCTGGAAACCATTAGTTACCTGAATGCATAGTGCCGACTAATGATCCACACTGGACCAATTACTTCAGGTGAAGGGACAATTCAGGATGTTCTCTTCCTCCATCTTTCACACAGACTCTTTCCTGTTTAGCATGGGAAAGGTGAGCCAGAATAAGGAGTGATAGACAGCTTATAAAGACCCATGGTGTTCATGCTTTGTTCCAGCTCACAGGGTGCTCTGCTAGCCTTGCCCAATGTATTTCACACGTCCATTTTATCAGATGCAGTTAAGCTAGCAGAGCACCTCATGGGTCTCCGGTAGCTGTCTATCATTCCCTCTCTTCTGGCTCACTGCTGTAATACATGGACATTATACCAGCAGGATAGTACTTTAAATAGTAAGTGTTTGAATGTGCTACAATGTGTGGGTTAAAACCGCATTACCAATGTTTTGCTGACAACCAAACATTTATAAAATAATCACATACACTGTGGACCTCTAGGAACATGCTACCGCAGAATCCTCCCAACAAGTGTAGATGATTATTATGCTTTAAACACTATGGAATTTCTGAAGAAATGGTCCTTTGTGGATCTAGGTACCTTGGGAATTGCAAGTACAGCTGCTTAAAACTGTATACACTGTATTTATTGATACCTTTATATATTATTACATTTAATTATCTCAAGGGTTTTTTTCCTAACCTGGCCGATAAATCCCTATTGATGTGTGGTTATGCTGATTTGATTTCCTACGCAGACCAGGGTACATTGTGGTTCACCGGAGCTTCACTGCTTGTAGTAGTGAAGCTTTTCAAATTCCATGTAATAACCAGCAACAAATGGTTGTTTACATCTCTCTCATCTCTTATCTGGAAACTGTAGCACAAATGAAGAAGCAGAAGCATAGACAGTTTGGTCCCTCCTTTTAAATACTCTAGACCAGGGGTGCCTAATGTTCTGTCATTCTAAAGGCATTCTAAAAGCATGCAAACCATCGTTGGAGCTGTAGTTCTACAACACCCAGGGATCTACCTTTTGGGCACACCTGTTCTAGATCCTAATAAAGAGTCAAGGGTACCACTTGGCAAATAGACATTCAGGAAAATAACCAAAAATTTTACTAGTGACACACTACTATCCAATCAGTAGTTTGCAACTAGATTGAGGAAGCAAAGTTTCAATCATTACAGGGCAGACGGAGATCAAAGACCAATGAACGAGCAAGACTCAGTGTGAATGGGCCGCACTTAGAAAAAGAACTAGCAATTAGAGGTCATTGATTACTCCTGGAGACTCTGCATCCATAGGGGGTACAGGCAGGAAACCAAAGCCTTTAAGGGAAATACTCTAAACTTTTATATGCCATATCTAATTTTTTTAAACAAAAACAGACATTTCTTCACTAAATTTGGAATTGTTATATTTATCATACAATAGCTGAGGTGGAAAACCAGCTACATTAAAGAAATTGGAGAATAGGCTATTTGACCAATGATCCAGAAATCCTATGTCCGTACTTTCCAGTTCTACATTTTGGGAATAATCCCAACAGTTTTCCATATCTTTGCAGCAACAAATCAATGTACAGCTTGAAGCACACCATCCATTATAATACTATTTACTCTATCCAAATATATAGGTCTGCCAAACATCATCTAGCTCAGAATTCATGGATGGATGTCAGACCTGCTTTACTTATAAACTAATGGATGAATGAGCTAAGTCATAAAGGAGATAACTAGATAGGAATCAAATAGAAAGATCCAATACAGCGAATCCAATCAATCATGGTAACACTTTGATTCTAATGTCAGTTCATTTGTCAGGATTTACAAATGTCCTTAACTGTGGGATTCTAACCAGCGCTTGCTAGGAAGACAAATGACCTATTGTATCAAGACGTTTGTATCATTAAATCGGTGTATACCATGAAGGAGTCCACTGCACGCGGAAACTCTAACCCAAAGACTCTTCCCTGGTTGGCTGGAGATTTTTTCCCTGCTTATCCTGAAACTCTGTGATGTTCCTTGATGCCTAACACACACAAGGTTATTAACTAAAGTAAGAATCCAAAGTGGATTTTAAATTTAAGTCCACAATAGCTCAATTGGAAAAAAAAAAAAATCTCTAAATCCACTATGCTTCCATTTTGATCACTTTGGCCTGCAAATAGGAATTCTCTTAGAATTTTCACTTTAATGAATAACCCTGTTGGTGAAATGTCCCTAAACAATTAAAGATCCCAAAACAGTCCAAAGCAACCTTCCAATATATACTCTTCTTACCTAATGCTTTTGTTTTTGCTTCGGCATGGAGAGGTTAAATGAAGAATTTGTCTAAAACTATGTATTAGAAGAAAACAAATGTGGCTACTTTGAAAACAGCTATTTTAATATTCACTGACTCCTCCGTTTTGTTTTATTTATTTTTTTATCTGCATGTGTGTTTTTTTTTTTTTTTATAAAAGTTTGAATAGCAATGTTTCATTGAGGTTAGCATTCGGGCTTTTTTTGAATCAGTATTCAGCAATAATTGTGCAATTCAGGCCTGTGGGGATTTGCCTCGAGGCAAGTTTCACTAAACATAATATATTATCAATTTTATACTTTGAACAACTGTAATGAGAACAAAATCACATCCAAGAACATTTACTTAACCCAGTTAAATTTGCATCCCCATCTCTGAATAACACACCACGTTCGTGCTGCAGAAAAAAACCTTTTTATTTTATTGTAATTATTATAATTTTTTTTATATATATATACACATGTGACTCTGTAACGATGTAATACTCTTACCAGGACCAGAAACCACTGATTTATTTATTTTTAGACATCTCTCTATGTCCATCCACATTTAGTTGTTTTATTGCGTGGCAGTAAATGTAACTATAAAAAAACAGGCATGGGCCAAAACTCTTCTTCACAACGATTTTATCACCTGTCCGGCAAATGTTGACATTTTCGTTTTGAAAATTTCGTTAAAATTGTAGCGATCGCGTTTTTATCCTATTGAGTCACATGGACATTGCGGTATGTCAATGTTTTCTTGTCTTCACCGGTTACAGGTTCAAGCTGAATTATATTTGTTTATAATAGAATACATCCGACTTTGTTTGGGTTCAGTAGGTCATGATGTCATCCTAAACATTCTTCTTACACATTTTCTCCATGCACCTGGACAGCGTACACATGTAAAACTCCTGTACGGATTAAAATACATAGTAAACATTGTCTATGCTTTGGCATAAATCAATACAAGCTTTTGAGAAGTTTGCTGCTGCTTCCTCAGCAGTACGTTACGTTGAATCCTGTTGAAAATGATTTGCACATTAATGTGCCATTTTGCTAAATTCAGTTGAAAAGGACTGGTTAGCTAAAATATTTCATTCACTTCCTATTGCGTCAGAGGTTTAGTGATCTTGGGATTACCCAGGGGCGCACTGCGAAAAATGGCAATGTCTCTTTGTTTGATTTATTTGTACTTTTCATATTTTAATACGGGTATATGGGTAGAACTCCCCGATTGAAGCTTTAACAGTACTAACTCATTTAATGATCAGCTTACACTGCGTTTTATGGTGCCTTGGGTGGGGGGGGGGGTTGCCTTCGAAGCTGCCTAAATTGCCCAAAGACATTCCAGTAGAACAAAGTTTCAAAAAACACTTATACATTGTCAGAGAACTGGCTTAGAACTGCAGTGATTTCTAGAAATTCCTGCAGTTCTAAGAGAGCTCCTCAGAGCTGTCAATCAGTCTGCCAGAAATCGCAGTTTAAGGATGCACATATTGATGGAACATTATATTCACTGCAACCACTACAGCTTGATGTAGTGGTTCTAGTGTCTCTAGCCTGACCCTGCAGGCTTTTCATTGTAAACACTGCCTTTTCAGTACCTACACTGTACAGCACTAGCAGTCAGCATCTCCACGCTCTGCATGCTAAACGCTCCCCATAGAGATGCACTGATTCAACGCATCTCTATAAGGATATGCTGTTTTCGCAGTGCGGCATTTTTCCGCGCATGCGTAATAGCCTCCGAATGGTTTCCTATGGAAAAGCATTGGATTGGCTGAGCTCATCACGTCCCAGGCATAGGAAACAATTGGGAAGCTATTACGCATGCGCGGCAAAATGCTAAATATTTACTTGTTCGTATCCTTAACACTATAGTGTTCCTTTTATTTTGACCAACTTGTGCATTTGGATTGGCTACAAAATGGGCATAGTTTTTTTAACGATTGTTTTCCTTAAAAAAACGGACAATAAAATATAAGGATTACAAAATTGAAATGTAATAATGACATTTCCTTTCATGTTGGGAGAAAGATTGTGTCAAGAAAGGATGAGGGAGGAACAATCAATGAGACCTTCGTTAAGAATAGCTAATCTGTGCATTTTCTAATCCTGCTGCTTTATTCCAGGTTAAAGAATTTAGCCGGTGTGCTGGGTGCACGGAAGCAGAACAGATTTTGCAAATGGCAGAACATAATGCCATAATGATAAAAAGTACATTTGTAAAGTAACCTTTTATAATAACCTCTTAATTTGCACAGTGCTTCCAGAAGCCATTGTGCTTTCAGTTTAGATCAAACTGTGATATGCTGAGATCTTGCATCTAATTTTTGTTCCCTTAAGTGAAATACTTTGTAGAAAATCTGTTACAAATTTCCCTGTGCATGTTATTCGGTCAGAATGACCTACAGATAGCATACATTAAATGCCTAAATGCATTAACTGAAAGAAAAACAATTAGACTAGCTAGTTAGCATGTATGGCGGTCTGTCTGTCTACCCATCTATCTGTCTGTCAATCCACCAATCGGTCTGCCTGTATGTCTATATTTGTAACAGAGATAGGCAACCTTTTATCGGCGCGCTGCCAAAACAAGACTTTGAAGTCTCTTGACTATAGATTTTTTTAGTTGACTTGTGTGTTATGTTAATAATACAAGCACTAGAACCAATACATCAATTAAAATCTTGATGATCTTGAGTTGTCAAAAAGTGCCAGGGAGATGCACCCAATGCATTTTGCATTGACCTCCATGATTGGCAGAAACCTAGCTCATACTTTGTACAAAAATTGCACATATATTATTTTAAAGGAACAATATAGTTACCTACAAAACTAGCTTAATGAAGCAATTTTAGTGTATAGATCATGCCTCTCCGGTTTTACTGCTCAATTCACTGCCATTTAGAAGTTAAATCACTTTGTTTCTGTTTATGCGGCCCTTGCCACACCTCTCCTGGCTATGAGTGACACAGTCTGCATGAAATAAAAAATGGTTTCACTTTCAATCAGATGTAATTTACCTTAAACAATTTTATTTCTTGCTCTGTAAATTGAACTTTAATCACATACAGGGGGCTCTTGCAGGGTCTAGCAAGCTATTAACATAGCAGGGGATAGGAAAATCTAAATTAAACAGAACTTGCAATACGGAAAGGATAAACTTTAGATGACTCTTTACAGGAAGTATTTAGGAAGGCTGTTACATGCAGGGAGGTGTGACTAGGGTTCATAAACAAAGTGATTTAACTCCTAAATGGCAGAGAATTGAGCACTGAGGCAGCATGAGGCATGTTCTATACACCAACACTGCTTCATTCAGCTAGTTGTTTTTTTGACTATAGTGTCCCTTTAATTATGGAGGAATGGAGCACTATCAACTTTCTCATGAATAAGTATCTATCATACCAACTCAACCAGACCTGTTACAGACCTCTTAAATCATCATATTCTGCTTGAACATATCAGAGCCAATCACTGATTCTGTATATTTCTAGGTTCAGAAGGAACTCTTTTTCCAGGAGTGTTGAGAAAAGGCAGAGTTATACAAGCAAGGACACTTGATTTATAACCCATGTAATGGCCAACTCTGTGCCATTCTCCAGTAACTCTCAGCCATTCTCCAGTAATACACACATCCTTTAAAGATCTGCATTCTTTCTAAATATCTACAAGTATCATTGTATGTACCACGTCTGGCAAACCTGACATTCAAAGAGTTAATATAATATAATAATAATTAAATAATTTAATTCTGTTCAGTTCCTCGAGATCGGAAAAGCAGACATAGCTGTACACTTGTAGATCAAAGACACAAATTGCCAACTTAGCCTTGACGGAGCGCCATTCCTGTTCTTTTGCATGAACATTATCTTCAGTCATCTCCTCCGCTCCAATTATTTGAATTTATCTCACTTTCTGGGCATTTCTTTTGTGCTCGGGAAACGTGTTTCTAGTCTACTTATTGTTTCAGGTTCTATTTAAATATGCTTTATTTTAATTCAAGGACAAGATCAAAAAAGGCTCCATTGATTTGCCTTTGTAGCCAGTTAAATATATAATTTTATGGGTAGTTAACAAAAGCATGTTCTTTGTTCTTATTTGTCTACACCGGGGGGTGGGCAATCTGCGGCCCTCCAGATGTTTTTGGACTACATCTCCCATAATGCTCTTAGGGCCATAATGCTAGCAAAGCATCAAACATCAAGGGAGAGGTAGTCCAAAACATCTGGAGGGCTGCAGATTTGCCTACCCCTGGACTACACAATACAGAATCCATTTGTTGCAGCTCTGTTGCAGTGGCCTGTCATGATACATTGTTTTTGGGGTCAAACTGCAGCATTGGTTGTCTCTGTGTCAATCAGAGACAGAGGCATGAAGTTAGGCATTCCTTTCTTAGCTTAGACCTCTCTCCCAATGTTCTGTTGATTATCGAATGCTAGCTACATATATTTATCCATTTAAAGCACATATTTCCATTTCTCTAAGGACTTGAACATGGACCCACAAACTCTCTTTTGCCCTTGTTGTCAGGTTTTATTTACAAATTTTAGTGATCGGCCCTCTAGATTCATGGTGCGGTCATTTTCAAATTCATCGATGGTGCTCGCTGGAAATCTCCTCCTCTGCCATATTCATGCTTTTGGTCATATGGTTATGTGGTGCACCCTAAACATTGTTCCAACTGTAGGATGTATTGAGGATTGCAATGCACTTGCATGTTGCAATAGTGATCGTGCAAGACTTGACTCAAAGCTGTGGGAGGTAAGTAAAGCACTTGACATTAAACAGCAGAGCTGACAAATGATGTGGAGTTTGTCAATTGTTGTCCAACTTCTGTCAACCTTTTGTCTGCGGTTTATACCTAAGACATTTTTTTATAAAAAAAAGAAAAGAACAGAGTCATTTCAAGAGAATATCGACATCAAACACATGTTCAGTGCATTGGTCAGTCTGTCTGCAATTGTTCAGAATAGTTTATACCTGTGTTTATGTGCTAGTGTGAACAATTATTTTCTTTTGCACCAATGTTGGAGATGCACAAATGCAATGTTTCCTGAACTGAGTTTGAGACAAGTTCCCATTGATAAATAACTCATTCACTCACACAATTGTGTATACTATTTTTATTTTCATTTACTTTGCAAAACAAATTTAGACCCTAAAGCCTCACTCAGTTTCATTTTTACCTCAAGAATGTCATCAAAACAAAACACTAAGCCCCCAATAAACACTATCGTAGCAACCTACCTTTCTACCTACCCTTACCCTTTGTGTCACATTACCCCACTACCTCTAGCATGTAAGCTCATTGAGCAGGGCCCTCAATCCCTCTGTTGCCGTGTGTCCAACTCATCTGGTTACTTATCTGTCAGTCCACCCATTGTACAGCGCTGCGGAACTTGTTTGCGCTTTATAAATAATAATAATGAATAACATCCTGTAGAGGAACACATTTCACTGCATAAGCAAATTACACTTTTTTAATGTCTGAAAATCTTAGCTACCCCCACTCTTCCAAACAGTACAGGAAGTTTCAGTGGACCATACCATTCCTACAGTGAGGGAGGAGAGAGGAGTTAATGAGCTCCTTCATTTTACAGCTAGCATTGCATTAGCTTTCCAGATATTGATAAATATTACTTTAAATACCTTTTTTTTTTTAGAAATATATAATTTAACTGTATTAAATGTATGTGTGCATTATTTGTTTGATTTTTTTCCCAAATTACAAAATTATATAACTTGCAATATAATGCATAAATGTGCAGCATCCTTTGGGGAGGAAAAAAAGTTTTTTACGATGCAGATAATAGTGTGTCATGTCATGAGAAACTGTAAAGAAAGGTTTATATCAAAACTCACTCACATGTTGGTGAGCTTGACACTAACTCTCAAAATGGACACCCGTGTTTTTTTATTTTAAATATCTTACAACTATATATTACTCTTGTAAGCAGCCAAATTGCCATGTCAACTTGTTAAGTAATGTAGAATGTAATATTTACAGCTCTTTAAAAAAAAAATGATTAAAAACTATAAATTAAACTTTTTTAAAAAGTACTCAAGCTCTTTTCCAAGTACTTTGTTACACAATTCGTTTGTTCCTCATTTGGTAGATACCGAGACATGAGTTCGTCAATATCTGAAATAGTTTTAATTAATTTATTTACAGGCTTACAAGTGTGGAACTGTCAGCATTTCAAAGTGAATTTCGACTGTTTTGCCAGAATAGCTGAATTGGTAAAATTCGCCAAATTAACTATATTTCCTGTGTAACTATTTTGCATTACAATTATTCTCTGGTGTATGTCATCGTTTCCCACTGCCATAATAGGTTTATATCTATCAATCAAATAATCATAACATGCCTAAACTCATACAATAGGTAAAATAGAACTTTATCATTTTAAATAATGGTTAACCTTAGAGTTCTACATGACATTTCAATCTACATTTTGTAGGGAGAATAAATCGCTATAATTTTAAACATAATAATGTAATAATTTTAGTCTTCACTGCACTCGGATATTATATTTTATGTAGTCAAGCTAATGAACACAGCAAGGATCAGAGAAGAATAATGGAACTACAGATTAGCTGCCCAGGGGTAAAGCGCATTCGATTTTGTCCTCGGCCACATGGGAGCCAGCACCTTGTCTTCCATTCAGACGTAGTGTCATTAACAATCGACCACCTGTTCATCTGCTTTTACATGCTGATAGAAAATTAAGAAAAAGAACGTGTAAGTCAACGGAAGCCGTAACCATAGGCACAGATTATAAAATCATAGTCTGCCAAGAGCAAATTATTAAAATTTTGATGTTTCATGATTAATAGGTAATTATAAATCTAATCAGAGATTGCATTAAAAGACTGCTACAGTGAAGGGCATATGACTCGGAGATTTATGTTACATTATGGCAAGTACTTTTAGCAGAATAAGAGACCTCTATCTGTACGAAGAATGACCTTTTTGCCCTTCTCAAGATTTCAACCATCAAATAATGTATGTTCTTTCTGATATTACATAGTATGCATACTCAGCATTGTCCTGCTGATTCCTCTTTACAGAGACTGGTTGAACTGGTGTAAGAGAATTACATTTGTCACTTTTAATCCTTGTAATGAGCTCAGTCATTTTTAAGTTAATATTTTTAACGATAATGTGACAATTTATTAAATTTTCAAATAGTGGAGAAGGGTGGGATTACTCCCCGAGAGACTTGGCACATTTTAGAATATGACAGCTCACCTGTCTCTTATTTGTGTTATGTTACATCTACTCCTATCTGCTCATAAGTTCAGTTGAAGGCAAGGAGATTGGGACATCTAATGATATTGTAAATTTCCTGGCATGTCCACTGTCATGAACCCAAGAGATGATACTTTGAGTCCCTGTGAAAATATTATTTTCCTTCTGTAACCTCAGTAATAATTTGTTTTTATTTTCTCTTTACCTCGGTATTAAATCTAATCCATGACCTAAATGTTCTTGAATTATACAGGAAATTAATTAAAACCACACAAACTGAAACAGAAATATTTAAATTAAGAAGGTACGGACATTTAAAGTTTCTGACGTTGTTTAAAAACCACATGCAAGCAGACCAGTGGCAGCAGAGAGAAATTCCCCGGTCCGTAAGTGACTCCGCCCATGAGGACCTCTAATTCTGGCTTATGAAATCTGAGTTGATCTCATAATACTATAGGGCAGCGATGGCGAACATTTTGGAGCCCGAGTGCCCAAACCGCAATACAAACCAACTTTTTTTTCCTCAAAGTGCCAACATGGCAATTAAACACAACAATTATATACACTGACACACACATACTCACAGATACACAGACACTCACATATATACAGTGGTGTATTTTGAATTTGTGCTCTCCTAGGCATGACAAAACTCGGGCACCCCTCTCCCCCCCAACTTCCCCTCATCTAAATTTGCTCTGCCCCTTCCTGTCCAGGCAGGGACCAACACAAAGTTTGACTGACAGACAGACAGACATACACTGACTGACAGACACAGACACACATAATTACTCACTAACAGTCGCACACTGACAGAGACATGCACTCACTAACAGATACACACTCACAGACATACAATGAGTCACACACACTTTCACTAACACATAGTGACAGACACTGAAAGACACAAACACTCACTAACAGATACACACATTCACTGACACACACTCATTTACCAACAGACGCACTCTCATAGACGTACACTGATGGACACATACACTCACTAACATATACACATTCACTGACAGACACACACACACATTCACTGACAGACGCACACATTCACTAAAAGGCACACACACTGACAGATACGCACACACATTCACTCACAGACACATACATTCACTCACACATTCACTGACAGGCACACACACACATTCACTCACAGACACACTGACAGACACCCTGATACGTACAAACTCACATACATTGTCTAATACGCAATTTATATGTAATTTAATTTTCATTTACATCCATCCAGCCTCCCTACCTTTGGGAGAGCTGCAGTGGATTCCTCCCAGGGGTTCAGTGGGGCTGGCTCCTGCTGCCAGGCGGGCAGGCAGGCATGAAGGCACAGGTGGCAGGCCAGCACAGGTAAACGGGCCAGCTGGTGGTCAGTGAGCCAATGTGGGCAGCAAGGGGAGCCCATCAGGGGGCCCATCACTGTAAGGCAAGCTCTTGGGTCCCCCATTAAAGAGGCTAACAGGGCACATGCCAGGGCACTTGAGGGGTGGCGTATTTTTCCGCCCCCCTGAAAGTGCCGCCCAAGGCAAATGCCCTGTTTGCCTCATTAAAGATACAGCACTGAATATATACATTGACACTGATAGACACACAGTGACTGACAGACATACTCACAGACACACACACTCACTAACAGACACAGAGTGACTGACTGACAGACACACACTCAAAGACACACACACTGACATACATACACACATACACATTAACTGACAGATATACACTCATACACATCCCCCAAACACTCACAATTTACTATAATATTTTTTTTTACTGATGTTCCTGCTCAGCTCCCTCGCGCGCCGCTTAGTGATGCCGGGAGCCGGTTTGTTGTTATATTCCGGCTCCCGGCATCACTAAGCGGCACGCGAGGGAGCTGAACAGTAAAAGTTTCGGCTACAGCACTCCCTCGCTGCAATCCTGCAATAGAAGCTGCCGTCTGCCTTGTGGGGGCCCAAAGGTGGCCAGCCAGCTCTTGGGCCCCCCAGGATATGAAGCTAACAAGGCAGTGCTGCCCAAGGCAAATGCCTTGTTAGCCTCGTGGTGAATACACCACTGTGCACCCTACTGTTGACCTATGGCTGCATGACCACAGAGAGGTCTCGGTGTGCCAGCTGTGGCACGTGTGTCATAGGTTCGCCATTACTGCTATAAAGGATAATAGAATATGCAGTTTAGCTTCATTTCTATTTAACAGATTGGTTGAGTGCAACTGCTTAATAAACTCAGCTCTGCTGCAGTCTGTTCAACTCAGAGGGATGTCTGCAGTGTGTTTTTAATTGAGCTTTGCTCAACTGTCTGTACACTGTCGAAAATGCTGGTAACCACAGCTCAGAAGGAGATGGGAAAATTCTGTACATGTAAATCAAATGGATGATGGATTGCAAATTAAAGTGAAATGTCCTCTTCAATTCTTTGAAAGAAAATATGGTCTAATAGCTGCTGTTATTTTGCACTTTTAAGTAACTATGTGCATTGACAAAGTGTCAGGAACGTCTTAGCTCCATAACTTACGCAACTGTAGAGTATTGCTTTAAGAAAACATGTTTCTTCCATTGTCTCACTCAACTTCTAAAGCCATAAAGCAACATATTTCTTCCATAGTCATCTTTAAAATAGTTTCTCTTCAACAGAAAACTTGCATAAGAACGAGGAATACACCACAAATCTTTTTTCGGCTCCATGTCTCCAGAACCAATTATATACCAGTGTTCTATATCCTTCAATGTGCAAACAACATACACAAATACTCAATTGTTGGAACAAATATATATATATATATATACCTACTAAAAAATTAGGAAATAGGAGCACTCAGAGGTCTTGTATTCTTCAAATAGTGGTTTTATTGCAATTTACATGCGTTACTCCCGATCAACGTTTCGACCCATACAAGGGTCTTGTATGTGTTGAAACGTTGATCGTGAGTAACACATGAAAATTGCAATAAAATCACTATTTGAAGAATACAAGACCTCTGAGTGCTCCTATTTCCTAATTTTTGAGTATATATCACGCTAAGGGAAGCACTGAGGCAAATTTACCTTTATTCACCAAAGGGGTGAGTGCCAAGGATCATTATTTATATATATATTTAAAAATATATCATTGCAACCCATACAAATGAATATGTGTGTAACCATAATACAGCACTTTCACCCATAAACCTTTATTTTCAGAATTAAGTTACCTCACCAGCATGTTATTTTAAGAAGTCCATAAATATATCTCAATAGACAGACAGACAGATACACACCTCTATCTATTTATCTGTCTATATATTTTTGTTTTTTGATAAATAAAAAAATAAATAATAAAAAAATTATATATATATATGTGTGTGTGTATATTAATATATATATATATATATATATATATATATATATACATATAGACAGATAAATAGAGATGTGTGTTATCTGTCTTCTTCGTCTGTCTGTCTGTCTATCTTTTTATTGAGATATTTGTATGGACTTCTTAAAATAACATATGCTGGTACAGTAAATGAATTCTGCAAATGAAGGTTGTTGGGTGAAAACGCTGTATGGCCAAACTTTTAATACTTGGTTGCAGTACTTTGTCATCCAATTATAACTAGCTTATTTTTTCCCACAGGGAAAGATGGTTGTAATTTGCTGTTATAAGCATCTGGTTTTATTTCCAGCTAGGAAAGTCATGAGCCCCCATGCTGTCTGCGACATCAGAGCGCCTCAGAACATCTATATAAAACACACCCCGACACGTCAAATCCCCGACCAACAATGCCCACAGATCACTCGAAGTAACTGAGAAAAAACCCAATCCATGGCAATTATAGGCATCTGAAATAATCTTATTGTGCAGAGGATGAAGTACAGTGTTGTATAAAAGCTACTAATCAGGAGAGAGAGCAAAACAGGTGGATTAACGGACAGATAAGAGCATCTGAGAGCTGTGATTGAAATGATGCCCTGGGTGCGCAAGTGCTAATAAATTAGCCTTGATTGTGTTTGTGGACGGATGAAAAGATCAGCGTGAGTGCCTTCTGCGTACTCCAAAAAGTTGTCAAAGGCTTTGAGTGCTGTGCATACGAACATATGAAAATTGTGTTTATAATAATGAAAAAAAAGGATCTTTTTTTTTTGTATGTCTGAAAAGCTGTTTTTCTGTCTGTCTAACAACCATAAGTGTTTAGTAAAGGCTCACTTTAACTTTTTCTTTTGGCAATGCTAATTAATTGTGAGGAGTGTCTGTGTGTAGTGTTAGCATTTTACTACAGTTATCTGTTTGTATGTACTGTTACCAATGTGACGCAGTGGTCTATTTGTGTGTAGTTTTGGCATTTGAATGTTGGACCGTATGAGTATGCAGTGTTGGTATTTGAATGCAACTGATGTATTTGTGTGTGGTGTTGACATATGCAGGTGTGTATTTGTATGTAGTGTTGGCTTCTAGATGCAGTGTACTAGATCTATGTAGTGCGTTGGTTGTTGCATATTGAGATGTATGCACCCTATACACATGCACTGCCACACACACAGTTACACACACACATACACACACACATACACATATAGAAGTCATAATTGACCTATTTTAGCCAACCTCTTGCTTCCATAACTTTTTTGGGTGTGGTGGGGTGGTCTCTAACATTTAACACTTGCATTATGAGATGTGGGACACTGGTTGGAGGTGGTACAGATTGTGGGCCAGTGATGTGTCACTGGCTCAACCCACATGGAGCAGACCTTTCTGTACAGGAAGCAGGTCTGCCCAAACTCCATACCAGGTGAGTCTGGTATGATCGCACGCCAGGCTGCCTGCCAATCAATCAGGCCAGCCCTCTAAGGGCAGGACATGCAGGGAGCACTGTTTCAGTACTCCATGCTGTGTCCTAGTGCCGTGAGTGTAGCACAAGTAGGTCTAATAATGCACTCCTGCTATATTTTTGTGGATAGTTCCTTAGTGTTCCCAAAAGGAGGGATGGTGACAAGAAGCAAAAAACAGGACTGCCCTACTGCTATCTGGATGGTTATGAAGCACAGTGTGGCTTACCAGTGGTCCAGGTGGACTTGGCTGCAGCAGGAGCTTGCAGAGTCTGGTGGGAATCTAAAGGTGTTCCAAACTCTGTTTTCTCTCCTCCTCTCTATGTCTCCTCCTCTGCCTCCCCATGCAGTGCTCTGTACCTAAACTCACTTCCTCCCACCACCTGTTGCCATAACAATATGGCCCAATAATATGTTTTTTAAAATGCTTTAAAAAGAATAGTACACATAAATGTATGGTTCTGTGCAAATTAGAATCCCTCTTCCACAATAATGAATCAAATTACGTTCAGCTGACAATAAATGTATCTCTATTGGGAGATTTTGTGTATACCATTTCTCAACCATTTTTTTGAAATCTGAGTCATGATGAATTATTTGGCCAATATAACCAAAAGCATAAAATTGAACAAGAATGGCCAGCGCCACCCATTATTGCAAAAATGCAATCTATATTTTCTAAAAATTGTCCAGTTATGCCTCCTCTTCATTTAATAAATCCACTTACTGAAATATCCATGAAAAAAAACCCCCAAAAAAACAGTTTCTTAGTTAAACAGTTTTGGGAAACAGGAACAAAAATTTTCATGTTTCATAAATGAATTTACATTGATTGCGAGTTCTGCGCTGTCTGCTTTTGTTACAATGCCAAGATTTACTGCAGACTTCACAAAAAAAAGGTTCTTATGGAGAACATATGGTTGCAAATAAACAAAAATACATTTCATATGTGCAAATCTTTACTCCAAGTAAAGTTATAGCATGTGCTATTTTGACTGTTGTTTTCCTGTAAAAAAAAAAAATGTAATTGCAGCTTTAGAAAAAACAAAAAAACAAAACACACACACATACACACACACACACAAAAAGCGGAAATAAATAAATGAAAACCCCTAATGTTCTCTTTGCAGGCAATTTTCTAAATCGCTTTTAACTTTTATACATTTCAACTTTAGAAAACAAAAAAACAAAACACAGATGGTAACCATTTTAGGAGCTATAAAAGCAAGGAAATACAATAGCTTGGGGCAATGCAATGATTTCTGTTATTTGCACTGTTCTGTTTTCAGTGTCATTTACGCAGGGAACCTTTTTTTTCCCCTCTCTTGTTTTCAGGTATAAATATTTAAAAAAATTAAGTTTCTTAAAATCGGAGTAAATTATATGTTCTGCATTATACCCGGTAAGAGAAAACTGATGGCGTGGAGCCATTTGCAAAAAAAAACGACTGTGGTTTCTAATGAGGGGAAAGAGCTGAGATGAGTTTCTGGCTGTCAGCATCTCTGCTTCTTAAATGTGTCACATAATTTCATTTTTGTTAAAACGTCAAACTGTGGCTTGGACACCTAGCAACAGAATCTCAATGGGGATTGAAATTAAAGCTATTCATTGGACTTCGACGTATCATACATTAATGTGTTCAATAAAACATGAATATAACTCCTTTATTGCATGTCTTAATATATTGCATCTTTTATTTAACATTATTTTTTTTTAAATTAGGGTTAAGGCTATGCTACAGTTATGGAACTAGTGCAGAGAAGGTCCTGGCGTAAGACTTTCTTTGGGGCCCTTTCTAGCACAAGCATGGCCATTAGGTAGACTCCCATCTGTTGTACAACTCCCACAATACTATGCCAAGTGAGGTTCTACCATTTACCCATCCGTGTAAAGATTTTGTAAGCACAGTATGTGTGTTTGACTATAATAAAGCATGTTTTCATATGAAGTATGTCTGTTTGTGAATGTAGTAGTGTATTTGTATGTACTGTTGACATTTATTTGCAATGGTGTGTTTGTATGTAGTCTTTTGTGTGTAGTGTTGGCATTTTAAAGTAGATGAGCATATGTGTGTAATGTTGGAGTTTTTAATGTACGGGTGTATTTGTGTATTGTGTTGGTGTTTGAATATATATATATATACATATACACATACCCAGCCACACACAAATACTGACAAAGATACACATACACAAATATACTCCACTCATGGGCAGCTGGCTGTGTTGCTCAAATGGCAACTCAATAGAAATTCCTGAAATTCCTTCTTAAAAGAAACTGGGCATGTGCCAAACATGCTGCAACAGGACAGATTTCAAACTAGCCCAATTTTTTGACATACCTAGATTATCTCAAGTAAACTTCTCCAAACAGCTTCCAATGAGGTGTTCTAAACTACTGCAGCAATTTTTCCCCACATAAAAACGAGTGAGGGGCTGCCCCGAGTGCCCCCATGGACAAGCCTCCACTGCTCTGATATGCCAGCCAGAAGTAGAACTGGGAAGACAGAGACAATGTAATTCTCTATCCCCTGCCCCTGTCACAGCCCATCATTGCTAAATACTCGTCAGACATATTAGTAGACCATCCAGTTACCTTCCTTCTCAAAATCCCAACCAGCCACTCTTAAATCTGAACAGTGGCCATAGGCCGTATCAAAACAAAATGCATTCCATGCCGCTACTCTGTTGGTAAGAAAGAATGACAAGTATGGAAAATGTCCTTTGATATTTAAATGAGGGAAGAATAACTGGGTGCTCTTCAAATGACAAAATGGTGCTGGGAAACTGCTGGCTTGTATTTACATATCTTGGCATATCTTTCAGTCCATATAGCTGTGTAACAAGCTAATTTAGGAAAGTGCCACTTACTACCAAAATCTGAATTTTGCGTGAAAAAAAGTAGTGAAGAGTGGGGAAGTCCGTTTTAACAAGCCGAGGTCTGGGAGTGGAAAAGGTAGAAATCCGTTTACAAGCCGAGGTCGAGAAGTGGAGAAGGTAGAAATCCGTTTTACTAGCCGAGGTCTAGAAGAGGAGCAGGTAGGATCAAAAGTAGAGCAGCTGATCTTTCTGCAGCACCTGTGCGAATAATCCAGCCCTTTGAATCTGGCGCGGTCTTCCTAAGTATCGTGGAGGGACCGCGTCAGAAAAAAGGGCGGGGCTGAGCGCCGTGAACCCGGAAGTGGGTTCCGGCGACGAGATACATGCCATGCTATACCTGACACATTGTATGCATTACTCTTCTTTAGTTTTCATTTGAATTTGGATGTCTTTTACTCTTAGGTTTGTTTTTGGCCCTGAATTAAAGCATATAAAAATGTACTTTGACTTAAAGGACCACTATAGTGCCAGGAAAACAAACTTGTTTTCCTGGCACTATAGTGCCCTGAGGGTGCCCCCACCCTCAAGGTCCCACTCCCACTCTCCTTTCTTCAGCGCTGGGCTCCTTCGGTGCTGGGGACTCTCCTCCCTCTTCTGATATCATCAGCTGAATGCGCATGCACAGCAAGAGCCGCACTCGCATTCAGCCAGTCCATAGGAAAGCATTCTCAATTCTTTCCTATGGACGCTGGCGTCTTCTCACTGTGAAAATCACAGTGAGAAGCGCGGAAGCACCTCTAGCGGCTGTCAAGAGACAGCCACTAGAGGCTGGATTAACTCTAAAGTAAACATAGCACTTTCTCTGAAACTGCCATGTTTACAGCAGGCAGGGTTAATCCTAGATGGACGCGGCACCCAGACCACTTCATTGAGCTGAAATGGTCTGGGTGCCTAAAGTGGTCTTACACAGTATATTCTAACAATCATTTACATAAATCTTACTTGGAAACCTTGATGTTGGCCCCAGCTGGAGATTTAGACTATGAAATGTTTCCGCATAAATTTATGGTAATCAATATTTCTTAGTTTCTATTGTTTTGCAGCAGTTTGTCTTGTTTGCTGTGTTGTCAAACACTTTAATTCCTGCTAGTACCTTGACATTTTGTGCTAGGCCGTCTTCACAACTTGCTTCTTGCAAGAACAATATGTGCCAAGGCAACGCTGGAGCGATTCTGGGCAAAGTGCTACATTTGGAGCGTACACCATAGACACTGGGCGTGTGTTTCTGCTCACAGTGCCAAATGTAGTGTTTCAGCCTAAAATAAATCAGTTTTACTTTGACTAACAGGCTATTTAATAACTATTCTGTCTGTATTCTTGGTCATTGTTCTAAAGGTTGAGCAGTCAGTAGGAACATTCCTGGTTTCCATGGTGACTGCTCCATTTATAGAACATTTATAGAACACTGCCTTACTTTTGTTCTTAAAAGATCACCGCATGATATCATGCCAGAACATTTAAAGAACATTGTTGTCCTATGTACTAATGCATTAAAATGTATTTGCTGCTTCGGATGTCGCTGGTCTTCCTTATACGTATGAAGTTTACATTGCTAATTGCTTTGTGCTAGACTTTGACATCCCAATTATGTCCTTTCTCAATTTAATTTCATTAAATGGACACTATACGCATGCAGACCACTCAACTCAATGAAGTGGCCTGCTTGCCATGACCCTCCATTTCAACCTTGCAAAATTGCTGTTTTGCAGAACGGCAAAGCTAACATTACAGGGTTTAAAAGCCTCTAGTGGGTGTTACTCATGGGTAGCCGGCCCCCCAATGGCAACTCAATGGAAATTTCTGGAATTCCTTCTTGAAGGAGACTAGGCATGTGCAAAACATGCTAAAACAGGGCAGATTTCATACCAGCCCCATCTTTTGACATGCCTAGATGCTCTTAAGTAAGAACTGAAACCTATTACAGAATTCAAGAGACACAATTTGTTTCCCCATATTTTTTGGTTTACAACCCTCTACTCCAGATGAGTATAGACTCAAGAATTCTATATGTTTATCACAGCTCTTGCATACCTTCCAACACTGGCGCCAAGAAAAGTGGGATGCTGGTGGGAGGTGTGATAGGGTGCAGGCCAATGATTCAGTCATGTCACTAGCTCCACCTAAAAAGAGGAAACCCCGTAAAGAAAGTAGAATGCATTCCAGGCTGCCAGTCAATCCATCATGCCAGTCCACCTCAGTGTCCCAGTGTCCTAAACATAGCGTGAGCGTGAGTAATGATGCTCTTGCTCTATGGCTATTGGGTGTCCCTGAAAGCAGGACACCAGAGAACAGTCAGGATAGCAGGACAGGACCTAAATATTGGGACTGTGCCACCGAAACGGGGACAGTTGGGAGGCCTGATATTGTTAACACCCAAGCAGCGTTTGTGGGATTCATTACTCGTGATGATCTGTCAAAGTTCCAATATATGCAATTGCTGTCTTATTGCAATACATTCATAGAGAGTTGTGTGTGTTCTTTAACCTGATGTTGCTACATTTCATGTATGGGCAAAAACATGTGCTATTTTACAATTATCCTGGAAATAAAATATCACTCAGTATCAACAATTAGGACTTTTCCTTAAATAAAAAAAAAAAATGGTCTATATGTGGTATTGTCCATTTTGTTATAGCATGCAATTTTATACTAGGAAACGTTTTTTTTAAAAAATGTGTACAAATTCTTCCACATATTTGGTAATTGTTTTACACTTATTTTTGCTTTTAAGTATTGAATGCTTTCTTTTTAATGTATAGAGTTTAAAGCTGAGCTGGTTTGTCAAGATACAGCGACAAGCTTCTATTCCGTGTATGTATTGCTTTAGCTATAAAAGCTATGGCTCATCCATTAATGTCTAAACACACTGGTCTGCAAAACCTTGTTTATCAGAATTCCAAATGCTTAACTATCAATAACTTCATGTGCGCTCTTCAAGGTATTGAAAAAATGACAGTGAATAGTGTTTTCAACAAGGTGAAATGTAATAATATTGTCTCAATGACTTTATTTCCTTTAAAAATGGACTCCATCAGTCAAAGTCCCTACAGCTTATCCGAGCTCCCTCTTCCCTTCCTGCCACAATTCTTCTGACCCATGGAGTGTTTCATTTACTATAAGGATCTTTCGTTTGAGAAAACCTTATGAGACTGTGTGAATACCGGTGTGTAACGAGTCCATAACTTTTAGATTTACAGCTATACACTCCAGGACTCTAGGGGAATCACTGCAGCCTGTGCTGTCTAGAGGAACATGTAATAGCTACTCTTTGATAATCTCATTCCTTTAACCTACGCAGTAAAAGAATTGTATGGGCGTCTGTCCGTGTTGCCTTGCTTTTAACTCCCCATTCCTTTTCATTTACGCACAATAGGAGGCCTGCGTTAAATGGCCTGTGTCAGGCGGCTACACACTGACATGATTTTAAGCTGTTGGTAAAAGAGGAAGGCAAGGTCTGTACTGGATGCTGAGAAGCATATGGCTATAATGTACAACACAAACAAACAGGCCTCGCATGACAAAGGCAGCGGCTGGTAATGCATTTTATGATGGAAAGCTGAATAAATTCTAATTAAATGCAAAATAAAAGGGAGTCCTAAATTAAAAAAAATGTTGTGATCAGTAAGGAAATCTGTTCTGTTCTTCAAAGCTTAAGCTGAACCCTGACACCAGAGAGTTATGATATATAATCTATGGGCATCTCTGCATCCGACAAATAGATCTGTTCATAGGCCCCTGAAAGTATTTCTTTTTCAACCATTGTACAGCAAAGGAAAGAGGAGTCTGACTGCTATTATATACAAGTACAGACCTCCCAAATGTCTGGCGTTCCTGCTACCCCGAGTTGGTATCCCGAGAGGCAGAACACCATGGAACAAAGTCATTGTCGTCAACAAGCACAGTGGAAACACTTCATTAGATACAATCACACAATGTAAAGTGCACTCAGGATATTAAGCCAATGGACAGAGTGCGTTAGAAGCATTTTGTATGTGTGCAGTCCGGAGTGTGTTGACTAGCGTGAGCAGTACATTCACGCTTAATGTAAGTACATCTCCTTTTGTTTATTATCCAATTAAGTTGATTGGGACATACTGTACCATTGGATTCCTCTCTCTCTCTTTTTTTTTTATATGTCCACACGAATTGCAAGCCACTTCTGACCCAAGATTTTGCACAAGAAGAATATCTTCCGTAACCGGGTCTGTTTCCCTGCAAGTTGTACTTTATATTCATCTTGTACATTATTGTGGACTTTTTTTTACCATTTTATCTGCTATTTCTTACAGTCTTTTTTATACCATTTTTATAGATTTTAACAGTATAAATATATTATTGGCGCTACCATAGTAAATTTTTCCATAGTACATTCACGCTAGCCCGCCACGCTAACCTTTAAGGTAGGTCTGCCAAGTTCTTAGGACATCACTGAGATCATCCTACTGTCCTGTCTGGCAATCCTGGCCACAATTTCATACCTCCCAGTGTTGTGTGCATATAATGTTAATGCATGTGTGTATGTATGCGTGTGTGTGTGTATGTATGCGTGTGTGTATGTGTATGTGTCAGCTGATTGTATTTTATCGTGGAAGCTAAATTCTAGAGTATGTAAATGATTTAATAGGAATGTTGAAATGACTAAGAGAAATAGATACATTGTAAACATAAGTAGCAACATATTAAATGCTATATAAAAGATCCACACTGGATTGACTTTACAAGAAAAAGCAAACAAAACTCTGAAATGCAACGTCTTTTACAAGTTGTGAGTCAGATTCACAAGTCACTTGTGTCAGAAGCCAGATGTGTGTTGACACACAGTAGGCAGGACTTTGGAACAATTATGAAACTACATGGATCTACGGTGCTTAATTCAGAATCCCATCGGGAATTACGGCATTTCTGTAAAACAAGGTTTTAAACAAAAAAAACAAACCTAGGAGTGATATTTCCAGGCTGTTTATAATCCTCTGTTGCAGTGTTGCTTCATGCTTGTTCTCATTACACGTTCTTTTCCAAAGTGAACTTCCATGATGCTATGTTTGACAGCTGCACATCAAGAGAGTTCGCTTCTGACTTAGGATCATTTATAATTCCCTTGCAAGAGCTCAGTGACACAGAACGGAGATATAACCACTACTTTGACATTTGGACAAAAAAAACAAAGTAACAAGTAGAGGTATTAAGAAGAGTTTTTAAATACAACGATGAGTATGTTCATTCAGATTAAAAGCAGACAGTTTGATGAAATAAAATTACTGATGAACTATTTTTTTTTTTATCTATAAAGAAAAAACCTGCACGTTTTGTACAACTTGAGAGTAGTTTACTTTTATTCCAGAACACCACGAGGGAGGTCTTCCATGAACCGAAAATACCTTGCATCCAGTTTGTGCAATGAGGGTTTATTATTGTAGTTCTGCCAGTTTTGTGGGTCTGATATGTTAAAACAAGGATCTATAGTCAGGACTGTCCTACCAGATACAAGACAGTTGGGACGTATGTTTTAAAAGGTAAATTAGTGCATTGTGATATTTGGTGCATCCGATACTCTTTGCATTCTTTGCAGTACCTGTTTCACAAACAGGTTTCCTGATATCTTTACTAAACATACCCTCAATGAGCATATGTTTGAATTATAACTCATTGGAACCTGATGTTAAAGGAGAAATATTATACTCTTTAAAGAACACTGTAGGCACCTTAACCACTTCAATAAATATGGCTATGGTGCATGGAATCTGGGGCACCAGGTCCCACCCCACTACTGAAAAGTTTGCTCAGCAGCCTGAAGCTTGGCCTCCAATGACCACATGGTGCAGGCCGAGCTATGCTTTTGCTTCATGCCATACCAATGCATACCATAGATGCTCAGTTGACACTCTCAGCATATTACTGCCCCCAGTATCCCTGGTATGGTGGGAAGCGGATCATAGTGCCACTCCCACCATTTTATTATTGGAGGTCGAGCTTGCCGCGAACTGAGAATGTTTACTATATGGCAAGTAAACAATTTAATATTGATATGGGAACTGGTGCCCACAGACTCCAGGCACCATAACCACCTCAATTCATTGAAGTGGTTATATTGCGTAGAGTGTTTCTTTTAATCTCTTCTTCTCAAACGTGCCTTATTATGTCCGAGCCGACCTGAAGTTTGTGCCAGCCGCGTGGTACTAAATGGGTTAAGTCTCAAACACAAGGTATAAAATAACCTTTTACTCTGTCTGTAATTGCTGTGAGATTGTTGTTTGTTTCCCCTCTCCTTTGAAGAAGGAGTGGAACATCGCAGAAGACAGCTGTAATGTACACAGGGATTTACCCAAGTGAAATGTAATCTGTTTGGCATGACATGTGACATATACCAATTAAATACCTGGCACTGATTTAGTCCGTACTTCCTCGGTAAACACTACGGTATGACCTTTGCTCCGATAATGGAAGGTCGCATGCTGTTCCGTGACCCAGAATGCAGGCCGCATCAGGCTTGTAAGAGTATAAGAAGAGGTGCTTGCTATCCGGTGTAATTGGATGACAGCCTGGGGTGAGTCTAATCTCATGGTTTATAGAGAAGATCTTCAAAAAATGATTTAGAGCGACCATGTGCTGTGGAGAAGGGCTCTAACTTCAGACAATTTCAAATCTCCCCTATGCTTGTTGGAGAAAATAATGAGGATTAAGCACATGCCAGGACAGGTAAAAGACTAGCCACAGGAATTTTTATTTTTTATTTTTTTTTAAATAACTGCAGGTTTACTTGTCTCTTTGGCTGCAGACAATAGCAGATGCAAGGAATGTTGATGAAACAAAGCAAACATTGATTGAACTACTGTAAAGGAGCTTTAGGAGAAAAAAAAAATCATATGCTGAAGTCAATGCAAATAACGGCTTTCAGAACGTCGGGATTTGATGATCTGTTTTCTTTCAAAGTGCCTTTGATTTCACTTTTTTTTTTTTTTAAAGTATATCTCATCTAGAAACCAACTAAAACTGTAACATTCAAAGACTGTCGGTGAGAGATTATTATAATAGATGTTACATAAGCTGAATTGCAAGGTTTTTATATAACTGTGTTCTTTTATTGTGTTTCTGTAACTAGAAAACTACCCACCTGTCTGGGACTCGTGTCTGGGATGCATATATCTCTCAAACTTCAGATTATGGTAACCTAGACACTAAAGAAATGCTATAGTCACCAGACCAACTACAGCTTATTGAATTTGTTCTGGTGAGTAGAATCATTCCCTTCAGGCTTTTTGCTGTAAACACTTTCGTTTCAGAGAAAATGCAGTGTTTACATTATAGCCTAGTGATAACTTCACTGGCCACACCTCAGTTGGCTACTAAAGGTGCTTCCTGGGGCAGAGATGCGCACTGTGCAGTACTGCCATTCAATGTCTCCACCCTCTGCATGCAGACACTGAACTTTCCTCATACCGATGATTGTCAACCTCCTGTGTATGCACACCAAGCTACCGTCCACATTGTTAGCCACCAGTATGTGCAAACCAAGCTACCATCCACATTGTCAGCCACCTGTAAGTGCAAACCACGCTATTGTACACATTGTCAGTTCCCTGTACATGCACACCAAGCTACCGTCCACATTGTCAGCCACTTGTACATGCACACCAAGCTGCTATCGCACACATTGTCAGCCACTTGTACATGCACACCAAGCTGCTATCGCACACATTGTCAGCCACTTGTACATGCACACCAAGCTATCGCACACATTGTCAGTCTCCTGTACATGCACACCAGTATGTGCAAACCAAGCTACCATCCACATTGTCAGCCACCTGTAAGTGCAAACCACGCTATTGTACACATTGTCAGTTCCCTGTACATGCACACCAAGCTACCGTCCACATTGTCAGCCACTTGTACATGCACACCAAGCTGCTATCGCACACATTGTCAGCCACTTGTACATGCACACCAAGCTGCTATCGCACACATTGTCAGCCACTTGTACATGCACACCAAGCTATCGCACACATTGTCAGTCTCCTGTACATGCACACTGAGATAGCAAATACATTTTCAGATGGATTTGAAAGTGCACACTGAGTTAGCATATGGACTGGCAGTCACTATATATCACTAGTCATATTGAGAAGTTGCTGGTTGCTCTTAATTGAGCCTGTTTACTCTATTTTACTCCATTGATTTAAATATACAAGCAAAGCACCAAACAGACGGCTAAATTCAAACCAGGTTTATTGAAGCTGGGACAGGCATTATTAGGACTATTCCATCGCAGTGCAACCTGGCTTCATTCGATTTGTAATTGTGTCTTCTGTGTGCAATACTGTCTGATGAAACTCTCAAATGATTGCTGCTTATGCAGATGACTAAAAAAGGTATACATCTAACCACCCAAATGGTAGGATCTCTGCGAGTTATAGTACCCCTATGACTACCCAACTACCAGATATGAGATCTGCTAAAAACAGCAACAACATTTTTTTTCCTCTGTTATTTCATATAATGAAAACTTTCGCAATATTTTATTGTATAGAATTGGGATGGTTTTTACATGTTACCCTGACGTGTTATATTTACTGCACTGTCCTTTTTAAAATTACATATGCACTGTGTTAAAATAAATAAATAATAGGTCAGTATAATGGATTTTATGTTGTTCCATATAAAATAAAAATAATAATGTCATTTATGTATGATAGATGGATAGATAGACAAATGAACAGATATATATTTTCACATCCACTTTTGTATGTGTGTACCTCCATCTTTACAGTGTTTTTTTTTTTTTTAGCAACTAGCTGTCCCTGTGCATTCTAACTGAATACTCAAACCTGGCACATCGTATACGTGAATGAGTGTAAGAATTGGCATAATGTGTCAGTACCTGTGTTTGATGAAGAGTACCATTAATTTCGTGCTTTCTCCTGAGGATACTGACACACCGTTTTGTTATGCAGCGTTACCCATCTGGGAGCAAAGGCTTATAAATTTGTGCTTACAAAATGTTTTTTTTCTGTCTTACTTAGCCGTAAGCAGAATCCGCAGCCAGACATGACTAATGTACGGTGTTGAGACGGGCTTGCAAAGTCAGAATTTTGTAGGGTTCTTGTGGGAATAAGGTAAATGACCCTCGCAACTTGGGGCCTAGATTTGAAAATAAGAAGCTGTCTAGTACTTCATTACTTTGGTATATATTTAAACTTTATATAACAACTCTGAAATGTTATTTTCTTGATGGCCTTACTAAGACATCTCTTTTTTCTTTAGCTTCCAATTTTTCAATCTCTTCCGTGCAATTTACGATTTCTTTTTGTCATAATTCATTTTATGTAACATACTGTGTTGTTTGAAATGTCAGATGTACCCTTGTGTTTTTGTGCCACCATATGCTTATGTGCCCCCATGTTGGTGTGAGGGTCTTACTAACTCCTCCCCTTTGCAAATGTTCAGACATGCACGTTTCTATGGCAACGACGGCACCTCTCCATCTGTAAGCCCCAGCCATTTTTCTAATCAGACACACACTCACTGACCGTCACACACTCTCACTGAGAGCGACACACTGACAGACAGACACACACACACACAGACCCTCGATGACAGACACACACTCTGTGACAGACACACAATCTCACTGATTTGAAGCACACTCACTGACAGTCACACTCACTGACAGACAGACACACACACAGACCCTCAATGACAGACACACACTTTCAGTGATAGACACACACACTCACTGATTTGAAGCACACTCACTGACAGTCACATACATTTTTATTTTTAGAAATAGACCATTATGTACATGTTTGCTTGTTTCCTGAAACATAATGTCACCTTAATAAACTTGGAACTTTTCAAGAAACTTTTTAAGAAATAAAACCTCACAGTTTGAAGGTAGCATTTCTTGCTCTTTTTATATTTCAGTATGCACCTAACTGTCACATTCGTGTTTTACAGGAACAAATAATTACAAAAGAAAGCAATAAGTTAAACAATGAACTATTAAAAATAATTAAACCTATGTTAAAAATATAAAAACATTCACTAATTTTACAGTGCATTTCTTATTTATGCTGGTGAGATGGCTCAGTACCAGTGAGATTGCTCAGTATGCTGGTGAGATGGCTCACTGGGCTACTGCATCATCATTAGAATATGATCTACCTTTGGGTTGTAGGCTCAAATCCCAGCCTTTCATCCTTCTGAGGTAGATAAAATAGGTACTATTAAATTGGTTAATAGTAACCAGAGTAATCTGAATGTGCCTTTCCTGGTTAGATACTTTGCTGCTATTATTATGTTATGTTGCTCAATATACTTTGTTGTTATTATTATTATTATTATCATTATTCTAATGTTATCTTAAGTTGCTCAATGAGTGTAAAAGATATTCAGTGATAGTCATCCTTTTGCAATTAATTGTCCTTGCAATGATATACATACACTTTCAATGACAGACACAAAATCTCACTGATTTGAAGCACTCTCACAGACACCCACACTCTCACTGGTAGACACAGACACACACACTCACTCACTGACAGACACACATACTGACAGACACACACACTCACTGATTTGAAGCACTCTCACAGACACTCTCAGACACTCTCACTGATAGACAGACACACACACACTCACTGACAGAAACACACACATACTGTTCTTGCAATGACTCCCTCCCTCACTGTTGCATCCCCCCCTTTTCAGCATATATTGGCAGAGTAGGCCTACTCTGCCTTACTATATTAATGCCGCTTTGGGGATGCCCTTAGGTGAACTGTCAGCTTTGGGGTGCCAAGGCACAGTGCACTCCGTGCACCCGCCCAGGGTCGGCCCTGCCTGGCATAGTTTAGAATCACAGTTCAACACACAGAGTATACATGTTTTTGACATGTACCTTAACCTTCATGTGCAAATGGAGCATATTTCCTATGACCATATCACTGAGTGCTCAAACAGAAAGTGAGCCACTTAATATGCCATGAATTAAAGGGATACTATAGTGCTAGGAATACAAACCTGTATTCCTAGCACTACACTTCCCTCAATCCCCCTGCCCCTCTTCCTTGTCCCACCCCTGGCAGTGTAAGGGTTAATACACCCTTACTATATTTAAACGTCCCCCAGCCAGTCTTAGTCCTACAATGTAATTATTGCCATTTCTCAGAAATGGCAATAAATACCATTGCAGTATTAAGGGGACCAAGGTCACTGCAACCAGACCACTTCAATGAGCTGAAGTAAATGCTAAGACGGGGGGGACTGTTGTCACAGTTGTTACTCTTCTAGACTGTCTACTGTCTGTAGACTTTTTGACTGATATGTAGAGAATTCAAAACTAGAAGAAAAAAAACACAAATCTTTTATGCAGAATGATAATAAAAAAAGTGGAAAAAAAAATATTCAAAAAAATTAGACTGTATCTGTCGTAAGTAAAACAAAGCAGGATAAGAATCAAATATTTACTTACATGAATTTTACTGGTTTTTAGTCCGTACATAATGAAATACAAATATATTTTATCTCATAAAGCATCACTCACCGTCAGTTTTCCTCCAGGGTTTCTGTAAAGGAGATAAAATAACTGAACATAAATAGTGTAAATTTACAATAATGTATTTGTTAGGTCTTCATTCTGTGTGTATTTGCTTGTTATGCATTCAATTTAAATGAATTATAGAAGCTGAAAACAGGTGTGTCCACGATCCTATGGAGCGTATTCAGGGCCGGCCTTAGGCCCTTAGGCGCCCTGTGCGACAAGGCTTCACGGCAGTCTCACACACATGCAAATAGTCACACACAGGCAGGTAGTCACACACACACGCAAATAGTCACACACAGGCAGACAGACAGACAGTCAAACACAAAGGCAGGTAGTCACACAGACAGTCACACAGACAGACAGTCACACACACAGGCAGGCAGTCACACACACACACAGGCATGCAGACACACAGGCAGACATTCACACACACACAAACAAGCAGGCAGGCACACACAGGCAGTCAGACAGACAGTCACACACAGAGGCAGGTAGTCACACAGACAGTCACACATTCAGGCAGGCAGGAAGACAGACATTCACACACACAGGCAGGCAGTCACACACACACAGGCATGCAGACACACAGGCAGACAGTCACACACACCCAGGTAGTCACACACAAACAGGCAGGCAAACAGTCACACACACACACACACACACACACACACACAGACATACAGACTTACCTCTTTCCATTATGGCTGGAAGGGGGAGTGGGTGCACTTGGTTGTAGTCCTTCCTTCTTCCCTCTTCCTGTGCAGGGGCTTCGGGTATTAGCCCCGCCTCTGCCTCATGATAAGCCCCGCCTCTGCCGCTCATTAAGCCCCACCCCCTCGGATGCAATTTATTTATTTTTTCTTATAAACCCGGGTGAAGAATAATTAATCCTCCACCTGTTTTAGCTCCCGTCACCAGCCATGTGTGAGCTGTGTCGGCTGTCAGCTTGCACACCCCTAAAGCCGGCCCTGAGCGTATTCACTTAACACCACACTGTAGGGAAATTAAATCCAAATTACAAAATTTAGACAAATGTAGCTGGTTTGGGAAAATTCCCCAATTCAGCCACAGACATGTCATTTTTTATTTATTTATTCTAGTTTATTAAAATTTAGTACAGACAGGTGAACTAAGTGGTTATACTACCACCAGTCCATTAGTGCAGCTCTAGAATATAAACACTTAGCCTTCTGCAATAAGATCATTGATATAAAATAAAGCACAATATAGTGCAATATAGTCTAAAAGGCAGGATATACAGAAGCTTGATTAAATCTCACTCGCAAATGTAGAGCCAATGGGACAGGCTCACGTCAAACTGGCAGATGTGTTCTAAGGTGACACTGACCCTCTTCTGTCTTTCGTCGAGTGTACTCAAGAGAGGAAGATAAAACAAATGGAAGCTACGGTTCCTTGTGAAGTATGTCAAAATATCAAAGTGACTAGACGCAAAAGGAAATGAATAACCTGCTCACCGTTTTAGGAGCCTTAGAACTTGGCTCCATTTACTTTGTATGAAGGGGAGAGACTCACAGTAGTGTGCTAGCAGCTCTTTAATATATATTCTGTAGTTCATTTGTATTTAGGCGCACGATTTGCACAGATTTCTTTCCTTTATGATATTAAAATGTAGTTGCTTAGTAATAAACCACCAACAAATTGACAATTCCTCTTTCCGGGTTCCTGAAATCTAACAATTAATTATTCCATTCTATATTTTTATTACAATTTACAGTGTAATAAAGATACATCAGAATCGCTCTTTCAGCATGTAAATCAAGTGAAGTGATAATGGGCAGAGCAACGGATGCTTTAAATATAACGTTTTTCCTAGTGTTTAATGGCTGTGGAGGATCCTGACTGACAGGCTTGTTTATTAAACTGAGAATTGTCAGGAATGCAAAGTAAATTTCAAATTTAGAGCCCAAGTAACATAGAGACATGGACTGTGACGGCAGATAAGAACCATTCGGCCCATCTAGTCTGCCCAATTTTCTAAATACTTTCATTAGTCCCTGGCCTTATCTTATAGTTAGGATAGCCTTATGCCTATCCCACGCATGCTTAAACTCCTTTACTGTGTTAACCTCTACCACTTCAGCTGGAAGGCTATACCATGCATCCACTACCCTCTCAGTAAAGTAATACTTCCTGATATTATTTTTAAACCTTTGCCCCTCTAATTTAAGACTGTGTCCTCTTGTTGTGGCAGTAAGTAGCTAGATAAACTATCCCAATTTGTCTGCTTTGAAATCCACTTTGAATTCCCAACGTTCTCACGTTTGTAAATAACCTTATAACATTTCTAGGTGTGAGGGAATGAGGATCTGTCACTCTACTGGCAGAGATAGTTCTGCTTAAATATTCCTTTATGAACAAGAAATTAAAAACAAGTAGGATGTTTGTACTGTGAATAAAGAACAGCTACTTCAGCAATTACAAAGATAGGAAAAAGAAAAAAAAAAAACTTGATTGATTTCTGAGATAATTGGCCACAGTACAAACAGAGATGTTTGATCTGGTTTTATTACTTGATATAACGATTCAGGTTTTGGTTTCAAGAGATCAATTTATTTTATCATATCTTTACAGGAAAGTTTATGAACATTAGAAGGCTTAGTGGTTTTCTAAATGGGACGATTGAACCATTGTCAAACAATAATGGAAGTTAACCATTGATCACAGCAACTCAGTTGTTTCTTATCTGCAAATCGTTGCAAATCGTTATCATTCTTTACTCTGTTTTGAATTAGTCTACTCAAATACTTTACATTACTTTACTGTGGATATATCAATGTATGTATGTGCATATATATATATAATATTATTTTATCATTTATATAGTGCCAGCAAATTGCTGTACAATGGGAAATAAGTATATGTGTGTGTGTGTGTGTGTGTATAAAACCAAGAGGTTGCATTCACCTGAAGATACATCATGCATACATTATAGGGTACTGCTGCTGAGGCCAAATTATACGACATCCAGCACACTCAGTTATTCACTAAACAGCTATTTCAAGGCTCACAGAATGTAACAATAATGTAATTAAATTTTTATTTTATTTTTAAACACCTAACCTAGGCAAAGAAATTGGGGTTTAGCTATAGTATATGATCATACACTGCGTAAGCCTGCCACACCCTCAATGTACCCCATTTGTGACATGTACTATCCTAGCAACCCCCATTATTATTGCATAGGTTAGATGTTAAAAAACCTGTTACAGTCTGTGAGCTTTGGCATTGCTGTTTAGTGAATGAGTGAGTGCACTGGATCTATAGATGATAGATGGTATATAGATAGATGGCTTATTTGATTTTTATAAAATAATTAAATAGTGTGTTTATCTGTGGCAATCAGCAGGTATTATTTCAAGTCTCTTAAAGGACCACTATAAGCATTGCTGTTTCAGAGACATGAGTCAGACCCGTTTTTTTGAAGTCCGTCATCCTCACTCATTGCATTAGGCTGTTGAACGTCCTCTGATGCTTCTGGCCTCTGGATTCAATGCTTCCCTATGACAGAGTGTCATCTAACCTTTTTTTGTGTGTTTGATAGTTTTGGGGTTTTTTTTAATTAAAATTGGCCCTCCAATCTCAAAAAAAAAAAAAACTACCCTGCTATTTCAGCAACAACAACAAAAATTAGGGGACTATAGTTTTCCTTTAAATATTGTAATTCATATAGCCTGGCAGTTCTAATACAAATGAACTGAATAATTGAAAAAAAATGAAGGCGCTGACTCTCGTTATGCTACATAGAATGACAAGGTTAACTTTCTGGTATGTAAAGTATTACGGATAGATCTGCTTATTTCATTAATGCCAAGTACTTGATTTTTCTATTTTTTTATTGCATTGGCATCTGGTTTAAAAAATATATATAAACAACTCCCAGTTAGCCACTGTTTTTGTTTATGATGTCTTTATTGAGATAATGTCAGCTTTCTTTTACACGCAAGGGAACGAGATGAGTATCAGAGTATCACGTCGTGGCAATAATGTGTTAAATATTTCTTCATTAAGATTCAGTATCTTTTCAAGCTAGCAGATACCTGCCAGATGATAATAGCTGTGGGATTTAAACTTGCAAATGGATTGATAATTAAATATTGCATTAGACAAGAGGTTAATACAGTCAACCTGAGGTTGAGTGTGTCAGTTAATAGTAGGGAAAAAAAATAGAATCCTTAAAAGTGAATGTTACGGAGTATAGTGTAACTTGAGATTTTATCAGTAGTTTTCTTTCCAAAGCATATGGTTTTGCTTACTATTGCAAGGGATTAATAAACTGTGAACTCGAAACCGCAAGTGACCCATAAATGCTTAGAGGTGATATACGTACTTAAATTCTTAAATTCTCAGAATACATTTTCAGCATTACTTTTGGACTATGTGCTCTTGTATGTTTCATGACCATCATATGGTATAGAACTGAGGTATACAACCTTCAGCACTCCAGATGTTATAGACTACATCTCCCTTGATGCTTTGGCAGCACTATGGCTGTAATAGTAAGGTAAGTCTTTTTGCTGATGGTAAGGTATGTCTTTTTGCTGATGATACTAAGATATGTAACGGGGTTGATGTTTCAAGAGGGATAAGCCAAATGGCAAATGATTTAGGTAAACTAGAAAAATGGTCAGAATTGTGGCAACTGACATTTAATGTGGATAAGTGCAAGATAATGCATTTTGGACGTAAAAACCCAATGGCAGAGTACAGAATATTTGATAGAGTTCTAACCTCAACATATGAGGAAAGGGATTTAGGGGTGATTATTTCTGATGACTTAAAGGTAGGCAGACAATGTAATAGAGCAGCAGGAAATGCTAGCAGAATGCTTGGTTGTATAGGGAGAGGTATTAGCAGTAGAAAGAGGGAAGTGCTCATGCCATTGTACAGAACACTGGTGAGACCTCACTTGGAGTATTGTACACAGTACTGGAGACTGTATCTTCAGAAGGATATTGATACCTTAGAGAGGGTTCTGAGAAGGGCTACTAAACTGGTTCATGGATTGCGGGATACAACTTACCAGGAAAGGTTAAAGGATCTTAACATGTATAGCTTGGAGGAAAGACGAGACAGGGGGGATATGATAGAAACATTTAAATACATAAAGGGAATCAACACAGTAAAGGAGGAGACTATATTTAAAAGAAGAAAAACTATCACAACAAGAGGACATGGTCTTAAATTAGAGGGACAAAGGTTTAAAAATAATATCAGGAAGTATTACTTTACTTAGAGGGTAGTGGATGCATGGAATAGCCTTCCAGCTGAAGTGGTAGAGGTTAACACAGTAAAGGAGTTTAGGCATGCGTGGGATAGGCATAAGGCTATCCTAACTATAAGATAAGGCCAGGGACTAATGAAAGTATTTACAATATTGGGCAGACTAGATGGGCCGAATGGTTCTTATCTGCCGTCACATTCTATGTTTCTATAGCATTATGGGAGATGTAGTCAATAACATCTGGAGTGTCGAAAGGGTACCCACCCCTAGTTTCGCACATGACAATCCCAGGATAGAATGGATCCAAACTTTTGAGTTATTGTTAAAAATTGGTTTCTGGACATTTTTTGCATTTGTTTGGTGTACCATAGGCAGGTTTTATCGCTGGCCTCTAAAAAGAAATAATTAATAATTTTAAAAAGTGAGTTACTGCATTGGGATTCATGTCTTTAAAAATCTACCACTTACTAAAAGCAATCTTTTCATCATATTTACCACATTAATTTTAGAATACTTTATTCAACCAGTGTATTAGTGACACAGAGAATCATTTATGTGGTGCAGTATAAAGTACCAGGAATGGTTATTTTCAATATTCAATAAGATGTTTTTGAGATGGAAACCACATTATTATTAGAATTTATTGTTATTAGCATTTAGATAGCGCCAACATATTCCGCAGCACTTTACGATTATAGGAAGGGGATAATAAGAGTTGAGGAAGACCGTGCTTAAATCAACTTAAAATCTTTGAAGGTTTGAGGTAGTCCGATGTATATCGTTCGTTGACGTTGTCTGACCGGGATTCAATGCAGTAACGTTCCTCCTGCTCTGACCAGCTGGTGAATGCTTTTCTGAACTCTTATTTTGAATCTCTATTTTTTCAGTCCATAGAACACATGTAATTTAGAATATAAGAATATGTTAGTGACCATTATAGTCATTTGTTTCCTAGGATTACTTTGTATCTGTCTTGGGCGTTCATGAACATTTTTGTTTTATTGTTTTCTAACACTGCCTCTATTGGACGTTTCTTCCATTAACCAACTGTGTTGTGTTAATGCTATGTAACAACTTTGTTTCGTAATTCATTTTATTCTGCCCCAAAAAAACTATTTTCTACAATGTAAAAATCATGACATGTTTATTTTTCCCTATTGTTTTTTTTTGTTTGTTTTTTTACTTTGCTTCTTCATATTTTTATTAGCCTCATTTTTTTATTTTTTAAAACTACTACAACTGTATAGTGCAGAATGATGCCCTTAATTAATGAACCTTAATTCTGATGGTAATAGACTCATAAAATGAAAACAGAAGAAAAGATAGTCAACAACATCCCAGGTCTAGTGGGACAGTTCTGTAGGATTTCCAAGGCCATAGCTTGCACTTCAATGATAAAAGAGAAACAGATCAAAAATATAACTGTTTTGGACCATTATTGCATTTTGAAACAATTTAGCAGCGTCTGGGATATGTGCAACGTATTAATAATTAGCAGCCATCATATTTATTACAGGTGGTCTTCACTTAACGACCTAACTGTTTTAGGATGGCTCACACTTACGACCAGCTCTCTAGCATCAGGATTCAATAGATTCCCCACATTCGAGAGCTGGTCTATGTTCAGGGCATTTCCCCCGAACATAGATTAGAGGGATTCCCTGTTCTGGTGCGTTGTCTATGTATGGGGAAATTTCTCTGAACATAGACCTGCACTGGTGCGCATGCTCCGTCGCACATCCTCATTTACCGACCAAGTCGTAAGAACGGAACCCGGTCAGTAAGTGAGGAGTGCCTGTATTTCAGTTCTTTGAGACACTAACCAAACAATAAGCCCCCCCCCCCCCTTTGTTCTTTGTTGTCCATCTTTCATCTAAAAGTATGAGCCGTTGATGCAATATTCTTATTCCTTTAGGCAAATCTCTGTGTTCATTCTGTGAGTTTTTGTTAGATTTAGGATGTTTCTTTTAAACAATGACAAGTCATTTTAACAGCAAGTCCATCTTCCGAGGTGAATTCACCAACGGTCTTGTCCTCAAGACTTCATTTGTTATTCCTTAGCTTGAAACTCTCCATATTGTTGCAGGGAAGAACTATGTACATTAAGACGGTTGATGATGTGGGTTTTGACATTCAAGAAAACATAGAAAATTGCAGTAAATAAGAAAAATGAGGGACAATTGTCACGGCATAAAAAGCAGAGAGAAAGAAAAAGAGGCAAAAAATAAATAAAAATAGCCCTTTCTATTATAATAATGACACCTTCCAAAAATTACAGTAATGAAAGGTGTAATTTCGTTGTGTGCTTTCTATCGGTACAGGGCTTTCAATATCATTAGACCTGGAAGAAAAGTCTGTATTCTATTTACTTTATATGTCTGTTACAATATGGTGGAAAAACTCTTACACTTCAAATCACAGTAAAGAAAGCAAAAGGGATTTGGTTGTTGGTTTCCAAATATGAACTAAGTTTATGTGTGTATGAGACTCCTGTATGTATAGAGAGGTATCGGATATTACATATATTATTAAGAAACACATGCCGTGTAGCTGGAAGACGTTTTCTACAAATCCATCTTTAATTATTCCTGTTTCAAGCCAAGTTTAGCCTCTCCTGATCCTTGTGAACTCAACACAAGTCTGGAAATGGCTAAATGTGCCACAAATCAAATAGCGACGTGTGAATTCCTTCCATATATAATACCAGTAATTTTGTATTGGTTATATTTTCACATTAATTTGCTATAAGATCATTAAACCCTATATTTACATTGGTAGTGAAACAACTAGTTACTATGTCTCCATTACTTAACCATTTTAAACATTTAATACACCTTCCTGTAGATAGATTGCCAGAGTACTAAGAAAGTGGCTGCTTCAAGACATTATGGAGTGAATGACTATAAATGGTCAAGCATGAAGGCATTGGGGGCACCCACCAACCTGTCAAAGGCCTGAGAATTATGAATGTTCTAATATGTATCCTGCTAAATCAACGTGTTCAGCACAAAACCCATGTGGAACTCACCACTCGGGCTCTAAGGTTGGCATCGCTGAATAAGGAGCATTTATCCAATACAGAACTTCTACTAAAAACTAATTAAAATTAAATTTTCTGAATTTTTCATAAAACCTCATTCGTTATTTATTGATTTGATTTATTATTAGGATGACAGAATTCAGTATTAATAAATTTCTATTGTTACGTAGTAATCTGATTACAAACTATATCATACAATTGGATATGTTTGCAAACAAAGTTGTTTTTGTATTATCTTAAAAGGCTTGTTGAAGTGCTTTATGTTGGAAGAGTGTGCCATTTCTTTCTCCTTTTTTCTCCATTTACAAGTGCAGACTTCAATAGAAAATTGAATTTTTATTAATTAACCTTGTTACACCTCCCTGTCCATTCAGGTGTTTCTTCCTGTTTTGGTTGGCTCAGTGGAGCTAAACTCAAGAGGCAGCAATTGCCCAGAGCACCTGCCTTGAGCTGCATTGGGAAGTCTGTGATTGGACAGCCACATAAAGTCTTGTCGAGGTTAGAAGGGGAGGGCTTGTAAAGGCTGCGGATAAAAGATCTGCAACTTTTGCAAGCTGTTTTCAGATATGCTCCAGTAAAAAAAATGCATAATTAAATATTTCCATGTTTTCATAGGGGGATATTTTAGTAAACAGTGATTTGTATTTATTTATTTGGTCAGTGGAGTGTCCCCTTAAAGCAACTGACTCCAACATGTTCTTGCAGAGTGAGTTCTTTATGGAGCTCAGTATCTGAAAAGAATGACAGTTTTTGATGCAAAGTTTAGGTGCGAAGAATGACCCAATCCATAGATGGAAGAAATCTTTATACAGATACATTATCCATTTCTCTTTCTTATTAGTAACTTCAAACGTGTAACAAACAATGTCCGTTTATTATGTACCAAACAGTATACGGACATGTTAGCATCTTGGTCAAACATACATCAACACTGCAGGTAATATTCTTTTTATCCCACATATTAATATCATATACAATGCCAAAACCTTTCATTCTTTTTTCTTTTTTTTTAAATTTAAACTCAAGGGTAGATTAGTTGACAACATATAGAGAAAACGTTGCCTTATGGACCGTACCAAAACAATTTTATTTAATCTCTATTAATAAGGAGGTAAAAAGCATGTATTACAGCTATTCTATAAAACAGTGATTTGTTGCACTGCCACCTGCTGTATGAAGTTAGTAGACTAATACGCAGACCCACAGACGGACTATTGTGTCATTAAAATTTACATTTATTTAACCCCTTCATAACTAACCAAAATAGTTACCTGTCCAAAATCCCAATGCACATTTAAATAACTGGAGGCTTTTAGTATCACGCAAATGGCCATTAGTATATTAGTGTAAGCTCACACTCTTTTTAGTTTCTGCTTTATGTATTTGGGCTGACGAATACTTGTAGCCATTGCTGCCGCCCAGGAGTGATGGGAGTTTAAGCACGGGGGGTTTATTTTGTGTGTTCTTAACTATTGATGTGTCTGGATTATTTTTTTTTACAAAATAAAATTCGAAGAAGATAATCAATACTTAAAAAAAAAAAATGATAATAATAAAAGCACATTATAGCATTAGAAGTAGAAACCTGTATTCCTAACGCTATAGTGTCCTAGTTGTGGATTTGTTTTAGGTCCCCCTCCTCTTCAGTAAAAACCTGAAAATATTGATTTTACTTACATTTTCTCCAGAGCCGAGACTCCTTTCGGCGCTGATTCCTGTGTTCCCTCACAAGATGTCCTCTTGATCTCCGGCTGACGGAACATCCGAATGCTTCTTATAAGAAGTAATTGAATTTCTTTACTCGGTTATGGTAGAGGAAACGTGTCTAGTAGCAGTATGGCAGCCAGTAGAGGTGTGTTTAGCCCTTCAAGGTAAACAATGTTTTACTTTGAAGGGTTAAAATGACAGGACCACTGCACCCATTAACATGAAGTGGTCTGGTTGCCCTCAGTAGTCCTTTAAGGTGCTGGTACGTGGGGTGTTTCAATTATTTTAGGCTGTAGGCCATTCCAGTCATGACATACAGTACAATGCTTTCCCCATCACTTGGCTAATTAGGCATGTCACACCATTGTGGGTTCACAAAAAATAGAGTACAGACAAATGCAGGCTGGCGGTGCGAAGTATAAAAACACATGATCTCGAGGCTTTAGTAGGAACCTTAAATTTTATGCAAAGTATTTCAATATAAAGAAGTATTACTTGTCTCTGTGTTTAAAAAGTACATAGGAGTGTAAAAATAAGCAAATATATTTCTTTTTTTAAAGGCTGGGTCATTTATTATGGATTTGCACACTGGATCAACTGCACGGAGCTTGTGTAATGTAGCAGGTGTTCGGTTACAAACATGCTGGATCAGGAACGCTAATCACTGAAGGGACTATGTGTAGCAAATATGCATATTATCAAAATAGGATACTTAGAGTCCAGCACATGGTTAACTCCTTCAGTACCCAAAGAACGTTGCTTTTGAAGCATGATCATTTTGAGAAGTAATCTTATGTTTTGTTTTCCACAGTACCGAAATTCTTGTTACTACGTGGTCAAAATGTCACAAGTACTTCCACAAATTCAGAAACAAGTTATTTGGCTAAGCAAAGACTAGCAAACAACACATGACACATTATGCCATGATTGAACAAGGCATGACGTCTCATTGGTATACATAGAGTTGCTGACTCTTCGGGAAATGCCCAAAGTGTCAGAAGGAGTCAGGTATGTCAAGCACTAGTATGGCAAAGGCATAAACATTTTCTATGCTAGTGTGAAAGTGATGGCTCATTGGGTCAGGTGTTGAGTACATGAGGTTACGTCAGAGCCCCATACAATATTTATATGTCACCAGCTGACACAGTCACCTCACCATCTGGGTTGCAAGCAGGACTGGTGCGATGTGAGTTCAAAGCCTCGTGTTCCCCAGCCAGGCAACCTGAAAGTAGCCATGGGAAACAGGAAATAGCATGTACATCATTGTGCACAGTATTTCAGCTTCCCCCTAGATGCCACAGATAGGACTTCCAGTAACAGCAGGACCCTGGACCCCTTTTCCCCCATGCTTTCCTTATTACATATTTGGTAGTAAGTGGAAATAAGATGAAGATAAGGGATCTATGTTTATTTGGTCAGGGTAATTTCAGTGTGCGTGTAATTTATTGTGTGCAATTTAATCTAACTATGCATGTAAATAACATGTGTGTGATTTAGTTTGTTTGTAAGTTAGTGTCAGAGTCTGTGTAATTTAGTTTGTATGTGAGTATGCTAATTAAATGATCACTATAGTGTCAGGAAAACAAAGCAGTTTTCCTGACACTATAGTGCCCTGAGGGTGCCCCCACCCTCTGGGTTCCCCTCCCGTGGTGTGGTAGGGGTTAAAACCCCTCCAGTTACTTACCTTAATCCACCACCGGGCTCCCTCGGAGCTGGTGACCTCTCCTCCCCGTCCGACGTCAGCTCCCCCATCCGAAGTCAGCGGAGCCGAATGCGCATGCGCGGCAAGTGCCACTCACACATTCAAAGTGTCCATAGGAAAGCCTTTCTCAATGCTTTCCTATGGACGCTGTGCGTGATGGAGGCATAATATGCCTCCAGCGTCGCAGATGTGCATCTAGTGGCTCTCTGGAAGAAAGCCACTAGAGGCTGGCTTAACCCAAATGTAAACATAGCTATGTTTGCATCAAAGGGTTAAAACCTGAGGGACCTGGCACCCATACCACTTCATTGAGCTGAAGTGGTCTGGGTGACTATAGTGTCCCTTTAAGTGTGCCTTAGAGATCATGTACAGCTCCATGTGTGTGTGTATATAATCTGTAAGATGTGTGTGTAAATGCAGGTGTAATAAAATGTCTGATGAGTTGCTCATAGACTTGATGGAGACTAGGACAAATAAAATCTTAAATACATCCCAAGTGTTACATCTCTGGCAATGAAGGTGTAATAATACATTGTACATACCTTAAATTAAAATCTCCATCATTGCCTATACTTGCTTTGTATACTCCATTAATTTGTGTAAAGTTGAATTTTCACTTTCTCCCTAGTTAATAAACCTAATCTTGTGTGATTTTTTTTTTTTACTAGAAACACTCCCTGTCTACACTTAAACTTAAGGCCAATAAGGAGATAATATTTAGTATAATTAATGAAATAAACCTTAATGAATGAGGTATAACCATATAATGATGATACAGTGCTGAGAGCGGAGAATAAAAGCCTTGGAGCGAAACACATTTTTAGGCTTCTAGAACCTCATCTACCTGTGCTAATTAACCTAATTTCAACTCATAGTCCGTGTGTTTCATGCAAATTATGCATTCATTAACGAAATTGAGCAAAATTTGGCCTGTTTGTGGTCCTCAGAATCAACAATTATTTGATTACCCGACAAACTGCAGAAATTTATTAAATATTAATTAGGAGATTAAAAGTAATTAGTAGTGCAGAATTCAGCTCCATGTGGTTTTCTTTGCAGGTATCAAACACTCAGAGGCATTCAGATGAATAACGAGGCTAGGGGGTAACTTGGCCTTATGAGAAACAAAAATGTCTCCATTATTGTTCTAATTTATTCAAAGTAATTAGTAGCTTATGTGTTACCAGCAAGACGGCATATCACGGATCTGAAAAAAACAAACCTTTACATTTCTAAGCAGGATATAAACATTTATATGTGTTTGTAGACAATACTTACATTTGCAGAGAACATATTTTGCTTTTAATGTGTACTTTGTTGCCATTGTGTTTAAAGGGACACTATACTCGCCAAAACAACTTTAGCTTAATGAAGCAGTTTTAGTGTATATATCATGTCTCTGCAGTTTCACTGCTGAATTCTCAGCAATTTCTGAGTTAAATAACTTTGTTTATACAATCCTAGTCACACCTCCCTGCAAGTAACCTGAACAGCATTCCTAAACACTTCCTGTTAAGAGACTTCTAATGTTTACACTTACTTTATTGAAAGTTCTGTTTAAGTTAGAATTTCTAAAAGTCTGTGCCAGGAATAAAAAGGAGATAGCTTGCAAATGCCACACACAGCATGTCTGAAGCTGTGCAGAAAAAAAAAATACAGGTTTTATTGGTGTGTGTGGAGGTATATCTACTAAATAGTGAGAACAAGTTAGTTTTCCTTTAACTATAATGTATTTTAAACAATGTTGTTTAACACCTCTTATTTTATATCTCCACACCTTACTACCCTTCTAATTCTCTCTTTATCTCACCTTCCTATACTCAACCCCCATCTGCCCCATCTGTATCTATCCTCCTTTTGACCTCCATGTGGGCCTCTCCACCGGTTAATCCCATCTAGGTCTCTCAACCACTTAACCCTCATCTGGGTCTCTCCACCAGTTAACCTCCTTCTGTGCCTCTCAACCTATTAACCCCATCTGTGTCTCTTCTCCTGTCCAAAACCCCATCTGTGTCTCTCCTCCTGTCCAAAAACATATCTGTGTCTCTCCACCTGTTAACAACCTCTGTGTGTCTCCTCCTGTCCAAATGCTAATCTTTGTCTCTCCACCAGTTAACCCACATCTGTGTCTCTCCTACTGTTAACCTGCATCTGTGTCTTCTCCACCTGTAAAGTAAAGTGCCAACAGATTCTGCAGCGCTGTACAATTAGTAGAGGACGTACAGTATACACAGACAAATACAAAAAGTAGAGAGGGTCCTGCCCGTAAGCTGATATCTAGCCACTGAAACTCTTTTATGCAAAGTGCTTAGCTAGATTGCCCATGAGCTTACAATCTAATTGATACAGTGGGGATTTTGAAAGTGATGGCTAAAAGAAATTCACAGAGAGTTGCAGCTATTGGTAAAATATAAAGGGATTGAAGAGGTAATGGAGTGAGAATCTCAAACAGCTGGAGAAACTGTTAACCCCCATCTGTGCCTCTCCTCCTGTTAACCACCCTATGTGTCTCTCTACCTGATAACCCAATTGGTGCTTCTCCACATGTTAACCCCCATCCGTGTCTCTCCTCCTGTTAACCCCCATCTGTGTCTCTGTGTCTCTAAACCTTTTATCCCCCCTCTGTGTCTCATTACCTGTTAACCCAAATCTGTGCCTCTCCTCTTGTTAACTCCTCTCTGTGTCTCTCCTCCTGTTAACCCCCCTCCATGTCTCTCTACCTGTTAAACCCAATCAGTGTCTCTCCACTTGTTCACCGCCACCTGTGTCTCTCCTCCTGTTAATGCCCATCTGTGTCTCTGTGTCTTTCCTCCTGCTAACCCCCCTCTGTGTCTCTCTACCTGTTAACCCCAATCTGACTCGCCTCTTGTTAACTATTTTCTGTGTCTCTCCTTGCAGCAAGTCCTCCTACTTTGCCCCCCCCCCCCTCCCATCCCTCATTTACCTGGTCTGCAGGCTCTGTGCAGAAGCTCCCTCTGCAGATTGTCAGTAGAGAGAGACAATGATAAAATGTAACTTCCTATACATGCCTATCTCCACACACTGGCCGGCGCTGGTATTGCAATCTTATCTCTGTCACAGAGAAATATACCGGCATTTGTATTGTCTGTATTTATGCAATACCGGCACTGGACAGGCAGCCTCAAATACCGGCAGTGCCGGTAAAATATCGACAATGTAGCAATCCTACAGCCCATGCCAGAAGAAATGTTTTCCTTACCGTACAGTGCGGATGGACACTATCCTATTATCATTTTATTTTAATTACGAATGATTTAAAAAAAGAAAACTTGCAGTATAATTTAAAAGAAGGAAGATGGATTTTCGGAGTTAGAAGCAATAAGCCGACACTAAATTGTTCGAGTAAAGTAATCTCAAACCTTAAATCCATTGTGAAGCTTATGGTATTCTGGCTGAAAGTGTCTCAATTTAACACACCATTGCTTACTATTATTAGAAATTTCATTGTGTTGTGGAGCGTATTATAGTTATACTCCAAAATTTTAAGTACCCAGACTTAGGGTGTTTAAAACAGACTGATTTCTTATACAGCTCAAAGACGGTGTTCAGTAAGAGACACATTTTTTGATGCGAGGACAGCCCTGCATTAATTCCTCTTTATTTTCTGAGCACATAAAATATTTTTTTTACTTTCCGTTTCTCCTCCTAGGCTTATTTTCTTGCAATGTATCAGCTATGGTTGTTAAGATAGCAGTAGGGGACACATCTCTTTTTAACTAACCTTCCTAGTGACCTCTAGTTGTTGTCCTCCTTACAGATGCTATTTTTAAAGGAACATTCCGAGTTGTAGTTAACTCTACTTTTGCAATGTTTGAATTTTTTTTAAAGACACTAACATATCTAGATACGCCAAAAATAAAATATAAGAAAATAAAAATATACATTATTTTCTGTGAATCTCCATATTCTGCATAGAATGCAAAATGTTTTTTATTTTATTTTATTTTTTCAGCCAATCCTTCCATTGTTTTCAGTGAGATTGCTGCGCATACTTCATAAACCCTCTTTAATTTGTTTATTATACTATTAATATTTTTCATGAGTGAATCAATGTGGCGCTACTGTAGAAGAAACTCCTGCATCTTAAATATATTGGATGAAATGAGTGTCCTTTTAAACAATTTACAAAATATGAAAGTCCGTACAAACATAAACTCAATGATGGACATTTCGGTGCCATCAACACTTTTATGTCTAATGTTCTAGTTTTTGTGTGCCCTAGCCATCATTTTTGAATATACACAATACTTTGGATGAATACCCCCCATTATATTTAGATTTGTGAACGATACTTGGGGGAGAAAGAACAAATAAATTGTGCGATATACAAATAATGAGTTCTGCATTTTTGTTTTTTTCTTAAATATTTTTTTTTTTTTTTTTACTTATGCTTGATAAATACATGGGGATTTTGACATACAATGTATCAAAGAAAACTAAAAACAGCCTTTCTTTTTAAACTATCCTCCATAACCGGTGATTGCATTTAATGAACCGGAATATTATTCAGACCGTAATAGACAGGAGAACCTGCACGTAATACAAGAAAATTGCATACTTGTCTGTGACACAAGTCACAAATGGAAGGAAAATCAGCTTGTTTTCAAATCAGAGTTTTCTCCTTATTCTTTCAGATTCTAAAATAAGTCCTTCTTTAACGTGATAACCTTTTCTACATTCCATTTTTTTTATCAGCACCATGGACTGGAAGTATTGTCTTGTTCTTGGGATAAAATAATCTGTTGGTTATTGCATTTGAAACAAGTTTTGTTTTAAGAGGTATTTTGTGAGAACATTTGCCATATGCTGCCTGCCTTCATCAAAACACATGACTAAAATAGATGAGAATATTTAAAAACTCACCTACATCGTGTTTTAGTTATCTCTAAATGCAATATAGTCTGTCTATTTACCTGTCTGTCATCTTGCCTGTTTGTTAATCTGCATTATCTGTCTGAGTTGTGCATGATCCTTAAAGGGATACTGTAGTGCCAGGAATACAAACTGTATTCCTGAAACTATCGCTCCCCCTGCTTTCCCCCCCCTCCTCATTCATGCCCCTATATTGCAAGTATTCAATAGTATTCCATTGCCTTGGTGCTACCACACTAAAACGAATATAGAACTCAAAAGTATTAAAGTAGTAAGCACTCATTCGACTTTATCACTTAAAAAAATAAGAGTAGTCGCTCTATAAAATGAAAAAAAACAAAACACTTTTCACTCACCTTCTTCCATCGCCGAGAATCCCTTGGCGGTCCTCACCTCTCCGCCTCCTACTACTGCATCAAGGAGGTATGGCCTCTTCCTGTGATGGTCCAATCCAAAGCTGTGAACTCGATGCGTGTGAACCTCCAAACATTCCCATAACCTGCCACATCACGTAACTTCCCTTTATTCGGTCAGTGACGCTGAAGCACCCGTAGAGACTCTCAGTATTAAACAGCAATATTTTACCTTGAGAGATTAAACATACAAGACCACTGCTGTCGGACACCTTCATAGAGATGAAGTGGTCTGGGTGACTTTAGTGTTTTTTTACACGTTTCCACATTACTTTGAATACATTTACATAAAACAATAAATGTGCCTTGGTACTTTTTCATGTGTAGGGCATTGCATTTACAGGATCGTAGGAGTGTGAGCAGAGCATTGTGGGAGCTGTATGCGTACACATGCCAATTTCTTCATAATTCTTTCTTCAAAATATTTTTCTGTTGAGTGTTTACTTGAGTTCAGTAGAAACAAGTAAAAGTGGTTTATCTCAGAAAAGAAATCTAGCAGAATTGTGAGATTAAAAACTTGTAGATAGTTTGATACGTTTGTTAAATGAACAAAATACAACCTTCAGATTATAACACTATTCAAGGCTATAAATATACATTCTGTTCCTGTTGCCGAATCCAGGAGATGTCGAACACTTGAAGTGTTAAACACAAAAAAAAAAAAAAAAATTTTGTGAAGCAAGAAATTTAAAAGTCTAGCAGTCTGCCACTTCCAGGCACACCATAGATTCATGCTTTTATATTTCTACCTGCATAGTGAAAACATTAAATAGCATTTTACTGTTGGAAATACTATTGTAATGTTTTTATGTAACCATTTCATATTTTATAATCTAGATGTTTTTATTAACATATCATGAGAGTGTCTATTTTTTGCTGATCAAGAAACAATGTGATGCCAATGAGAACTTGGGATTTCTATAAGTGAGCTTTTTAGAAATTAGAAAAAGTTTAAAAGTAAAATAATTGCTAATTTTGCATGATAGCACATTTTGTTATGTAATGTACTTCTGCCAGACTTTTTTTTTTTAATGAGTTTTAGAATTTGACAAGACAACCTTGTTGGGTAAAGAATTACACATCTTTATTGTTCTTACTCTAAAGGACCGTTTTCTCTGCTGTGTATAAAGACGCCAGTCTTCCAGTCTCAATGGGCGATCTTTTATCTGTTGTAAATTCCAGCTAAATAGTGATTTGTACTTATCCTGTATATACTTATATAGTTTTTTCATATCCTCCCTGATATGCATTGTGTTAATGAAAACAGATGCAGTATTTCTAGCCTTTCTTCATAACTAATGTTTTCCATTTCTCTTATTAAATTTGTAGTTCACCTCTATATATTTTTCTAGTTCTGCAATACCCTTCTTCAAAATGGGTTCCCACAATTGCATATTCAAGAAGGGATCTTAACATGAATTTATAAAGAGGCAAAATTATATTTTGATCAATGAATTAATACCCTTCACAACAGCACCTTACCAGCCTTTGCAATGGCAGACTAGTATTTCATACTGTTGCCTTGTGTATCTATTTTTCCCAAGCCCATTAAAGGTTATTCTTAGTTGTGCCCGTTTGATTTCTAATTGTCTTGTCGTTTCCTTATTCCAAAATGCATGAGTTTGCATTTACCTTTATTGAATCTCTTCTGCCATTAACCTGCACAGGCCTTCCAATTTATCCATATCCCTCTGTAGAGACGTTATATCATGTTCATGTTATTTGTCATCGGCAAACACTGACAAATGCCCACTTCAAGATCATTTAAAAACCAGATTAAAGAGAAGTAGACCCAGGACAGAACCCATATTCACTCTACTTACCACTTTTGTCTAATTTGAAAAAGTTTCATTTACAACTACTCTCTGCACTCTATCTCTATGTTTTTCTATCCAAGAACACAATTTTTCAATTGTTTTCAATTGATTTCAGTTTTAATAGTAATTTTTTTGTCTGTAACTATATCAGATTCCTTGGCAAAACCCAAGATCACATCCATTGGAACATCCTAATCTATATTTCTACTAACTTCTTCATAAAATGCAATTAAGTTAGTTTGGTATGACCTGTCTTTCATAAAACCATGATGATTCCTGCTAATGATATTGTTCAAAATGAATATCCCTTTTCACCCCTTTAAGTAATTTTCTAACCACAGATGTTAAGTTCATAGGTTGGCGGTTTCTGGGTTGAGCTATTGAACCCTTTTTTTAAACATAGGCACCACATCTGCTCTTTTGCAAACGTCTGGCAAAATTGCTGAAAGAAAAGAATCCTGAAAGATTAAACACAATGTTTCCTAAGAACACTGGGGGGGAATACTATCTGACTTTGGGGTTTTATTTTTGCGTTAACTTTATTTAGCTGGTCTAGCATTTTTATCCTAATATTGCAGTCTGAAATAGTGTTATTACAAAAATAAAGACATAAGAGAAATGTTTGTCCCTTCAAAGTCATGGGGATACAATAATCGATTACTATTGTGAATCATGAGAAATTTCCCAAAAATAAAAAATTAAATAAGCTTAGATTTTTTTTTAGATTGTTCTTAAAATGCTGAAATATGTGTCTGACTCATGATACATATTGTATGAAACAAAAAAGATAGACAAATAACAATTGCCCAGGGAGAGTGTCTCCTAGAACCCTGGGCTCTATTTCTGTGGGAGTTATGTACGTGTGGTGGCTGAGTGTTGTATGTATGTAGGTGTGTGTGGTGGCTGAGTGTTGTGCCTGTGTAGGAGGTTGAAAGCTGTATGGGGAGGCTCAGTGTGCCTGTGTGTGCTGGTTTAGTGTTATGTATATGGTGGTTGAATTTTGTGTTTTGTGCATGTGTGGAGGGGAATCTGAGTGTTGCCAAGTGTTGTGTGTGTGTAACAACACTCAAAGTTCTAAACATGAGTCAATTGGAAGTTACAAATTTGCCCACCTTCTGGTAACCTTTAGGTAGGAGGTTGGTGTTCCCTGAGGGTGATCTGGGGAGCTAGGTACATGGTGGTTTGGTGAGGGAGAGAATTGTAGTATGCACCAAGAGCTTCCTCGCTGTGTGGCCATTGACTAAAATTGCTGGCTGAAGTTCTCTTAGTCATTGAGAAGCATGGGGACACTGCAAATGAGATCTTAATGTGCTCTGTACACTTTACAGTGAGTAGAAGAACACAATGCTCCCTCAACAAAGTGAGGGGGCACATGGCCAAGCAGAGACATCTATCCATACAAAGCCAGGCCCCTGTATGAATGCAGCTCTCGTGGGTCTTGCTATATAACTTGGATTCTACCTGAATCATGTTAAGCACTAGACACACACTAAGGAATATGACATGACTATATTTTAACCATCACTATATAGGTATATATACAGTTTAATTACTTTTCAGTAATCAACTATGATATAATGAGGTACTTCAACAATAAAACTGCCAGTCATATATAATATACAAGGTGCACACAAGAAATACAGGTTATCAACCCCTTTTTTTCAATATTTTTGATATTTTTTAGATCAAATTCTGAATGTATTGACAGTTATTAAGTGGTAATGGTGTACAGACTGTCTGATGACAGAACTATTTCAGCCCATATACTATTGCATTTCAAATGCTTTGTGTGTCATCCATCTGTTGGGTGTTATGACTCCTGCGTTTTATAACTAAACAAACACTTCACAATGTTCTATACTCCATACCAAATGTAAAAGTCCTGATTATGTTGTGAGCGAAATAGTCTTTTTACATACTCAAATCTCTCGAATTTAATGGTGGGTGTCCGCAGTTGTTTTTCTATTTATATGCATCTTACATCTGTTGTTAAATATTGAACGCATAATGAAATTCTTCTCAGCTTTCATGATTTGATCCTCTGGAGATTTATAAGCAGTAATGAAAAAGAAAATTGTATTTATAATCCTTCTTATTGCATATGTGCTGAAGCCACAATGTGTTGAGTTTTACTGTTGCTTGTGTTCCTGTGCACAGCCAACCACAATAACTACCAATAATTTAGATTTACAACTTGGAATGAGCACATTTGAATTGACTCCATTTGGATAATTATAATAATAATTATTATTATTTTATTATTTATATAGCGCCAACAAATTCCGTAGCGCTGTACAATGGGTGGACTAACAGACACATAATGTAGCCCAGACGCACACACGCACACACCTTTTTATAACGTGTGTACAAGTGATGGTTTTCTGGGGAGGTGAATGGTAGTTAGATTGTTTTCTTTTATTTGGAAACGTTCCATTGAAACAGTTAAAATACAACCGAAAACTCTAAATCTTCTGGTAGTTCTGACATTTAATATGTATTGTCTAACAATAAAGACAGTGTTCTATTTTTTTTTTTTTTTAATTGGGCATTATTTAGAGCTACGGGTCTAATACACAATTAAAAAAAAATACATGAGGGAGATTTATTAAAGTCTTATATTAAAATGGTGCAAAGTTCTTAACATAAGTCAATTGCCTTGGAAACAAAGGACTCCACGGGAGCATTCCATTGGTTTCCATGGTTGCTTCCTTTTTAGAACTTTGCATTAGTTATTTGTTAATGACACTTTTATATCTTTGAAAGACATTTAAAGATACTTTTTTATAGGGGGGTCCTGTATTTCAATGTGATGATGTTGGGAAGGGAAGTATGAGAGCCCATCTAGTAGTACAGAAGGGAAGTATGAGAGCCCATCTAGTAGTACAGAAGGGAAGTATGAGAGCCCATCTAGTAGTACAGAAGGGAAGTATGAGAGCCCATCTAGTAGTACAGAAGGGAAGTATGAGAGCCCATCTAGTAGTACAGAAGGGAAGTATGAGAGCCCATCTAGTAGTACAGAAGGGAAGTATGAGAGCCCATCTAGTAGTACAGAAGGGAAGTATGAGAGCCCATCTAATAGTACAGAAGGGAAGTATGAGAGCCCATCTAGTAGTACAGAAGGGAAGTATGAGAGCCCATCTAGTAGTACAGAAGGGAAGTATGAGAGGAAGTATGAGAGCCCATCTAGTAGTACAGAAGGGAAGTATGAGAGCCCATCTAATAGTACAGTGTTAAAATGAAATAGTAAGCCCTCTATAAAATATAGCATCTTTCTTGTGTGTCCCTCCATTTATTTTTCAATAGGAGCTAGTCCTTTCCCCGGGTGGTTATTTGTGAGGTGAGAACTATAAACCTCCTTACTCTAAAGAGATATCAAGCATACTCCCCATCATTGCAGAACGGCTTTATGGGCAGTAGCAGGAGATTATCTTAAAAAGTATTTATGTCAATCATTGAGGACCTACATGATGATGCAGACACTCGTTATTATCAGCTAGACCAGCTTTATTATGCCCATCTCTAAATGGAACGTGTTGAGCTTGTGTTGGCCTTTTCTAGGACTCATTTGTGTTCTTGTCTATTTTCCTTTGGTGTTATGGTATTCCAAAACACTTTATCACTAGATCGAGAACATTTGAGACTTATAAGTGACAGTTATCTCTATGGTTGATAAAAATGTCCATTTTGTTAGCTGCTCTCTGTTGTTTAATAAATACTCCTGGTTCACAAGAGCTGGTGGTGCCCATATCAGTTTTTCACCTTTGGACTACCAACTTCATTATCAGCAATGCCATCTGCTCAACTAATCTCTTACAGTTACCACATTTGACAGAATTTGAAGAAAAACTGGTTGGCCTAATCTGTTGTGTTTCAAATGACTTATTGTGTGCTCTATGGTCTCTAAGGTGCTAGAAGGGAGGTGTGTTATTTTTCTTATCTTACTCTCTTGCTCTCCAGCCATCTTGCCTTTGAGATCTTTATATGTGTGCCCTACCCAGACTTCTACATGTCTCTGTGGCGCTAATACAACTGTGGTGCTAAATGGCAACACCCACTATGTTGTTCACCATCAATTTGTAATACCTAGTCTATTATGATTATTTATAATTATGATTATGCTGATAAATGATTCTTAGTGCAGACCTATGGAGATAAATGGGCTAAAGAGTTAGGAAAATATGGGAATGTCACCATATTGTTATAAACATGCATTAATGAAGAACGCTGTAGATACTTATTTTTGCGTTACCATACCTTCCAAGTGTCCCTATTTAGAAGGGAAAAGTCAAAATTTGGGGCCAAATTCCTCTGTCCCTCTTTTCTATCCTAACGCCCTTCTTTTCTAGGAGCTCCATATTGTTGTTGTGTCTACGTGTATAACAGAGCTTCACAGTAATAATACTCCCAGTAATGTGTCTTTAGACTATAATAAATGTGTTTATAAACCAGTCTGTGTAAATAAGATACATTGTTCTTGATCTAAATTACATTTTAGTGGTATGAATTGTTATTAGTAAGTCACCTAAAATTTCTCAAAAAGCCCTGCCCCATGGCCACACCCTTTTTGTCTATGTGAAATGTTGGGGGTATGGATAAGGCCTTCACATATGTACAGTGAGAGCTTCCATACATGCAGCTGTATTTGTTTAGGGAGCCTTAACCATTGGGCCTGTGCTTCTGATGTATTTATACCAGAACACAAACACAAATGCTTTTTGCCAGTGTTATGGCTGTAAGTGCATTATGGGAGATGTAGTCCACAACATATGGCATGCCGAAGGTAGCCTACCCCTGTCCCAATGCACATTCAAATGGATTTTAATGTCCCCAGTTTAGGTCTCTTTTGGAACGTTTGTGTGAGTTTGTGTCAACGTGCTATGTTTTAAAGAAAGAGCAGTTCCCCTATATACCTACGGCAGAAAATGATCTTTTTTTTACCCGTTTTTAAGTAAAGTTGTTGATGGTGTTTTCCTCTGACTTCATATCCTCATAAAATATATTGTGCGTGCCTAGGGTAAGTCCATGTCACATCCAATCCTCTACTAAGACAATGACATCTAAAAAGGAGCATTAATATAGTAATAAAGTGTTATTCGAAACATTGTGGCAAACTGCATAGAAAGATACCTTTAGATTAGAGCAAGCGTTCGCTGTGCAGTCTTACTTATTGCAAGAAGTCAATATATTAATTCACCTTGGTGACATATGATGTGTCAATATTCTGAGGTGTTTTATTGCCTTAGTTCATGTTCATAGTCTCCATCATTAAATCCACATATTTGGACCAAATCAGACTGGTAAGCCTTGCGCCTGTATAATACAAGAAGTTCTAATCTTGTGATCTTTGATATCATTTGATGCCTCTCCATAGCCCCCAAGATCCTTATGGTTCTCTGGAAAGGAGGAGTGTCTGTGGAGGGCACAAAGTTGGTGGAATATGTAGGCAATAATGATCTATGATTTAGGCTGGTGTCTTGCAGTTTTATAGATCGTTACCAATCAGGATATAGCACTCTAATTGAGTGTCTGCGGTCCAAAGCAACTTTATTATAAGTGGCAATTCTTTTATTACTGACTTCAATTGAATCCTTTAGTTTTGAATGGACCCTCACTCATCTAACATGTACTCTAGCATTAAACTAAAATTTGTATTGACTGATAGACATTAAAGATTTTATTGCTATACGTATGTGTGATATATATATATATATATATATATATATATATATATATATATGTATATATATATAAATTTTATTATTATTTTTTCATTTACATATTACTTTTTTTCCATAACAGCAAGACCCTGGATTGTTATGATTAAAGCGACTCTATAGCATTAATTGAGCAGTTTTGCTGTGTAGATCATGCCCCTGCAGTCTCACTGCTCAATTATCTGCCATTTAGGAGTTACATCACTTTGTTTATACAGTCAGAGTCACACCTGCATGTAACTTACACAGCCTTTCTAAATACCTCCTGTAAAGTGAGATCTAATGTTTACACTTCCTTTATTATACAGTCTGTTTAATTTAGAATTTCTTATCTCCTGCAATGTTAATAGCTTGTTCAATTTACAGTGCAGGAGATAGAAACCTCTAAACTAAGTTAATATCTGACTGAAAATAAAACTTTTTTTTTTCCATGCAGGCTGTGTGAGTCATAGGGAGGGTAGGTGCGGCTAGGGCTGCATAAACAGAAACAAAAGTGATTTAACTTCTAAATGGCAGAGAATTGTGCAGTTAGACTGCAGGGGCATGATCTATACACAAAACCTGCTTCATTAAGATAACGTTGTTTTGGTGACCATAGTGTCCCTTTAACCCCTTAAGGACACATGACATGTGTGACATGTCATGATTCCATTTTATTCCAGAAGTTTGGTCCTTAAGGGGTTAAGCTCAGTTTGTATTTTTATCACTAAGGTTAGGCAAACGGAAAGCAAAAAAAAGGCAAATAATACTGGAATTTTTGCTGTGATTGCACAGTAATGAGGAGTAGATGCTTTTCTGCCAAGTGTCTTCTGTTAGCCTAATTGGAAGGCTTTACAGTTTTTGTAGGCAAATATGATTTTATATAATTTTATTGAGCACGTATTATCTGTTTTACTTCAGTTGTATTATTGAGTATTAATTCACCCCTAACCCCTTGGCACATCCTACTGTCTTGTATTGTTGTACACCCCTGTATATGCAGTCACACACAAATGCTCAATACACAAATGCATTCACACTGACTATAGAAAAAGCACATGTAGTCATCCAGACATGCACAAGTCCATTCACGCAGACTCAAATACAAGCATGCATTGATACACAGGTCTTCACACTGCACACGTCCAAAGGAATACCGTATTATATGAGAGTTTTTGTTAACATTTATTTAATGTACATATATTTAGCCTTCAAAGGGCCGGGGATCTAATTTTGCCCGGGGGCCCCGAAGGCTTTCAGTCCGCTCCTGGCTGTTATATTGCCATAGAGGCTACAGATCTAACTACTGATTGGCAATGTCTAATACACCCCTCGGGAAAGAGTCTCTGCTGTTTTTACTTCAAGTCCTATAGAATTCCTACTGTATCTAATGAACGCTATAAGTAAGCTCTTTCTTGCCCTACTGTGTAGGAACTATGATATAAAACGTAAACTGGAGAGGATACAGTTACTTGGTTGGATGTTCAGCCAACTGTGCCTGCAGTCCATAAAACCATAGGTATAAAATTATCAAAGCAACTACAGTGGGGCTTTAAATAAAATTGTCAGAGTATTTAATTTATTATTGATGCATTTAACAATGATATTAATTTTATCAACATTTTTTTTGCTTTCCAAAGAATCAAGAATCTGACTGCAGTTGGAACATTAACCTCTGTGCTATTTTACCTGCTATATTGTAATATCTTCTAATGCTAAGGCCAAATATCTGTATATCTGTTATATATGCAAGTACATCTTTTAGAATGTTCGATTCTTGGGAATTTGGGAACTAGACATGTTACCTTTTTCCAGGGCTAGGGCTCCAGCAGTGCTGCTTACCTCTAAGCTTCCCACAATGTCATAGAGGAGACATGGCCATGTCTCACCACATCATGGGGAGGAGCACTGGGGACCTGGTGTGCATGCTGCATCCAGACCACTTCATTGAGATGATCTGGCCAGTGGGACTACAATACTCCTTTAAGTCATGATAAGCTATCAGCTTATGTAAACATTGGTCTACATTCATGTTGACCGACGCACCTATTCCACTCATTCTTACAAAATGTGGGAACTCACCCCTAGGCTACAATATATAATATGTAAAAACAAAGAGAACATTACCTGCGCTCTGGCCCAAATTCAGAGAGTACATTTGAACAGAATGGAGGCTCTTTATTTTCATTCCAATGGCCCTTTGGATATAAGCTCACCTGCCACATCAAGGCAAGCCCCAAAAGGTGAGTTCCTACACTAGCCATTAGATATGCTGATATCAGCCAAAAATCTCCAATAAGACAGGAAGGGGTATTTTATAAACCCTTTCCCATTTTAAATGTGAAATGTCTCCATTTTGTTCAAATGTACATAGGGATTTGGGCCAGAGCGCAGGTATCTTTCTTTTTGTTTTACTAAGCCACTGCTGCTGTAAGCTCGGTGCTTTATTTATGTGTTTGTAAATGTATAATATGTAATGGCATATTACGGGCATTGTGACAGTTCCCTGCCATGTATCCAACATGCGTTTGTAAAAGTAATACTAAAATAACTATTTCTTCAATGTCATGACCTCGTCTTCTGAAGGTCCCCATATGATTACACTGAGTAATATTGTAGTTCACTCGCATGAATTAAGTATTCAGGGTAAGTTCCCCCAATACAGAACATGACTACAGAGTTGCAATAATGTTTCTATTTTATAAATGTGGAATTTTAAGCAAATTAGTTATTGTTTTATGTGTACTGGGATTTCCTGTTTGTTTGAGTCGGTCCCCAAATCGTCTCTGGCATTGACAGGAACACTGTAGTCCTGGTTTTTTTTTTGCAAGACTGGACATTTTTTATATAGTTTGACTGAGTTGATTTGCATAATTACTAAATTGGATTTCCATGTATTACGTCTCGAACACAAGCCGCAGGATTACTGTTTTCTTTCTGAAATGCTTCTCTTTTGCCTTCGTGCGGGGACGGCTGGAGTGCCAGCAAACTGCGCATTCGGTGCGAACTGTGAGGGATTGTCTGTATTCAGCTTGCGTGGGAGATCACTAATTTGCCTTTTGGGAATCCAAGGAGGGGAGTTACTCTTTGAGGTTTGATTCAGTTTGCAAACAGTTCTAAAAAAAAAAAAAAGTCTCCTTTTTAAAAAAAAGACAAAAAAAGACAGAGAGAGGGAGAACGAGAACTGTGAGCATTTTGTTTAGCGAGTGAATGTGGTAAATGATACAGTTTAATGACACATACCCAGCAATCAAAGCTAAGATGGATTGAACATACACAAAGTGAGGGCAGATAGAGACCATCCAGAGGACATGTTTCCGATTTCCCGCGGAGCTTAAGAAATCTTGGATAAAAAGGCACTTTATTATTTTGCTTGCTATTAGAACTGCTTATTGCATGTTTTTAGTTTGTCTTCCGATGAGCTGTACTTAACCTTGACAAATAGCACAAGGAACAGCAGGGCATGCTGGGGATTGTGTTCGAGCCACAGGTTTTCCCTACTGATTACATTACTGAGTTCCCATTTGGCAGTTAAGAATGTGTGTACAGTGCTAAAGATATGAGTTTATTATTTGTTACACTGAAGTGTATATAGTTTAACTACAAACATACTGTGAGCTCGAAATACATAAAACATGTGCGTTCATGGAATCTGGCGTGTAGCTGCACCAGGCTGATTAATGAATGGGTAGCGGGTAACAAACAGCAGCAATATAAATATAATTATATTGCATTTACTGATGTAATGGTATTGTAGGAAATACAGTAAAATTATTTATAGCCCCTCTACTGCTCAGTCCTAAGTATTTAATGCTGTCTCTACTGCCTTTTTTGAGGGGTGTTTGCATTAAGTGGATATTATGAACTTATAGGGATTACTCTATTCAATCATCTTATTTTAAATAGGGCTCTGGTGTGATGGATGTACTGGGTATTAAAAGGTCTTAAAGGGACATTATAGTCACCAAAACAACTTTAGCTTATTGAAGCAGTTTTGGTGTATAGATCACGCCTCTGAAATATCACTGCCTAATTCACTGTCGTTTAGGATTTAAGTCACTTTTGTTTCTGTTTATGCGGTCCTAGCCACACTTCCCCTGGCTGTAACTTATACAGTCTGCATGGAAACAAAATGGTTTCATTTTCAATCAGGTGTAACTTTCTTAAAGTTTGCGTAAACTGCTCCTGCAGGGTCTAGCAAGCTATTAACAGAGCAGGAGATAGGAATTTTTTTAATGAAACCGAATTTGCAGTAAAGTCAGGTGTAAAAATTAGATAACTCTTTACAGAAAGTGTTTAGGAATGCTGTGTAAGTCATATGCTGGCAGGTGTACCTAGGGCTGTATAAACAAAGTGATTTAACTCCTAAATGGCAGATAATTGAGCAGTGAGACTGAAGGTGCATGATCTACACACTAAAACTGCTTCATTAAGTTAAAGTTGTTTTGGTGACTATAGTGTCCCTTTAACCCCTTAAGGACACATGACATGTGTGACATGTCATGTGATTCCCTTTTATTCCAGAAGTTTGGTCCTTAAGGGTTTAAGGAAAGCAGAGCAACATTGCCCCATATTGACACCAGTTATTCGATATTTAGTCCTGTACGTTAGGGTTTACGTAAATTAAGTAAATTCAGAACTGCTAAATTTGAAGCTGAAAATTTTGAAAAGGCTATCTATCTCAGACACCTACATACCTCCCTCAAATCCTCATGGAATGTAAGCTTGTTTGAACAGGGCCTTCTTTGCCTCTAAATATCCTTATACTATAATTGCAAAGCGCTGTGGAATATGTTGGCGCTATATAAATGCTAATAATAGTAATAATAATTTAAACTTAAATTACGCATGTCAATCCAGTCTTACGCACAATGCTTTGTTCTCATGTCTCTTAGTTTTATTGCATCTTCAGAATGTTTGGATCCTTATTAATATTATTACTGTGAGAACAAGAAATTCCATGTGACAATGCACGACTGTCATGTATACAGTAACGATATGAACAAGACGCACATGTATTTATTTATGTGCAGGATGTCAAGGAGCAGGTGTTTTGGGAACAGAATAGACTTGGCAGGAGAAGCTGTAAGGCAGCTGTCTTTGGATTTAAGTGCATTTGGAAAAAGTTTAACTTTTTTGGTTTACAGTTAACCATTCAAGAGCCAATGAGAACCTAGAAGACCTTTTGTTTAAGTAGCGAGACATTAATTTTTAAAGATTCTGCTTTGTCGTCACAGAGCAAGTTAAATAATTAACACTCTGGTGGCTACAATCATTCTTTGAAGCTGTGAGTACGCACCCATCTGGAGCCCAACAACTTAAAGCAATTTTATAGGCACTACAGATTATTGGTGTAAGGAGTCTCGGGGTGTGGTAACTATTTTTTTTTTTTTTTTGTGGTCAGTTTTTGAGAGTTTTTACAAAAAACAATGCTCTCCTGGCAAGCGAAATCCGGCCCTGTGCTGCTGCCTAGAGAATGTGGATTTTTACACATTATCAATTCAGTCTGGAGGCAGTGATAGCCTAGGGGTGCTAAACAATGCTTAGCCAAACATTTATAGCCATCCAAATTTGTTTCTTCTCTAAACATTGAGTTCTGGAGAGTTTGACATCCATTTGAATAAAACTAGCTGAAAATAATCGGAAATTTATTTTCAATTTAGGCCAATACAGTGTAATTTCTACAAAATACATATTAAGATTAACAGTTTACACACATAAAACAATGTTATTTTAAATCTAACAATGTTACTTAAAATCACCTATTTCTTGATAAGCACATTGCTACGTCACAGTACCCCAACATCGGTGGTTTCTACTCTAATTTTAACATGGGCGATAAACATGCTAATTGCAATAATTACTTCTTAAACAACTTCCAGAGACTCCCCTCAAATATATGCTTTCTTTGGTCACCTCCAGAGGTGCTAAAGCCAAACGGAATCTATTCTGGATTCCAAATATACACAGAAAATTGTCTGCATGCTCTGCATTAAAGGACCACTATAGTGACATACTTGTTTTCCTGGCACTATAGTGCCCTGAGGGTGCTCCCCGCCCGGCTCTGGGGAGAGGAAAGGGGTTAAAACTTACCTTTCTCCAGCGCCGGGCGAGGAGCTCTCCTCCTCCGATCCTCCTCCTCTCCGCCCCTTCGGCTGAATGCGCACGAGCGGCAAGAGCTGCGCGCGCATTCAGCCGGTCTCATGATTTTCACAGTGAGAATCACGCAAGCGCCTCTAGCGGCTGTCAATGAAACAGCCACTAGAGGAATTGGAGGAAGGATTAACCCATTTACAAACATAGCAGTTTCTCTGAAAAATGGGTTAACCCTAGCTGGACCTGGCACCCAGACCACTTCATTAAGCTGAAGTGGTCTGGGTCCCTAGAGTGGTCCTTTAAGCTGTATTTTGTATATATATTTTGGTTTTACAGCAGCACCAGTACTCAAAAAAACATGATCTGAACGTGCCCCTCGATCGCTTTTTGTCTTGACCAATGTTCACTGCTCCCCATAGAGATGTATTGACTCAATGCATCACTATGAGGACATGCTGACTGGCACAACACAGTGATTTGCTCTGCATGCACAGTAGCTTCCCAGTGCTTGCCTATTCTTTATCGACATTCTACATATTTTGCCCCCACCACCCCCCTTTCTCCCCCTCCAACCTCCCTCCCAATTCCCTTTTTCTGTTAATATTTTTTATTTCAAATATTTTGGCCCAATTAAAGGTTTACCTTTTTTTGAGAACTCACAAAAATGCTGAGGTTTATTCAATGAACTGTAAATAATATTGTGTGTTTTATTCCTTTAAATAACACGAATTCTATATCATTGTTATGTATCAGGCTGTTTGTGTTACCATCTCAGCTACTTAAATATTTTTAGGTGTCATCATGAAAAGCTCGTCTTTTTAGGAATTTAAAGCTTTGTATGAGGCAGAATGTATGGTTCTCTGTGTAGTCATTTGTCAGCTTTCCATTTTATTTTTGGCCTTGCAAGGCTGTATGTGTGTGTATGTTTGAAGCTCAGTTTTCCCCCAAAGTCTAAATCCTGCTGAGCGTTTCTGAATTTACAGCATTGAATGCTCCACAACATTTCAAGGTTGTTAAAAACAAAAGATAGCAGGTTGACTACGATGCGCTTACGCTGTATTACAGCATTAACCTGTCAATCATAAACACCTCTAGATAATTGAAAAAGAGAAGAGTTACTATTCAGCCTATCACTTTAGTCAGAGAAACCTTTAATAAAAGAGTTTTGTTGTTGAGAACAAAAAACAGATAAATAATTTTTATAGGTCACTTTGAGTCCCTCTTACTGTTGTTTAAAAAGTTTATGAGCGTCTGCTATGTGTATGGTATCGGTTTTATTGAAAGTGTAAGGCAGTTATATATTGGTATTTTGAATAAAACTGGTTAAATCAGTGGTAGTCAACCTTTTTCTACCTACCGCCCACTAATGCATCTTTTTGGTTGAAAAAATTTCCTTACCGCCCACCAGTTTTCGCGCAGGTGCGGAATATTTTTTCAAAAGGAGGGTGTTTAAAAAAAAAAAAAAATGTACGTACATTTATCTTTTTATTTCTACTTAATGCATGTTTATAATGTTTTAAACTTTATAAAGTTTAATGAGAAAACAATAAAGTAAATTGAAATTACCTTTAATAGTGATTAATGAGATCCTTAAAGTTGATGCTGCAAGACTAAATATTTGATATCTGGTTCAATTTTCGTAAGGAACAAACGAAGGTCTCCTCTTTCGGTGATATTCAGACGACTTCTCTGTTTGCGCATAATATGAGTTCTCATCTGTGTGTCAGTTCCCCTCCTCAATTCCCCTCCTCACCTTTTTTTTCACCTTTAAAAAAAAAAAAAAAAAAATTAACCTTCCTTATAGCAATGCCCAGTAGGAAGGCTGAGCTAGGTATCCCACTTACTATTACTTACTATAGCCCACTATAACAGACAGGCACACATACATACAGACACACACACAAGACACACATACACACAGACAGGCACACATACAGACACATACAAACAGACAGGCACACACACACAGACATGCATACACACACACACATAAGACATACATACAAATACACATACACACAGACAGACACAAGACACACATACATACAAAGACACATACACACACAACACAAACGTACAAAGACAAGACACAAATGGATACACGCATATATACAGACACACACACACACACACACAAAACACATACAGACAGAAACATACAAGACATACATACAAAGACACATACACAAACAAACACACACAAAATATTTTAGTCACCCTCCTGTTTCCTACCTTTTAGATGCAGGAGGGTGACTTTCCCTGGGGTCCAGTGGTGGCTCAGCTGGATGGGAGTCAGAGTTCCCACTCTGACTCCCTCCTCCTTCCTCCCGCGCGGTCTGTGTGTTAGCTGGGAGGAGTGACGTGCAGTCACTTCCTCCCAGCATGTGATGTAATCACAGGGGGCCCGGTCGCGCTGTCAAAGCGCCCAGCGCTGACCGAGCCCCCTTACAATCCACATCCATCAGGTGGCCTTGACAGCATGGGCCACCCGATGGACCCCTCCATATGCAGCCCCGGTGGTTTGCTGCGTGGGCCAGGGGCCGCAAGTGGTGATAGCGGTACCCGGTCGCAAGGGTACCGCCGGCTCGCACCCGCCTGCCCGCCCAATCTCTCAAAATTAGAAAATCCCTACCGCCCATCTGGAATCCTGAAATGCCCACTAGTGGGCGGTAAGGACCAGGTTGACGACCCATGGGTTAAATACATTAGCTGAAATTTATCATTTTTAAAACACCTTCAATTTTCTGGTTCAACTCTTCATTTAGTAAACAGACACAATATTTTAAAATGTTCTAAATTTTTTAGATAATTAAAATGATTACAGTCATAGAAATATAGAAACATAGAATGTGACGGCAGATAAGAACCATTCGGCAGATCTAGTCTGCCCAATTTTCTAAATACTTTAGTTAGTCCCTGTCCTTATCTTAAGTCTAGGATAGCCTTGTGTCTACCCCACGCATGCTTAAACTCCCTCACTGTGTTAACCTCTACCACTTCATCTGGAAGGCTATTCCATACATCCACTACCCTCTCAGTAAAGTAATACTTCATGTTATTCTTTTTAAACCTTTGCCCCTCTAATTTAAGACTATGTCTGTGGCGGAACCAGCCTCGCCACTGGGCATTGGAGAAGACTGATTGCCAGCCTCCTGCCCTGTGATTACGGCCCCATGTTGAAATGCTTGATTTTCCCCTGCAAAGACTTTGGCTCCATGGCAATTGAACTGTATGTATGTGATCTGAGCGCCATTCAGTAATAATGTGTGCTCGGATCGAAGCTATCTGGGAATATGTTGAATGTATCTGTTTTGTGCAATAGCTGCACAGTTATATATTTTTAGGTATTTTATTGTATTTTGCTACCATGTGGCTAATGGAGTTTTGCCTCTGCCCTTTGAGATAATTGGATTACTTCCCAATTATCTCCAGGATAGAAGACTCTGTGGAACTGGTTTTGGGCAGAAAAGCCATGCTTCATTTGGTCACAAAGGACGTTGATCAAACTTTTGACCCACTGTACCAATTTGTATGATTTTGACGTATGTTGGTATTTGGAGACTGCTAATTCTAAAAATGTAAGTGTGTGAATGTGATGCATACTTTTAAAGTTATGAATATTGTGTAAAACTGTGTATTTTCCTGCCTGTGATAATTATATTAACCCATTGTGTAAGGTAATTGTATCACAGGCAGAGGGGAGGATTTTGTGTGGGAGTGTCTGAGTGTATTGTACATGTTTATTGGTTGTTTTACAAAACCCTGTGGGTGGTACTAATGTGTAAGAATGTGTATATAAGAACAATAAACCCACAGCTCTGTCAGTTCTACTTCACCCTCAATTTGGAGTGACATCTCTTACTGGGGGAATCTGCTACAAGGGATTGCTATGCTTGTCATACTCCCTTGCTAAATCACTACAAAGCTCTTGTAAGAGCTTGTTCCTGCCTTGCTCTCTGGTCTACGGTGGTTATGGTGTCTGCTGCAGTACAAGGAGCGTCCTTCAACAGAGGTACTCAGTCGGGGGGTGCCCGTCGATCCGTTACAATGTCCTCTTGTTTTGGTAGTTTTTCTTCTTTTAAATATAGTCTCCTCCTTTCCTCCAAGCTATACATGTTAAGATCATTTAACCTTTCTGTTTTATCCTGCAATCCATGAACCAGTTTAGTAGCCATTCTCTGAATTCTTTCCAAAGTATCAATATCCTTCTGCAGATACGGTCTCCAGTACTGCGTACAATTCTCCAAGTGAGGTCTCACCAGTGTTCTGTACAATGGCATGAGCATTTCCTTCTGTCTACTACTTATGCCTCTCCCTATACAACCAAGCATTCTGCTAGCATTTCCTGCTGCTCAATTACATTGTCTGCCTACCTTTAAGTTGTTTGAAATATTTACTCCTAAATCCTTTTGCTCAAATGTTGAGGTTAGTAGGGTATCAAATATGCCATACTCTCCCCTTAGTTTTTACGCCCAAGATTATCTTGCACTTATCCACATAAAATGTCAGTTGACACAACTCTGACCATTTTTCTAATTTACCATTTGCCATTTGGCTTATCCCTCCTGGAACATCAATCCTGTTGCACATTTTAGTATCATAAGTAAAAAGACATACATTACCATCAAGACCTTCTGCAATATCACTAATAAAAACATTAAAGAGAATGGGTCCAAGTACAGATCCCTGAGGTACCCCACTGGTCACAAGTCCAAGCTTAGAATATACTCTGTTGACTACAACCCTCTGTTGCCTGTTACTCAGCCACTGCCTTACCCATTCAACAATATTGGAATCCAAACTTAAAGATTGCAGTTTATTGATAAGCCTTCTATGTGAAACATTATCAAAAGCCTTACTGAAATCTAGGTAAGCAATGTCTACTGCACCACCCTGATCTATTATTTTAGTTACCCAATCAAAAAAAATTAATCATTAGTTTGGCATGATCTCCCTGAAGTTGTTCTCTGATCTTGAAATCCATGTTATTTTAGATGTTCAACAATCCTATCCTTTAACATGGTTTCCATCACTCTCCCCACTACTGAAGTTAGGCTTACTGGCCTATAGTTGCCTTACTCCTCCCTATTACCTTTCTTGTAAATGGGCACAAAATTCGCTAACTTCCAATCTTCTGGGACTACTCCTGTTAACAATGATTGGTTAAATAAATCTGTTAATGGTTTTGCTAGTATACCACTTTTAATAACTTTGGGTGTATTCCATCAGGTCCCATTGACTTATTTGTCTTTATTTTTGACAGTAGAAATATAACCTCTTCCTCTGTAAACTCACATGTAACAAATAACCCATGTGTCCTTTTTCTTAACTGAAGTCCATCTCCTTAATTTTCATCTGAAATAGTGAACAAAAATACTAATTGAGTTGTCAGGATTACGGTATGATCCAGCACGTAGAATTGTGTAACACAGAGGACTGATAGGTAACGTATACCGGACCTTAGAATGGCCGGACTAACATACCAAAGAATAGTCAGGAATACCCAAGGTCAAGGGATACAGAAAGAGACACAACGATAAGGAAAAGCCAGGGGTCAGGGATGCCAGAAAACAGGGAAGTCAAAAACAATGCCAAAGTCAAATAATCAGAATTACCAGAATCAATAATGCGCTCTCGGACAACCACAAGGGAAACCACAACAGGGCACTGAGCAGGATGAGAACTGGGCCTAAATACCCCTCCTCTGGATCTGATAGGGTGTAATCGGCTTTTGACCCTAAAGGCGGTTACCAGGTTACCATTTGCATATTTGCTGCTCAGCACAAACCCTCCTGTGGATTTGATTGCTGCTCGGCACAAACCCTCCTGTGGATTTGATTGCTGCTCGGCACAAACCCTGCTGTGGATTCGATTGCTGCTCGGCACAATTTTTCCTGTCAGGACAGTAATGTTGTTCGGCACAACTTTTCCTGTCTGAAGAGTAAATTACATTAATCACATTTTTATGAGCAGATGAATATGTGACATTAAGGCAGTCGGCTAGATCTTCTTCCTCTTCTATATATCTTCCTTCTTTTGTTTTTAATCGTACTAATCCTTGTTTTACTTTCCTTTTCTCATTTATGTATCTAAAAATGTTTTATCCCCTTTTATTTACTGACTGTGCTATTCTCTCTTCTGTGTGTGCTTTGGAGGCTCTTATAACTTGCCTTTCCTGCCTACAGTCAAATAAAAAAGGAGTAATTGATGATGAGATGTGAGATAAAATAAAGCGCTAGGATAAAAATAAACAAAATGTGAGGAAAAAGGCAATCTTTCTCAGTATTCCTAAGAAACGTAAATGCCACCACATGTTAGCCATTTTACATTGCTCTGCTAAGGCGGGGAATGACCCTCTAAACTTTATTCATATTTAACATTTTCCTGTGTATTTGCAGTAATATATTAATAAACTTTATCATGAAAAAAAAATTATAAAGTCTTAGGCTCAAAGGAGTGGTATATCAGTGGTGAGATTACAGAGAGTCTTTGAGTTCAAGTCCTCCATTTTATGTCAATCTGTTTTCAAACACATTCACACAAAAAAGACCCCCAAAGCCATCTCTTCTGCTGCTCAATGAATTTCCCTCCCTTGGTATTAGTCTAAATAGGGATCAGCGAAAGACAGTGAGTACTGGAGGGAATTTAATCTTGTTAATCTCTGGTGCCAAATGTTCAGCGATAGATATGAGGAACTCGTGCTTCTCCATTAAGTTGCATAAGTCCTTGTACATCATGATCAAGTACTGCCGTCTTCAATATTATTAATGAGGAGCTTTCAGATCCACTCAAACATAACGCACGTCCGTGTGTGGTTTAGGCACAAATCTGCACACAGCTCACTTTAAATGAAAGAGGCTAAATTCCATTGAGTGCAGGCAGTGTGCAAAAACTTGGATGAGAAAATGGAGATACAGTACTTCCCCATATGATGTCACTGTGAAAGGGGTGGAGTCAGGGTGCTACAGATTAATAAACAAATAAAGAAATAGTGATTCAAAAAACATGTTCTTGGGACAGTTCTTAAGCACCACAAACACTACAATAGGCTAAAATTAATATGGTGTTAGGAGTATCCCATTAAAGAGTCCCATTCACCGTAGCATGCTGTTTACGAGGGCAAGTGATCTGATAATAAAAGGACCATTATGGTCACCCAGACCACTTCAGCTCAATGAAGTGGTCTGGGTGCCAGGTCCCCCAGGTTTTAACCCTGCAGCTGTAAACATAGCAGTTTCAGAGAAACTGCTATGTTGACATTGCAGCGTTAATCCAGCCTCTAGTGGCTGTCTTCCTAGAGGTGCTTCCCCGACGCTCAATGCGAAAATCGCATTGAGCACGCAGAGCGTCCATAGGAAAGCATTGAGAAATGCTTTCCTATGGGCGTTTTTATTGCGCGCGTGGCTCATGCCGTGCATGCGCATTTGGCTCCACTTGGGAGCTGACGTCGGAGCGGGAGGAGAGGTCACCAGCGCAGAGGAAGCCCGGCGCTGGATAAAGGTAAGTGGCTTATAGGGTTTTATCCCCTTTAGCCCAGCAGGAGTGGGGCCCTGAGGGTGGGGGGACCTAAGGATTATATAGTGCCAGGAAAACGAGTTTGTTTTCCTGGCACTATAGTGGTCCTTTAAAAGAACACGGGTAAAGATTTTCTGTTACATAATATAACAAACATGAAAATAGAATAGTACCTTAAACAATAACAAAGTAATTAACTGCAATTATTACACAAATAGCTGAGCAGAAAAAACAAAAAGCTGAGCAGATTAACAACCTTTCAAGTTTTCTCTCACCCTATAAGGGAAGCTTAGCTATGAATAGCCTGACTACACTATGTTCTTCTGTTTGCCATTGTTGTCGCTGGAAAGCTGCGGAGATGCTATTATTTCACAGCGAGGAAAATCAGTCGCAGCTGTTTGCATAATAAGAGCAGATAGGTTTATTAATCTTTGACTGATCTAATATGTTATCATGTTCCACGGGCTCAGCTGGCGTGTTTACTTCCAGATTACATATTATAACCATGCATTTGTGTTGTATGTAATATTAAACAAGTCATGTTCTAGGCTATCGATATTAGATTACGGGGCCTTTTACTACATTCCTCAAACAATGTAGCAATTCCAGGAACATCACGTATCGCTTTCCTGTTCTATTTCCTACCCAAGGCAGTGATCTAAATACTTATTTAGTTGCACGTAGTTCAACAGTCATTATTTTATTTGAAAAATACTTGCATATCATAGACACTAGATAACTAGTAAATATATTATTTTCAAACTATATCCTGGGACAGCCTGTCACTTGGTAACAATAAATAGAGACGTTATTAAAGCTTAAAGGGACATTCTACTGGCCAAAGAAATAAATGGAAAAAACATTGCTTAGTTGATATACCGCCATGAAAACATGCATGCTTTTTATTATGAATTTTCGCATTAAGGTATATCTAAACTCAGCTTACAAAAGCCGCAGATCTCTTGTTTGCTGCCTTTGAAAGCCCTCCCCTTCTCCCCACCCATATCTTTCTATGGCTGTCCAATCACAGACTTCCTAATGCAACTCAATGCGACTTATTTGCAAGACAGGTCTCCACTGTGCTAACCAAACCAGTAAGTAACATTACCTGTTGTCTGATTGACAGCAGCGGGGGTATAACATGGATAATTTATAAATGTGCCTATTTCTATTGAAATCTACTTTTTTTTAAAATGAAAACATTAACACATAAAGCATTTCAGCAAGCTAAAGTGATTTAAGGGTACAGAGTGCCTCTTTAATTTTACTTTATAGAATACGATCTATACTTCCCCCACATGTCAAAACATTACATTAATATTGGCCTACATGTCTAACTGTTTCTCTTTCTAGTGGCAATGAATCCCGGTAAAGGGGTTGATGGAATATATATAATTTAGGGTTTTACTGTATAATGTCCTGCTTCTGCTGAAACCCACAAAAAGTCCAGCACGAGCAAATTTTGTTGTTCGGCTCCCTGGAATGACTTGTGATGACTGACTGTCAAACTCCTGAAAGCATCACCATTTATGTAGTACGTGTTATTGATACATACACTGTTTGACTAATCTCCTTCATATCCCAACTACTGATAAATATATGATTTTATTTTTTTAAAGTTAACACAAACATCTTTTTATAAAGTGATTTTTTTAAAGCATGAATATTGAAGGCAAGTTAAACCATCTGTATTATTCTAAGTCTTAAGAGACCTTAAAATGTAGAAATCTTCGCATTGTAGAAGAAAGTTGTTTTGTAATATGACCTTAGATCTAAAAGCAATTTTCAGTCATAACTCTGGATGATGTACATCTTGGCTAAAGGCAGAGAAAATTAGAATAACGGGTTTGGTTTTTAGGGCCAAAACAGCAGTATTGACTGTATTTTTTTTTTTTGCTTTCCAACGGATGTGTCTTTGTTGAATCGATTGAACATCTCACAGTTTTAGAACTTTTCTGATAGTTCTACCATTTGGCATAACTGTATAAGAGCCAAAGGTATTGTATACTATTTTATATGTTCCACTTATGTAAATTCTGGAAAAAAAACAGGTCATCAATGTGATGCTGTCTGAAAATCGCATTTTATTTGGGAAGTATGAGTTAAAATGTGAAGGATTTAGGTAATAGTTCACACACTAGTTGGCAGATTAATTTATTTAATAAGAAGTTGTATGTATGTGTGTGTGTTAACTGATCTTATTATTGTGCATGGGATAGAAAAACTTGTAGGTATCAGAGATTGAAAAAAATATGACACTTGGTTCCAAGAGTAAAAACACGTAATGTAGACCTATACAATGAATGTACACAATAGCCACTTTTGATTTAGAATAAGGGGTCTACTTTTTGCAGAACACAAAAAGGGATACTTTTGTGTTAGGTGGTGTAGTTGTGATGTGAACTGTTTTATTTACAGTATTTTTGGAGACTTCATAAGCTAGGGCAGGGGTAGGAAACTTTCGGCACTCTGGCTGTTGTATATTATATCTCCCCAGATGCTTTACCAATATTGTGGCTGTAAAAACATTACTGGAGATGTAGTCTACATCATCTGGAGTGCCAAAGGTTTTTTACCCGTGGCCTAATGTTTGCTATTTTGTACTGAAATTATAATTTAGAATGAGACCGACATGGCTTAATTAAACTATTTAAAAAAAAAACTTTATTATAATTGTTTTGCTTTGAAACACAGCTGTACAGACACAATCATTCATAGCTCCTATAAAGTAGACATATGGAGATATAAAATATAAATAGAGAGATTTGGTTCTGAAAAGAACGCACTTAGGAGGGATGAAATCTTCTCCTAATCTTTAGAAGGATAACCTAAAGGCACTCATTGAGACAACAGGGGTAGATAATCCTATTCAATTGGTTATTATCAGATAGGCCTAAACCTCTTTTTTGAGTGGATCTTACAATCTTCCTACATATATCTATGGGAGGCTTGTAAAAGTACAGTGGGACAATGTAACTTTGCTAGAACGGGACTACCATGGACATTGACATCCTTCATATTTAATCAAGAATTAAGTATCAACGAAGGAACTGAATTGTACACTGATACTTCTTGAGAAACTTCCACCCACTCCCTCTAAAATTAATGCTTGGCAGAAAGGCGAATTAGGTTTCCCATTAGAATTCTTTCATCGTTGCAATAGGAAAATGTATTCCTTCCAGGGCAGTCATATCTTACATATCTAACCCCCTTAACCTTCTATAAGGCAAGGAATTTGCTAGTACTTATTTTGATTGAATTGGCAGCTGGCCCTGGGTCTTTCTCAAAGTACGTCTTGTTCAAAGCGACTCTTTTCAGGGACGGTATAAAGTCCAGGGATCATTTTTTGGCCACAACGTATTCTGATGTTCTGAGACATTTATAAAGATGAATTGGTGTATGGACATTAAAAGAAAAGAAAATTGGAGCCCTGATATCTTTCTTTAACTACTGAATATGCATGTTTTATGTTACAGTATAAAAAGGTAAAAAGAGGACTATTTCAACATTCAGTACTTTGAAAGGAGTAAACCTCCACTTCCAAAGAAGGAAAATCCATAATATTTATCTTTTACCTAGGTGAAACGTTCAGTGATGAACTGCCACAAGGCAACATGCAAAAATAAAGGATTCAAATATTTCCCTCCATGTTCGGAACGCACTCATAAGTCATTATAGTGTTCAACTATTGAGGTCTGTGGCCCCATGAGAAAGCATTAGGAGGATATTGTGCATTTTCTGCAAAAAAACACTGATTTGCACCAATCCGCATCATTTCATAGAGATGCACCTCTATGGGGAAGTTCAGTGCCTCCATGCAAAGTGTGGAGATGCGGAACTTCGGTGCTGCACACTGTGCAGAACTGGACTAGGAAGCACCTCTAGTGGTTGTCTGAGCAACTGCACCTAGAGGTGCTCTGAGGCAGCCATGTAAACACTGCCTTTTGTATGAAAAGCGTTTCCACTGCTCAACCACCAGAGACAGGGTATAGACACCAGATCCAATACATTAAGCTGTAGTGGTTCTGGTGACTATCCCTTTAAAATATTAAAAGAGCCATTAATGTTGAATAACAGAAGCTTGTTATTTCTAATAATATGTGCTATTTTCTTTTTTTATTCAATGCTACGTTAGCATTTCATGTGAAAGGTATATATTTAACAAACAAGTTGATTTATTCTTTAAAGAACTAAACTTCTTCATGAAAGGTCATCAAAATAATTCTGTAGATAATTTGTTTTGGGGTTTTTTCTTCTGTAAAACACAATTTGTGCAATTACAGCTGCCTGCCCATGTTGATCTCAGATAACTCTTTAAATACCAGACAATTATGTATTCCCAAAGACACATGCATAAACCCTTGATAAAAGGGTGGAGAAGTAATGAATTAGTAAAAAACATGAATTGTACACTTTTAGAAATAAGAATCAATATACCCTACTGGTTGCCCACTGCTAAATTCTAAGTGCCTTAAAGAGGAACTGTCACAGTTACCGAGGGATATGGCTTTTTTTTTTTTTTTTTTAATGCCAAGCAGTTTTGGGGTTTTACTCATATTGTAAAAGTCAGAGAATACAATGCAAATTAATGTATCCCTGCCTTTACCATGCGCTCAGTACTAGACTGATCAGTAATGGGCAGCCATGATTTTCTGACACTGTCAGCTGACTGCTTTTAGCCTATCCGAGCACCTTTTGCTGGTATGAAATGATATGACTCCAGTGGGGGGCAGACTGTGGGTTGTCAGGAACACTTGTTTAGTGTTAAATGGTTTGACAATGGTTTAACATTGAATGGAGGGTCAGTGCCAGGGGACTCTGAGCACTATAACCAAATCGCAGAGCTGAAATGGTTATTCTAATTACAGTGTACCTAGAATCAGACTCTCCTTGTGCTTAAAGCACTATTATCAGAATCCCTGAGCACTCATGCACTTGCGTGGTAGATACCCACGAGCACTTGAGAGTGCTTTGAGCAGTTTTCTCTCTTATAGAGCGAATGATGTGAGCAATGACACCAATATGTTGTTCACCATGCATTATTTTAAATTATAATATAAGGAATCATGTGTTAGTTGGCATCAGCACGACTTCGATTACTTTTTTAAAAGTCGCTGTTTTGTTGATTTAACCGACATGGAATGACTTAACTTTTACACTTACCACATTTATTAAGTAGCATTTCACAAATTTCCAAAATAATAATCTCATTTACAAAGCTAACAAAGTATTTGGTAATTAAGTGGAAGCCATCATGCTCAAATACTGCTGTTCCAAAGAGCGTATTTAACTGTAATGAACCCGATGCAAGTATTGTAAGTGGATACACTGCATTGTCAAGTAGAACTTAGAAAAGCAATCTGTGCCTCTCTAGAGTCATTATCTAGGTGTTTCTGCATATATTTGTGCAGTCAGCCAGACAATCTTTCTCTCCTTTCCTTTCTCCTTTGTCTCTCCCTTTTCACTTTCACCCTCTCATTCTCTCTCTTTATTTTACCAATTCCCCTTTTGCCCCCTCTTGCTCACTATCTGTTTCTAATGCTCTCTTCTGTTTATTCACTAAATTCTCTCTCCCTATCTCTCTACCCTAATTCTGCTCTCTGTCTCCCCTATTATTCTTATTATCCCCTGTTTTCCACTTTTTCTCTCTCTCCCCTGTTCCTCTCACTCTCTCCCCAATACCTTGCTATTTGTACTCTCTCTGTTTCTTTATTTATCTCTTTCCCTCTCTCTCCATCTTCCTTCATATCTCCATATTTTTCTTTTTTCTTTCTCTCTTTATCTTTCCCTTTGTTCTTCTGTCTCTTTTATTTTAACTCTCTCTTTTTTCTGTCCCTTTTCAGCCTCTGATTCTCTACCGATTTCTCTCCTCATCTCCCACTCTTCCTTTATTCCTCGGTTTCCTCTCACCCCCTCCCCTTCCCATCCTCCTTTCCCTGCCTGCCTTTTAACGTGTGTCTGAAATGGGGCAAAGGAACATCCCATGGCGTGTTTTTTTGCTTGAAGCTGCTCAGGCTTGTGATGTTTAAATAATCACCTTTGTTATTTCTTAAATTCAAAGGTTACCTGCAAGGCACTCATGTCAATTATGGAAAAGAAAGAAGGCTCGAATGTATCGACAACCAGTCAAAGTCCTGGTGATTTGTTAATAAGCGTTGGTCTTCTTCACTTAGTTTCAATAGACTGTCGTGTTGCAGCAAACCGGAAACCTCTGCAGACATTAATATTTGTAATACATTTTATCAACACAATCAAATAACACATTATTAATTAGAACACTTGTAACATATTACTTCCTTATTTCTTGGGTGTTTTATAAGTAGGATTTTCCCTTCCTGTAAGCTATTCTGCATTATTTGGTAGTTCGGTGTAGTATTGTACATCCAGACATTAATCCATACTTTTTGTTGGTAAAATTTCCATTGTGTGTCATTGTGTGCGACAGTGCTTCTATTGGAAGAGTTAGGTTTTTAATCTGTAAGTTCACCTTAATCAAATCAATAGACATTGCATTGAGTCTCGTCAAACTGAATGCAGTTTTATGATATCTTAAAGGTATACTATAGAATTAGGAAAACAAACATGTATTTCTAATGCAAATGTGTCCGCCTACCTATTTAGACTCAGGGCTGTTCTGGCTGAGATAAACAATCTTGATGATCTCAGCCAAACCCATGCTTCAACATAGGCAATCATTGGGAGGCTAGTGTGCATGCACATTGAATAATGTGCATTGAGTTTTATCAGAGTCCATACAGATGTTCAAACAGCTACTAGATGCATACTTGCAAAAACAGAATATTCAAGGATATAATTTTTCAATGTAGGGTAATAGCTTCTTGATCCAAGGAGATATCTGACTGCCATTCTGGGTCAAGAAGGATTTTTTTCCCCTAGCAAAATTGGAAGTGCTTCAAACTGGGTTTTTTGTTGCCTTCTTTTGGATCAACAGCAAAAAACAAATGTGAGGAAGGCTGAACTAGATGGATGCAAGTCTCTCTTCAGCTATGTAACTATGAGTTAATGCATTTCTTTGGGACATGTGCAGCATTTTTATGCAGAGCAAACCCAGAAAGGAAGTCCCTCTAGCAGCTGTCAAGAGTAGGGGCCACTAGTGGTGGTATTATAGAGCATTCTGCTTGAGGGACAGCGTGAAACAGAGCACCACCCTTGGAGTACAATCAACCCTTTGAAACTTTCTGCACATTTTTACCAAGGTAAAATCACTCTCCTACACATTTACCAAAGTAAAACTTTATGAGACAAATACTGTAACATCACTTTGCTCATTCTGACTGCCTTGTGTATCATACGCTGTTTGAATTCCGAGTATAATGCCAGGGACCTCTGCATGCGATCCTTGAATATACTGCCTTCGGACTAATGCATTAGTAACCTTGTAGCACTCATAGTAATTTTAATTGTAGAGTCTCCTTTCCTACAATTTAATGGATATTTTCTTCCTCTTTCTGTGATAGGATCCATTCACTTAAAGAACGTTGACATTTAAATGTTAACTTTAAAAATTGCTGTCCGTAAGAGTAAAGCAATAATTATTCCACATTAAAAAAACCACGGCAACCTCACAACATGAGATACACTGCTATACCTGGGGTTCTATTTATGGGGTACCGTGTGAGGGTTGGGAGTACTTTAGGGGAACTTAGCATTAAGGGTCTTCAAGATGCTCTCGCAGCCTACATCATTATAAGTGACACTGACATTTAAACGGAATATTTGATGGCAATATTCTTAATGTACGTGGACAAGATATGCACTCAGTCACTTGTAGCAATTATGGAATCTACCAAGGAAGAGGCTGTGATTTATTTTTTTCTTTTGTCAAATTCGATACAGACAAAAGAACGCTCAGGAGACAATTCCTTACTAATTTATATTTATGAGTGTGACCTTTATCATCTAGAAGTTCTTTGCTGACCTTGGACTTAATGATCTAACAACTCAAAGTGTTTCACTTTGCAAGATATTAACCTCTGGTCTATGAAATATAATTCTATTTGATGGGGTTTGCCATTTAAAGGGCCCGTTACAAATAGCAGTTTGTAAATAAGGTGTCAATCCATATCTGCCAAGTGACCTGGATGTAGGGGAAACAGTCCCTATTCTGCTCTGTGTCAGTGTGTATCAGCTCTGAGGACAGGTGTCAATCCATATGTCAAGGTGTCAATATATGTCATATGTCAGGTGTCAATCCATATTGATTGTGATTTAGGAATGTTAGTGATTTCTGCCCTTATGGATTAAAACCAGACTCTGTATCAACTGTGTAATTTTCCATGGGAGTTTTGCCATGGATCCTCCGGCATGCCACAGTCCAGGTGTTAGTCCCCTTGAAACAACTTTTCCATCCCTATTGTGGCCAGAAAGAGTCCCTGTGTGTTTTAAAATTCGCCTCCCCATTGAAGTCAATGGCGTTTCGGGCGGTTCGCCGGTTCGCGAACATTTGCGGAAGTTCGCGTTCGCCGTTCGCGAACCGAAAATTTCGGGTTCGCGACATCACTAATGGCATAATGTAGTGCAAATATTGTAAGAACGGCAGTTGGTATTAAGCAAGACACCGACTGGATAGCGCCCGAATACCAGGAGCTAGAAATCGGAGTGTGACATTATCTCTGAGGAGGTCTCATATGTGTATAATTAACTAAACATGGAAATGATAAAAGCTAATAAGAAAACAAATAATCTGTAAACGGGTATACATTCTTTAAGGAGTTCAAGTCCTCGGCTGTTAGACAGAGCCGGCACTAGGGAAAAATGGCACAACTTGGGAAGGGTCCCAGACATGAGCTCTTGGTCACCTGTCATTGGTAATCGTAGGGCTTGGGAGGACCAGGGCTGTGAGAAGAGCTGGAGTTTCAGCAAGCGTTGATATCTTGTGAACTGTCCCTTCATGGTTAACCACTAGGAGCGTGGGAGATATCCAGCAGTGCTCAACTCCAGCTGCAGTTAGTTTCTTTTTGATGATTAGAAAATTTCATTTTTCAAAAGGTAGGAGAGAAGTTACATAATACTCATTATAATAGTTATTATTTTTTGACATTAAAATGAAAATGAACAAATACAATCAGCTACAGATATATGCTCTACTAGCTGATTTTTTTAATGTCTTTATTTTTATTAAACATATATTATACATGTACAAATATACAAATATTTTCTGAGATTGTTTTAACAAACAACACATAAGGTACAAACATATATAGTTGAACAGCTGATATAAAAAGAAAAAAAAATTGCTATAAACACCGATTTTGAACAGCTTATTTTGAGCCACAGTCTTTGTGCTATCGGACATATCATCAACTGCATCAAGGTAGATCCCATTTCTAGCTAAAAGATGCTCTGCTTGAATCTGCCTAAATTGGTTACATTTGTTCAGGCAGTCGTGAGGTGATGATGCTAACCTAAATAGGCCCTTTTATGTTAAGGGCATTCAATAAAGTGTGTACTTGTGGTACGATGGTGCCCCCCACCATAACATAATCTGTAATTGCTATGATAAGAAACATGACACATTGTTACACAGTCTAAAGAATACAATAATGTCTCTCCATTCATGTATACTACAATGCATTCTGTTTAACATTGTGCATTTTTTAATAAGCTGTCCAAACCCATCATAAAATGTGGATATATGCATTTTTCACCCAGACCTTTTGCTGTGCTGGATGGTTTTGCTACCAACAGTCAGTGACCTTTGTTGACACGTGCCCTTGAAGGATGGTCCATTGAGACAATATACTGGTTGGTTTGCACATCACTGTTAGTTTGGATGTGTCTGTCATCTTTATGCTCTTGTCTGCGAAATGCCTGGCCAATAACAGTCTTATTATTAATTTTTTTGTTTTGTTCCTTCGTTCGCTCTGGCTTTTCTCTGCAATTCTCTGTTCACTAATTATTTCCCCAGTGAGTTTAACAATTGTGATGAATTACGAGAATATTCAGTTAGCAGACGATGAACAATATTCTGCCTTTTTTCTTTCGTATTTTTACTATTCCCGTTGAGGGGAAAGTGTCAGAAAGAAAATCTAATCACTATCTTTCTTATACTGTTCATATTATTCTGTTTTTAATTCTATATAAAAATAGCAAACAGGCAGACAAACGACAACAAACATTTTGTTTGCGTGTGCCAAAATTTCCAAGCCTTGATATGATTAATTATGGGCTATCAGTTTTTTCCCCTTCTCTTGATGTCTCCTTGGTGAATTGAAAGATTTTATTTATATAGATTCTTTTACTACCTGTTTGGATTTAGAAGATCAGTATTTTCTCTCAGGCCTTGGGAAAAAAAGATTATACTACACAATAAATTGAGTCTGTGGCAAATGGCATTCTTCAATCGACTTTGCTCATATACTATTTTGACCTGATAGTTTATTCATTCAGTGGTTTCCTGTCCTGCAAATACATTTCGCCAGCAAGGAATATGAGTACTGATCCAGTTACCTTTTAAATGATTCTTTAATCTCTTGCCTGCAAAATAATAAAAAAAAAGATTCTGAAGATATTACAAAACAAATTCAAAATATTCATCAGCGCCTGCTAAAAAAAAAAACTATACCCAATTTTCCTCTTTTTCTTCTTAGTATTTACATTTTTTTTCCCCAAAACCAATAAGTGTTCCGCTTCCCAATTTTCAAATTGCATCAAAAATCGATTTCAACATTAACACCTACAAAATGTATGCTACGGCGCAAACAGAATGTTTCTAGAATTATATACAGTACGTCAAAGTCTTCATATTCTAAAAAGAAAAGAAAAACATAGAGCAAACTGTGTGAATGAAAACCCACTCAAATAAGCCTTAAAATGGTTAAACTCACATCGAGCAGAGCCCATTCCATGGCACTGGGTATATATTGCTTGCAGGTAGAGGGTAACACCACACACAAGTAGTTCACTATAGGCAGACAAGCTACAGCAGTAATAAATAAAGGAGAACCAGGGGCTCCAAAATGGTAGTACATTTTCAATTTATTATATTAAAACAAGGACTAAAAAGGTTTATGTTAAAAAGTGGTGTATTCACCCCAGAAGAGCGGATATTGTGAGTTTCATCCATGGTGAAATCTCCACTTTTTAATGTTGTGTGCAGAGTGTGTCCTCTTATCATTTGACAAAACTTGCAGATTTTTTTAGAAATTGACACTTTTATAAATTAACCTTGTTACAAGCCTGGCTGTCAATCAGACAACTGGTCCCGTTACTTCCTGTTTGTCAGTGGAGCTAAACTCAAGAGGCAGCAATTGCCCAGAGCACCTGCATTGCAAAAACTTCTCATTGAGCTGCAATGGGAAGTCTATGATTGGACAGTCACAGAAAGTCTGGGTTGGGTTAGAAGGGGAGGGACTGCAAAGGCTGCAGACAAGAGATCTACAAATTTTGCAAGCTGTTTTTAGAGACACCCCAAATAAAATAAAAAACGCAGGCATGTTTTCATTGGAGGTATGTCCACTTAATTATTAAAACTATAAAATACATTTAGTCCATTGAAATGTTGCTTTAATTTTCTTTTTCTAGAGAAAGAAAAAGAACAAAAAAATGCCCTTCAGGTATGTTTATGTAAACATTGCCTTTTCAGAGAAAAAGCAGTGTTTACATTGCCCTTAGGGACACCTCCAAGTGGCCACTCCTCAGATAGCACAGTAAGCACCCCTGCCGTTCAGCGTCCCCACGCTCTGCATGGAGATGCTGAATTTTCCTCATAGAGATGCATGCTCTATGAGGAGGTCCTGATTGGCCAAAACGGCATTTGGCCCCAACCCGTGCCGATTTTAGCCAATCCAATGCTTTCCCTTTGGGAAAGCATTGGATTGGCTAGAAATCACCCATTTTGATGATGTCACAAAGGACCTGCGCGGCGCTGGAAATAAGGTGAGTTTTAAACTTTTATAGAGGGGCTAAGGGGGGGGGGCAAGCCACCTAAATGGTGGGCTTAGCACTATAGGGTCAGGAATACTTGTTTGTGTTCCTGACCCTATGGTGATCCTTTAAGGAAAGGGCATAACATTGCCTTTTAATCCACAAGTAAAAGGATTATTCTAACAAATATTTTAACTCATACATATTGGTTTTTGAATATACAGTTTTCACTTTTCAAGAAGTTTTAGTACTTTGTCTCAATAACATGTCTTTATATTTTTATTTTTATTATCATGCTTTCTGATTTTTGTAAAACAATTTTATCCCAAACTTTGAACACTTTTGTTTTTGGTAATAAAAAAAAAAATACATATTCTCTGCTAATGTTTTAATGGATACTCATGTTTTTGCTCTATAATTGCCACCTTGCTTGAGCACTTAAGCCTTACACAGCTAAATAAAAATAGGAAAATAAACAAGATGTATGTCTTCTTCCGAGTGCATTACTCATTGGAAAAAATAAAAATAAATCTATTTTCATTGGAGAATGTTCTTTGTGTGTTTGTGTGTGTGTAGCTGTTAGCTTGTAGGAATTGTTATGGCAATGCTTTTTTTTTTATAATTTTTTTTTTTTTTTTACATTCAATAAATGAGTTCAATGTGCTTATAATATATTAGACTGCTAAGATGTGATGACATTGAGAAGATATTTGGGGAGCAGGCCACCTAGAAAGGCAATCTATAATGGAAGCAGAAACTATTGTCGGTGGAAAGTGCTTAGTGGAAAAAAGGAAGATCATGATGGTTCTATATAAATAATAAGAACAAAGTATCTAACCAGGAAAGGTACATTCAGATTACTCTAGTTTCCAAGTACTCCTGGGTATGTTACTCTTGCCCGACATCAAGGGGATGTTACTATTACCCAATTATACATGCTAATAATAATAATAATAAATAAGAAAAGCCAACCAAATACACACTGTATATACTATAATATAATTACTTTAAGGGGAAGTATAAACACCATACATTTAAGCCTGATGTAGTGGCTGCAGACATCATCCCACAGGTTTGCGTAAAACCATTTTTCGAGTAGTTTGAATAAAAACACAAGGGTCCCACAAACCTCGTGTGGAGATTGCTGCAGGTGTATTGGTGTTTGGGGGGAAATGCATTTTGACAACAAATAGGGAACTTACTTCGTGTTTCAATAAAGACATTGGGGGAGGTTATTAATTAAGTGTTCCAAGGTAGAGTTTGCACATTGGAAATTAATAGTTTTTACCTTAAAATTGTTCCGTACCAAGCATTTCATAATGTTCATTGTTCTCCACCTATGACTAATTATATTTGCCAGTGTTTTACTATTTCCCATGATGGTGTCAAGTAGTAAAATGTTCTCTACATTTCCTCTGTTACAGACACCTCTAGTATCTAAGACTGAGAAGCAAACACAAGGACAGCTACTTGCGACCAGTGTGAGGTGGGGACAAACTCCCATCAATCAGTCTACTCCGTGGGATACTGAAGAACCCCCAACAAAACAGATGAGGAAAGGGGAAAATCCTGGTAATTTATACACAAAGCAGCACAGAATGTCGCTCCCATGTCTCCCAGTGTCCCCATGTCTCCCAGCCAGTGTCCCCTAGTCTCCCAGTGTCTATGTCCCCATGTCTCTTAGTGTCCCCATGTCTTCCAGTGTCCCCCAATGTCTGTGTCCCCATGTCCCCCAGTGGGAGACCATTCACGAATGGTTTAACCCCTTAAGGTGTGAGTGTGCCTGGGGCCTCCTGGCACCATAAAAACTTTATTTAGATGAAGTTGTTTTGGTGACCGGAGTGTTCCTTTAAGCAGTTGTTCAATGTATGGCAAGTCATTTTATATGGCATATTTTGTAGTTACAAACAGTTAATATTTTCACATGGCTCGGAATCTGATGTTCCGAGAACTGAATATGTTGCAAATGTCAATTTCCTAAAGATAAATGTCCATTTTTCATACAATATCCCTTTAGCCAGTCTCCAACCAATTTGTTTGCTCTCTGGAAGAACTCGTCCTCTGTCATTACAACATCCTGGTTTAGGTAATGTAAAAAGGTCCATTTATCACATGTAATAAGAAGTAGCACATACAAAGCGAACAGGCTATGTCCCTGATCATGAACGATGGTCAGACACTCTGCTCCCACGTACTTTCTGTTTATCTGTCACTGAAAACTGGAATATAAATTACCTTATGTCAGATACTTAAAAGCGTTATTTTTCGTAGTCCGTACGAAAACTCATTTCATCCATTTTTTTTTTTTTGCACATACTTCTCAATACCGGTGCTTTTACAGCATTATGTATAGTCGAAGACTCACTTCAGAGGCTGCTGTCATGTTTTTCCATTAATACGTTTATTATTAATACTTAATACGTTTAAAAATGCATTCTTCAAAGAAGTACTGTATAAAATGCAGACTGCATTCTGCAGTATATCAACATAACATTCTACACTGAGTAACCTTGAGAAACATTTTACCTCAAACAACCTTCTATGTATCTTATATGTACCGACGTTTAAAGCTGAACTATGGCAAAATTATTTTAATAAACTATAGGATGAAGGGCGGGTGGATAAATTATTGTAATGGATTCATACATCCACACAAAAAGTTACATTCAAGGAAAATGTTAATATTATTACATACTAATAAAAGGTCAATACTTATTTATAAAATATAATGCTAGACAAAATGCTTGGATTATATGAAAACATTTATATTTAATTGTGTTAAAATGTAAAATGATACAAAGGTGAAGTGGTAAAATAATATATTTTAAAAAGATGAAATAAAAATGAAATTCAGGAATGATCATTTTTTCTGATCAATATATTCATAAATAATAAATATTATTGAAGAAATAGTAAAAGAGACACTAAGAATTTTAACATCTACATATAGAATTTTAACGTCTACAATAGAACCAAACATTAGACTATAACAAGGCTATGTTTGGGGGGAAATGGTAAGATACATTCTAAGTTACGTATGCTATATCCGGCCAAGAGATTGTTTTTGTTTTAATACAAGTAGAAGCAAGTGAGAAGATCTGGTCACCAAGAGCAATCTACTCATTCCTGCTATAAAATATACTCTTAGTTTTAAAGACACATGGATATGATTTTTATTTTAAAATGTACTTGTTTTTGTATTCTGACCTTATATGTATGGCCTTTTGTAGTCACTTGAAAGCACTACCTATGAAGGAATGCGCATGTGGGAGATTGTCGTGAGATCGAAAGAAAATAAGAACATTTTAGATAATCTGCCATCTATTATTCAATTGACAGAATTATTTAAACGGTTACTCCAACCACCATGAGCGCTTTTGCTTTTAGAAGGGTGGTAAGAGTCTTCAGTGCTTAAAACGCTGCACATACAAAGTAATCTAAACTTTTGTACTGGGGTCTAGTTACACCCACAGCACATGTGGCTTAACGTCAGTTGTGAAAAAATTAAGGCTGTCATCAGTGCGCACCGCGTGATGGCAACAGACGTCATGAGCTTCTCCCTTGCAGGAGTACTTCCTCCCTCTCACCTCCCTCTCTCTGCAAATTCCTTCTAGTGAGTTATCCGATTTTGTATAGATTTTTTTAATCCCCTCTGCTGTTCGATTCCTCCCTTCCCTACTTGGCTCAGAGCGTGCGCAGCACTCTGAGATGATAGAACAATCCAATCAAATGCTTCTCTATAAGTTTATTCTTAGATCAGAGTAACCCTTTAATAAATTGTGCCTTATATTTAATTATAGTTAGGTTTCCCTGTTAAAGAATGAACTTAGTTCCCACTGTTACTTTAAAACTCATATTTGAATCCAATGGGAGGGATTCTTTGGCAACATTTAGTGAGTTATAATCCTAGAGGTTCCATAACGTTTCACACTGTCCACCTAGCAGCACTTGCTGTCTGCAGCCTGGAACTGACACCTTTTATTTATAGGACATTGACTACTCGAGCCAATCCCTGACATTACAGGGAGTGCAGAATTATTAGGCAAATGAGTATTTTGACCACATCATCCTCTTTATGCATGTTGTCTTACTCCAAGCTGTATAGGCTCGAAAGCCTACTACCAATTAAGCATATTAGGTGATGTGCATCTCTGTAATGAGAAGGGGTGTGGTCTAATGACATCAACACCCTATATCAGGTGTGCATAATTATTAGGCAACTTCCTTTCCTTTGGCAAAATGGGTCAAAAGAAGGACTTGACAGGCTCAGAAAAGTCAAAAATAGTGAGATATCTTGAAGAGGGATGCAGCACTCTTAAAATTGCAAAGCTTCTGAAGCGTGATCATCGAACAATCAAGCGTTTCATTCAAAATAGTCAACAGGGTCGCAAGAAGCGTGTGGAAAAACCAAGGCGCAAAATAACTGCCCATGAACTGAGAAAAGTCAAGCGTGCAGCTGCCACGATGCCACTTGCCACCAGTTTGGCCATATTTCAGAGCTGCAACATCACTGGAGTGCCCAAAAGCACAAGGTGTGCAATACTCAGAGACATGGCCAAGGTAAGAAAGGCTGAAAGACGACCACCACTGAACAAGACACACAAGCTGAAACGTCAAGACTGGGCCAAGAAATATCTCAAGACTGATTTTTCTAAGGTTTTATGGACTGATGAAATGAGAGTGAGTCTTGATGGGCCAGATGGATGGGCCCGTGGCTGGATTGGTAAAGGGCAGAGAGCTCCAGTCCGACTCAGACGCCAGCAAGGTGGAGGTGGAGTACTGGTTTGGGCTGGTATCATCAAAGATGAGCTTGTGGGGCCTTTTCGGGTTGAGGATGGAGTCAAGCTCAACTCCCAGTCCTACTGCCAGTTCCTGGAAGACACCTTCTTCAAGCAGTGGTACAGGAAGAAGTCTGCATCCTTCAAGAAAAACATGATTTTCATGCAGGACAATGCTCCATCACACGCGTCCAAGTACTCCACAGCGTGGCTGGCAAGAAAGGGTATAAAAGAAGAAAATCTAATGACATGGCCTCCTTGTTCACCTGATCTGAACCCCATTGAGAACCTGTGGTCCATCATCAAATGTGAGATTTACAAGGAGGGAAAACAGTACACCTCTCTGAACAGTGTCTGGGAGGCTGTGGTTGCTGCTGCACGCAATGTTGATGGTGAACAGATCAAAACACTGACAGAATCCATGGATGGCAGGCTTTTGAGTGTCCTTGCAAAGAAAGGTGGCTATATTGGTCACTGATTTGTTTTTGTTTTGTTTTTGAATGTCAGAAATGTATATTTGTGAATGTTGAGATGTTATATTGGTTTCACTGGTAATAATAAATAATTGAAATGGGTATATATTTGTTTTTTGTTAAGTTGCCTAATAATTATGCACAGTAATAGTCACCTGCACACACAGATATCCCCCTAACATAGCTATAACTAAAAACAAACTAAAAACTACTTCCAAAAATATTCAGCTTTGATATTAATGAGTTTTTTGGGTTCATTGAGAACATGGTTGTTGTTCAATAATAAAATTAATCCTCAAAAATACAACTTGCCTAATAATTCTGCACTCCCTGTACATGTCTTCGATGTCTTCAAGAAAACTGTCAATAAACCAATCAATTATGGCTCATTTGCTATTTCTGAAAGACAACCATCACATGCTTACCTACGGGGTGTAAAGGGGTATAAGGTCCTGGGCTGTCCAATCTGCTATACTAGATTGCTGATACAGTGTGTTGACATTTCCCTGTGCTTACTGTGTGTATAGCTGTGCATGGTGGTGAAGGGGATCTAATGATATAGAGCTAATCAGGTTGGAGCACAGGTCCCCCACAGAAAGTACTGGAGCAAGAGGTATAGAGCTCATTCATAACTCCCAACGCTCCCTATTTAGAAAAGTTCATACCGTTTTTGAGCCCAAATCTGTCCACCCCTCTTTTCTATCCTAGTTATTCTTAGTGTGTCGGAATGTATACCAGAGTTCCACAGCAATAATACTTACAGTAATGTGTCTTTAAACTGCCATAGATGGTTTAGAAAATAATAAGTGTAAATAAGATAATTTGTCCTTGTTAGAAATTATTAGTAAGTCACCTAAAAGAACAGCCCCACCCCTGGCCACACACCACAATGACCCCTAAAATGGAAGTATACCTATTTGTCAATTTTCCAAGTGTTGGGAGGTATGTTCATGGGATCAATGGGGCTAATCAGGGTGTTCTTGTTCTGTCGTGAAAAGAAGTGTGTGTGTGTATATATATATATATTTTATTTTATTTTTATTTATTTTTTACTTTTTTGAATGTTTCTACAAGTTTGATGTTATTTTTAGCAAAACATTTCCACTGCATTTACTCTCTTGTTGGATGATTAACCAATTTCTCAAATATCTGTATCTTACCTCATTTTCGCATAGGGCCTTTTTTGTTTTTACATTAACTTATGAAGATACACAAGTATAGATCAATGTCTCAAATACACATAGAATATGAAATAATTCTGGCTACCCATTGCAAAAGCACAATAAATATTAATAACTATTTATTTCTAAAGATACTTAAGCATTAAATATAGAAACAAAATGTTTTATTTTTGTTGAAGTAACTTATGCACTTTAATGTGTGGTTATGATATATTTTTAATACATTTATTTCCCCCCCTTAAATGTAGTTCCCAAGATGCACTTAGCTGTCTCTGATTGGTTGATCGTTCTGTTTCTCTTAAGTGTTTGGAACTTGTTTTACAGCTGGATTAGAAATCGGATTTAGTTGTGTTGTGCTAATGCCAGCAGCTTTATATGTTTTGCAGGTAACGTAGGTTGGAATGTTTTGTTAATTATATCTTTGAAATTCCTGAACAGCTCAGGCAAAAATGTAACACGAAAAACACTTTTTATTCATACCCCGCTTACTAAAGTTAATCTATGATTTGGCCAACAAATGTAGGAAGGCCTTCTTGTATATGAAGAAGGAACATTTATTGAAATATAAAAAATATTTTCCAATCCAATATGCAGCATTTAATGCGTGAGATATTGGAAAAAAACAAAAAAACTATTTTCAAGGGGCAATCGCAATCAGAAACTTACACAGATACCCCTAGTTTTGAAGTATACTTCCACACTGTTTCTCTTTTGGAAGGACTACTTTCTTCAAGGAGCAAATGTATCCATCAGGCTGTCTTACCTCTTTTCTGGTGGTTGAGAACATTTGGGGTATCACAGAGCTCCACAGCAGTAGAACCCAAATTCTTATTCTCGATCACCTAACATTGCAGCATTAGAACTTGACAGAGCTAAACAGCCTTTAAACTCAAATTATTATGTATATATCTTAGAGCTCGAGACCATTTGAACTCCCTTTAAAACCGCTGTAGAATGGCTAACGCAATCATTGACTGGGTCTTTGGAATTATTCAGCAAATCTTACCCGTTCTGGTGTTTGGGCTTTTTTATCGAGCTGCAAATGAATCAGTTTCAGAAAATATATGAAGTTCTAGGTTAATTATGATATGAAGATGTCCCCAGTTCAATCATTGTTCATATTAAACCATCAATCTCTTCGAAATCAAACCGTTTATCTGTGGGATGCTCATTCCAAGTGTCAACATTTCAGAAATCCCAATTGACATTAAATGATGACTTCTATCATAGACTATTTAAATGCATACTCAGGGCTTTTAAATTGTGGGTTTTTAAGAACGCCGTGTCACTGAGAATGATTTAAGAGTCACATGTGTGTGAACAATTTCTGCTCTGAACACATGAATCTAAAATAATGCATTAAGCAGTCTCAAACATCTAGCAGCTGTGGGACAAGCATGGAACTACTTACTAATACAATAATTCCCCTCTGTAGGGTTTGGATCTTTGAGGTTCAGTTGCAGTTGAAGATGCCTTTAACATACCACATCAACTATTCTATGCAGGGAGCCAAACAATTATATTTATGTTAGAATTCTAGATACGTGTACTAATTGGTGCACCAGAGGCAGACCTGGCCGCTGTGTACACCTAAAGAACAGAAGGTTTGTTCATATTGTCCAACTCCAAATTGTGGTCCTAAATCCCTCTGTCCCTGTTTTCTTTCCTGTTGTCACTCTTTCCTTGGAGCTCTACGCTTTTAGTTTGAGTGTGTTACAGAGCTTCACAGCAGTAATACTCACAGTAACCTCTTTCAACTATTGTGGACATGTAGTTTGGTCTTAAAATGTTCAGTTTTGGTTATACATAGGGTTACCTGAAGGTAATTAAGTTACCTAATATGTTCTGAAGTAGCCTGCCTTCTGGACGCACCTTCAGCCACCTTTCCTTGATCTTTGAAATGTTGGGAAGTATGAGTTTATTACATAATACTTCCCAACATACCTGTATTTGCCAGAACAGTCCTGATTTAAGGGTACTTTCCTGCTGTCCCGGGTTTGCTCTATTTACCCCAAATCTTGTCACTACGCCAGTGCTTAGATATACTTTAACTGTGCAATGTGCACCCAGGGCACGCCTTTCATGGAACCCAGCTGGCTCTCCCTTTTTCAGCCTTGTTTACCTGATCCACTCCTTGTCTGATCAACAGCATGTGCCTTTGTGACACATATATCCCCCACCTACATTTCATACCAACCAATATTGGGAGGTATGCTGTACATATGGAAATTATTTCCAAGGCGTGAATGCTTTCAAGAGGCAATGCATGCAACTGCTGCAGGTCCACCTTGAGTTCTTTGGGGTCTTCTCCCTCACCCGCCATTTTGCTAATGCAGAATTTAGCATTAGGTTATAGGGTGAAGGCATCATGAAATTCCACCTGTCTCCTATTTTTCTTTAAATGTTTCATTAATATTTTGTGTTTATGTAAAACTCCAAAGTGATAGTACTGCTGAGTATACATTCCCCACCAGTCTGGCACTTGCCATCAGCCATCCCTACAATAAACAGTTGCAATGTTTTGTTTTATTCTCTGAATCCTGCATGACATTTACGCTGCCATACAGTATAATAGATTGACTATCTTTCAGGCGTATTTATGCCTCGCTAATTTCTCTATTTTGAAATTTTAGTGTAATATTTCAAGCTACAGCGTTAAGTTCTCCAGATACCTGAAATGATTCCCCCCCAAGCTTTGAGGCATTCATTACAAAGTGTTCGGCTACTCCTGAGGTCTGATTATACGCCTATTTGTCTTGGATGTTAAGTCCGCTGTGAACTGTACAGCAAGCCCTTCTCGTATATGTAGAAATTGTAATTTGAGAGATGCTGTTTGGTCATTAATGGCAAAACATCTAAAGCAGAACGAAGGATTGCTAAGCCTCTATTTTAACAGATTCTTGCACTACTGCAAAACATTCACTTTAACGTGTGGTTACTGTTACAGTGCGATAGTACATAAATTAAAGGGGAACTCTCCAAGATGCCTTTTATTGACCATTAATGGGACATTTCAGGCTTCCACACATTGTATGTGCAATGTATAGCTTCGATTACAAGTAGTTATACTGAGTGGATTTTTCCTTTTTCTTTTTTTTTAAAACATTATCAGTTTTCCTCCCTAAGCCTACCATTTCTGGTCTGCCCTCCCAGCCTTCGGTGTCTTTCTACTCCAAAAATACTGCTATACTTGATGTCACGGCCTTGGTTTCTTGGGCTTCTGGTTCAGCTGTTAGATTTCTACAATAGAAAAGTTGAGAACTTGAGAACTTGAAAAAGTCACTCAAAGCACTTGATAACAAGAGAAACAAAAGAAGTAACATATGTCTTAGAAATATAAAAATGTATAAAAAGCTTATTTTAGAACAGAAATTAATAAGCATGTAATGCAAGCAATGTAAACTCCAAGATATTCAGAGACGTAAGTTCATTGGTAACGTGTACTTAATTAGGACCATGTAGGACATGCAGGCAGTACCTTAAATTTATTGAAAATGCAGAATGTATCAAACAGATGGTACCCAGAAATTGTCCTCCAGCCAGTGGATCCTCAGTGAAAGATGTGAGAAACTGATTCACTCATCGCATACATGGATACTTGATCTCTGTAAGTCGGAGCTTGAAGCTGGGAACCTGTACTGACATTGTTGCTGGCAGAAATATCTGCAAATATCTGCAAATCTTAAAATGTGATCAATGCGCTATGTCCTTCAGGAGGTCATCGAGATCATAAGTTACTGAGCATTGGCTGGGTTTTAATATCGGTATCTCCGTCTGTATTAATGGCCTGAAACTTTACCGTCTGAACAATGGTTTCTTTTCATATTGTAACTGGTTCATCAGATAAAGAAATGTTATACAGTATATTTCCAGAAGAATTTGATGGATACAATTCCTTATGTTTAAATATAGACAGATCATTTACAATAAAAATCATTGTTTAGCTAAAACTTGAGTAGACCTTCATTGTCCTACATTATCTACAACCCACAAGTCCCCATTGGTTTTTATAGTTTTTCTTTAAAGAAGTCAAGTGGTCTGAGCAGGGTTAAATCTCAGCTCACAACAAGAGGTGCAGGTATCAACAGCTACCTGGTACTCCCCTCTGCCGGCTGGGGCCATTTTTAGTGCTCCCAGGATTTTTGATGTGCTCTTTAAATAGGCATTTAAATGCATATATATAGATCACAGTGTGAGCAGGGTTAAATCCCTGCTTACACCAGGAGACCCAGGTATCAATGGATACCATGGGCTCCCCTCTGTCAGCTGGAGTAAATTTTACTGGCCCTTGACTAACCAGTGAGCTCTGTGCAGTGCTGGAAGTCAACGCTCCATAGAGCCTTTTAAATCTATTCCTAAAACTGCAGCTGAGCGATTTCTCAGATTGCTTTTGTGTTGCAGGCTGCTTCAGGGAGACTCTGAATAGACCATAATGGGGTCTCCCTACACATCCTCAGCCAACAGTGTAATTGACTGGGAAGCAGGCTCCATCTAGATTACATTGAATGTAATTATGAAAACAGCAAGTAAATGGCATTCACAGGCCACTATATACTGTTTTTAGTATGAAATATTTTTGCTATGATCAGAATTGATGTAAGTAGAGGGGTTCCTTGGGGGTTAGTGGTGGGACTAGGGTTTTGGTAGGGTTGTGGTTAGATTTACAGTTAAAGTAGGTAGGTTCAGAGTTAGGGAAGGGTTGTGGCTAGCTGTATGGTATGAGTTAGTGTAGGGTTAGTGTTTTGTTAAGTTAAGGCTTATTGCAGGGTTTAGATTAAAGCTGTTTTAGGGTTAAAAATAGTGTAGGGTAATTGTTAAAGATACGTTTAGGTTAAAAATTAGAATAAGCATTGGGCAAGGGATACAGTTGGTATAGCATTAGTGTGGGGGCTGGTATAGGGTTAGCATACACTACCAGAAATAAATTTACATCCTAGACTTATTGGGATTCTAACAATCTGGACTGATATATGAATCTATTTTGAGTTCTTTTTTTTTTTGTTGCACTTGATGTGTAACATTATTATAAGTAAAAATGTGAACAGATCTGTCGCCCCACCTCCATTTTTATCATTTTATTTACACGTAATGTTGTGTTAGGTAAACAGATAGGATATAACATGAAATTCCTTTGTGTCCTTTAACGAACAATATGTTATATGTTTGAGAGCACTGGAAGAGAAACACTTGGACCATTGTTTCCGTCCTTAAGGGGTTAATAGTTACATGCATTCTATATGTGTTGCTTCATTTGCAGGTGGGATTTTAATACAGTACAAGAGATGCTATAAATGTTTGTGCATATTTGTTCAGCTCCATTAAATGCAGCTCTGATTAACATACTGAGAGTTTTTGCTGTATTCTCGATCCCAAGAGCATCAATCTGTGATTCATGTGAGTTTCATTAATATGCTTATCAATTTTTTTGCTTTGTTTTTAACAGCTACCCCTCCATGGGCAACAACAGTTTCGACAGCCACACAGGCGACACTGATTGCCCACTCATATGGAATGACTCAACCACCAATTTACAGCCAAGCAGCCAATGTCCAAGCTCCCATTATTGGGGTTACACCCACTCTGCCCCCTCATATGGCCACCCAGCTTCCACTAATGACAGCCCACTACCAACTGCAGCAACACCAGCAGCCAGCACAGCCTCTGAGCAACATGGTAGTGAATCTTCAGAGCCAATCCATGTACAGACACAGCCAACCAATTGCCATGTCTTCGCTAACTGGAGTTGGCCAGGTCCCTCACCCAGGCCACACTGCTGTAGGCAATGGTCACATGACTTGCCCCATTCTGCCTCCTCCGCCACCCACGATGCCTTCCGCAGCACTAACTAATAGTGTTCCGGCTACAAATGGGCAAACAGCCCCGCAGCTTCCTCACAATCAGAACACGCACCCAGAAAACCCTCCCAATGGAGTCCAGATGCTACGGACAATAGGCATGGGAAAGTATGAATTCACAGATCCCTGGTACCCAAAAGGTAAGCCATGCTTTTAGCTATTTTTATCCTTTTGTGTTTTTCCAACTGTCCTCAAATGCGTTGCACAGTCTCTGATATGTAATCAACATCTGACAAGTAATTTGGTATCTGCCAAAAGGTCACAGAAGCTGATCTTTCATCCTTAATGTATTTGTGCTGGGAGTCCAGCATCAATTTCCTATTATACCGCCTGCAGAAGCCTTTATGAATTAAATATGACCAAAAAAGAAAGCAGTTCTCAAGGCTAAAACAGAACACAGAGTTCTTATCCTAGCAAATAACACCGACTGAGTGTGCCCTATAATCGTTCGGAATGGAATTCCTATTCTCTGATTTCTATGGCAGTTGTAATCTGCCCTTACTATGCTTCCTGCTGTAATGCATCAGATTGTGGTTGAAAAGCAAGCCCCGTTTTTTTTTTTTATTATTATTTTCAACTGAAGTGATTCTCCGGTCTCAGAGGTCTTTCCATTTTAAATAATGCATGCCTTGCAACAGTGCCTTTTCCAGAACAAGCGGTAAAACAAGGGCCAGCGACCGGCTTCCATGCTAACGAGTAAAAGAGCCTAGATGCATATTACACAAGATTCTCAGCTTTTTTTTGTTTTCGCATGACTCAACAGTTTCTTCCGAAATTACATTTGCAGTTACAAGTATCTCTCCTTATCACTGGGAAGGCTTTTACGGCTCAGCTTTTTAGGAAGAGAGTAAAGTCATCAATGTAAATAAAGTAAACCTGCGGAGAATATGTTTCATCCAACCCGTTGCTGAACGTTCAGCCAGTGGTGAGAGATGCTTCCAATAACATTTCAAACAATGCTCGTTGTCTGCATTTCAGACAATGGAGACAATGAATATAAATTGTGTTTAGAAAAGTATTTTTTTCTGTTGCTTCGTATGTTTGAGAGCAGAGATATAAGACTTCAGAGCATGTAATTGGCTTCTGTTGTAGAAGAAAAAAAAATAGAACCATGAGAATTAAATTTTTGTAGCTATGTACCAGCAATGATTGGAGATGTTAGGAATTAGACTTGTGGACAGCTAAAAAATGTGGTTAGTCTGATTGATTTTGTTCGGAAAATTTTAATTGTCCATGCTCCTTTTTTTGTGGTCAAATTTGACCCATGTAATTGTATCGTGAAAAAACGAGTCAGATGAACCAAAAGGGAACGTAAATGGGCCAATCGATGTTCTGAAAAATATATTTACATATATTAATAGAATATACTGTAAATCTTTGGTGCATTTTCTCGCCATTTGGTTTAAGTAACCCATACAGTGATAATGAGGAGCAGTTAAAAATATATATTTATATAATTATATATTTATTACATATATAATATTTTGATATAGATTTTTTACTGTTATTACTTTTTTCCCCACTTTGTACTTGATCTGTGAATTAAATTCAACATGTTGTGGCTGTCCCCCAAATCAGAAAACAAAAGCAACTGCTCATTCATTGCCCGTTTTGTTTGTTTTGCGATTCGTTCATTTAGCATTTCAGGAATTCCAAAGAACTGCTGAACGCCCAAGATTCAAACAAATCGCAAATTTGTTTGAAACCAAATGCACAAGTCTATTAGTAGGTGCAGATAATTAGGAAAGGGACATTTATACCACAGCCTTGTCAACTAGCATTCTGTCGTCTTCACATTTGGGGTCATTATTGTATCTTTGCCTATACTAACCTCACTTTAAGGGAGCGGTTACATTAAATTTAAGAATCAAGGCTTACAAATAAGGGATATTCACTATTCACTAAACTCCGAATCTTAGCAAATTAAATCAGAGTTGACAAACTGAGGCTACAGGAGCCAAGCTGAAGAATTATTCCATATAAACTAAATTAGTCCTAGTTTTGCAATGCAGATTTAATTAACCACCATAGAGATTACTGATGATGCCAAATATCAGGGTTAAGGGATATTAGGTTACAGTGAAATGTAAAAACATTAAAGGAACAGTGCAAGGAGTGCATTGGCAGCCGCCCTATTGTAAGTAATAAAGCCATTTAAGAATTTGTTGACTTCTTACTTGGGGTCTGCTGCTCCCTGCATCCACTACATCTGACATGGAGCCCTAGCACAGCACGCTGTACTTGCCATGGTTTTTTAAGTGTTCCTTTAAGACATGACCTTATATTATCATTATATTCCTTTTTGGGTAATAACTGCATTTACCTTAGTATTAATAGGTCTAGTATCCTTAGTTGATGTACCTCAAAATGTGGTAGGTGTAGTGGCTGGTGAACTGCTATACTTATGTTTCTACACAAATTTATGAATGTTCAACTCTATCAACAGACCTGCAGTTTACTATACCATTACCCACACAACACTTTGAGCTGTCACATGTAAACTCTTTCAATGATTTATTTTAACTGACTAGAACTTCTAGAATGAATCATAAAACATGTGTATCTTGAAAATTCTAAGGCTATTCCCCCTACTGCTCTCACAGAGGCCCACTGACTAAATTAAGTCAATACTATATTTAATGGTTGACTAGTTGCACGCTTAGTCAACATTCCTTGGACGAGCTAAAACGGCAGTGACACCCATGCCTAGTCCTTAACCCCAAATGTTGTATGCAATCACCTTTTGACATGTTAATAGTCATTTCCATAACTTTCATAACAGTATTATATTTTATCTGAGCATGAAACGGATATTTCACCTGCATTAGGTATATCAGAAATGGCAATTTTTAATGTGTTAGTAAGAACACTAAATTAAATCAATACTATATTTAATGGTTGACTAGTTGCATGCTTAGTGCTATCAAACTGACTACAATACTTTTCTGTGTTTATATTCTTCATGTCTTTGAGGAGTTCACTGTTCCAACCAGTGAAAGCCAATTGTACCTAAATCCATCCAAACTTGGGTACATATTGGTTGGAACAGAGATATCATATACATAAGGTCATAGCCATCTACCTTCAATAAATGATCTGTAACAGCAATGTATTGTTACCATGGACAGTGGGTAAGCTGTAGTAAAGGTTTTTTGGCTCATTTTTGTACAGTATATCTCGAATTAGAAGAAGAATGAGCTACTTTCACAATTGAATGAGTTACCAAGCTGTCCTGCCATCCAGATTTAGTTCTCTAGTGATGTAGGTGAATACCAGGGAACAGTCCTCGAGGCAGCACTTGTGCTTAGCAGAACAAATTAGAAACGTGCAGAGATAGCTTCAGCAATGCTCTCTGTATGGTCCTGTAGGTTGAAGGTTGTCTGTCACCCTGGTGTGCTTGACACCAATTCTGAGTGTTACTAGTGATGCAAGTTGTGTCACTGTCGATGCTCCCTTGAATACCCGCCCACCCACCCATGCCTAGTCCATAACCCCAAATGTTGTATGCAATCACCTTTTGACATGTTAATAGTAATTTCCATAACTTTCATAACAGTATTATATTTTATCTGAGCATAAAACGGATATTTCACCTGCATTAGGTATATCAGAAATGGCAATTTTTAATGTGTTAGTAAGAACACAAATTGTTACCAATGCTATCCTTAATGTGGTATAAATATCAAGTAATGTAGGGCTCACAGACCATCAGGCATCACTGCCGTTTTAGCTCGTCCAAGGAATGTTAGAGTTGGCTTTGTAAATAACAGTGAGATTCGGGTCTTTGCAGTAGCTTTTCTATTAAATCAGAACAACCAGATAATCCAAAAACACTTTGGCTCTTACAGTCCCTCTAGTTTTTCCTTTTCATACTCCAGGTAATATGTCATATTGTGGAGCTTCCAAATTTCTGGTAAGTTTATTTGTATAGACAAACAAATGTATCGCATTATTTTCTCAATGTAATTGTGGTGACATCATGCTCCTTGGCCAAAACCTTACTGGCCCCAGGGACCGATATTAAACCTCTACAATTGGCTCATTTAGCAATAATGCGTAATGTATTTTTTTTTAAATGGTGGATATTATTCCCCACGAGATCATTTAGTGTTATGCCACTCTCTGTGGTTTATCCAGAAGAATATCATTAGTTTGTACATTTAGCTAATTTCTAGGGAAAAAAAACACTGTAAAGACCTTTCATTTTATGAAAAGAATTATCAGTGTCTGAAGTGCTCAGCGGTAACTGAGGTGTATAGAGGGCAGGATCTGATGGTGATAGTGGTAAAAGTTGGCAAATGGACACTTGACATTTCTAAACTAGGCATAAGATTATAATTTAGGCAGAAGGTTTGAAGAATGCAGAGGACCAATGGGTTAAGAAATTAGCAGTGTTCTTTAAAACAGACCGGGAAGAGTTGGAGAAGTCTAAGGAAGGTAGAGAACTTGATATTTGGTTGAGACACATATAAAACTGGTGAAATGGAGTGATGAGTGGTAAATGAATTAATCTGAGCAGATGTGAGCCGACAGAGGTGCGCAAAGCTCTTGTTGACTTTGACCAAGAGTATATAAATATACAAAAATATCTGAAGTAAACAGACTGCCTGGGGTGACGTGACAAAAGCCTGAATAGTGATGGTATGATCTTTGTCTAATTATATCAAGGTAACAAGACAATACTCATTAAAAAAATAGTGTTCATTAGATTCACTGACTCTTCACGCCCCTGTTGTAAATATGTTCTAATTAGAAAATTAATATCCGCACTATGCAGCCATTTCTCACCCGAGGCAATCTACCTCCTTGTGCATTTTTTTATGTTCGATATATTGAAACAGACAGACAGATACTGCCAGGAAACCTGTACTATACCTGAAGAAGGAAGTAATGCAGATATTATCACCTAGTGCTTAGTGCAGCGAAGGAATATATATTGACAAATGAAGGGACTGGACTCTTGAGATTTAAACCAACACTGTAAGCAACAAAACCACGTTAGCTTAATGAAGCAATTTTTGTGTAAAGACCATACCCTTACAGCAGTGGTTCCCAACCCAGTCCTCAAGGCACCCTGACCAGTCCAGGGTTTAGGGATTACCCAGTTGTGTCTAAGGTGTTTTTACAAAGAAGAAAAAAAACACCTTACACACAACTTGGTAATCCTTAAATCCTGGACTGGTCGGGGTACCTTGAGGAATGGTTTGGGAACCACTGCTTACAGTCTTACTGCTCAATTCTCTGCCATTTAGGATTTAAATCGCTTTTGTTTTTTTTTGTTTATGCAGCCCTAGCCACACCTTCCCTGACTGTGACTCAAACAACCTGCCTGAAAAAATGGTTTTGGTTTCAATCATATGTGACCGCACAGTGTGTTTACTTTAGACGTTTTTATATCATGCTTTGTTAATTGAGCTTTAATCGCACAGAGGAGGGTCATGTGGGCTATGCGGACTCTACATTAAAAATAACATGCAAGAAAGGAAGTTTAAACATTAGATCTCTCCTTCACAGAAAATGTGTAGGAAGACTATGTAGGTCACATGCAGGAAGGTGTGGCCAGGACTGCATAAACAAAGTTATTACATTTCTAAATGGCAGATAACTAAGCATTTAGACTGCAGGGTCATGATCTATACACCAAGACAGCTCCATTAGGCTAAAGTGCCCCTTTAATCTTTTTAAAATGTAATTGGAAAATACAGTATAAAGTCAGCAACTTATGGCGTGTGTGCAAATGCATGGCACTCGACACCCAGAGACAAATAGGCTGTAACCTATCAGGAGTCCCTAGTGCAAACCGTGTGATGATGCGGGTGGTGAGGAGCAATCCTCAATTTATGCATAGCAGCACTTAGAAGAAGTGATCTGAGATCACTTCCTCTCCGTCCATGTGAACAGGTACCCGCACTGGAGTAGAGAAATCTGCAGAAGCTATTGCAGCTCTTGCCCGTGACCTGTACCTGGCCAACCCGGTCCCCACTGGACCCCTTGAAAGCTACCCACACTGCTAGTTATGCACAAAGCTGCAGAATATGCCTCCCCCTCAGACAAATAATAATAATAATAATAAATATCAGTCCACATACAGAGTCCCACAAGATCTCTTACAATCCACATACATTCACACAACCCCACAAGCAGCTTCTCACATGCAGTACCCCAAGCATCCCAACACATATACACACCGTGACATCATCCACACGCACACTTCTGCAAGCAGCCCCCATAAACAGTCCACATTCATAGGTATCATCACAATACAACAAACTACCCATGAACCTATACTGTACAATATAACAGCCCAATTATGCACAAATACAACACTAGAAAGCAACTGCAACCTCCATAAAAAACACAAGCAGAATATGGCAACATACAAACCTCAATAAAAAAAAAAAAAAAAAAGTATCAGCACGCAAGGGACTTCAAGATCTGGTTTTGGCATAGTACTAATGAACGGTTGCCTAACCCTGGTATACAGTGTCAATGTTTTGATCCCACCATAGGATCTTTCTCATGTAAGTGCACATTTTTATTCCTGGATTATGGAGGCCATAGCCAACTTCTAGCAATCTGTATTTGCTCTCTTCAGGAATGTCCAAGTGGACTAAAATATAGACTCTTATATTATGAAAAGCCCAATTTGCAATATTGCTTCACTAAGAAAGCGACGACTTGATTTTTTTAAAACTAAAGCGGTAAGTGGTCTCTCTCAGCGGCGTACATACCGCAATCGCAGCTGCGACCGGGTACCTGCTGCCATCTTTTTCAGCCCCGGAGGTCAGGGCCATCCGATGGATATGGATTGTCAGGGGGCCCTGTGATGACATCACTGCTGGGAGGAAGTGACCGCACGTCACTCCTCCCAGCATACAGAGAGCCGCGCGGGAGGAAGGAACTCTGACTTCCATCAACCTGAGCCACCACTGGACCCTAGGGAATGTCACCCTCCTGCACCTAAAAGCTGCACAGGAGGGTAACTTAAACATTCTGTGTGTATGTTTGTTTGTTTGTTTGTGTCTGTGTGTATGTGTGTATCTATGTGTCTTTGTATGTATGTCTTGTGTGTCTGTATGTATGTGTGTATTTGTATGGATGTGTGTATGTGTCTTTGTATGTATGTGTGTGTGTGTCTGAATGTATGTGTATGTGTCTTTGTATGTATGTATGTGTGTGTGTCTGTATGTATGTATGTATGTGTGCCTGTCTGTTTGTGTGTGCCTGTCTGTGTGTGTCTGTCTGTATGTGTGCCTGTCTGTTTGTATGTATGTCTTTGTATGTATGTGTGTCTTGTGTGTGTCTGTCTGTCTGTATGTGTGCCTGTCTGTGTGTCTGTTTGTATGTATGTGTATGGATCAGTTTCGCACTGGGGCCCCTTGGGTTGTGTGTATGGTCTCTATATATCTTTTTTTTATAACCCGTGTTGGTTTTGAGTGCTGATACTTTTCAGTAGTCTAAATACTTACTAATTATCTTTCTTCTATAAGGACATCTACCAAGATGTCGATGAGCTCATGACAGAACTCAGCCCATGTTATATGGCTATATTATGAAATCCTCCAAACTATGTCTAATATCCCCACTTATCGAATGTACATTTGCTATTCTACACTGCATGACACTGGTTATCAAACATATGTAGTATTACTTGTGCCAGACATAACAAATATCAAACCAGCCACCACTGAACGCTTAGAGTCTGCTTCTTCCATTTCATCACCTGCCCTTCTCCCCCAAAAAAAAGCATCCGATCTAAAAGGCTAGGGGATTTCATCAGAGACCGCATCGTCTGTGAAAAGGTACAGCAGCCAGCGAGATAACATTGTAATACATTAAATGTAAAATGCCATCACATGTGTGATACTTAAACCACTTTTCTCAAATCCTTTCTTTATTTTCTCCAGAGCTTGCCTTGTATTATAATCAGATCTTTTGAAAATGGCCCGAGGTCCCATCTCATTAAATCCCTGAGATTTTCAATTTCATTGTCTGACTTAACACGCAAGGCTTGCCAAAGTTCACAAGCAATTATTGTATGATGTCCAGCGAGAAAGAGCATAGAATGACTACGAGAGATGGATATTTTTGGAGTTCATTAGTACACTTATTTAAAGTCTGCATTTGTTTTTTAATTACGGATCTGATTTGCATTCTGTTGGGAAAGGCTTTAATCTTTGTATAAAAGCGTGCTGTATGTTCTCTATTAACCTCCTGATTCTGCCCTGAACCAAGATGAGTGGCCGTTTTTTGATTTTTTTTGTATTCTTCATTTACAATAGCTGAATGATGCGTAACCTTGGCACTGACGTTATTTGTGAACTCTTTTTGCCAAGATGCTTTGCCAGCCTCTTGGAAGATGTAGTTTAAAACACATTGGCATTGTTAAGTGTAGCTGTTTCTTCAATAGGTTATGTGTCTTACTATGTGAGTGATTTTTTTAAAATTTCTTTTATGAAATATACTATATCAGTGTCAGTTTGTATGTGCATGTATGTATGTGTTTGTATACAAATACATAGAGAGATTTGTCTCTTTAAAGGGACACTACAGGCACCCAGATCCCTGCATCTCATTGAAGAGTGTTAGGATTTCAGCTTTGTATTTCTAACACAATAGTTTCCCTTTAAGTGCAGTAAGTTGGGGAGGATAACTATTATTATTATTGCCATTTATAGAGCGCCAACAGATTCCTTAGTGCTTCACAATATTATAAGAGGGGGGAAATGATCTATTTAGTTTAATAGGGTATACACTTCCTTATGGCTTATTACGTATATTGACTTGTATATGTGAAGTAAAACTACCAGTTCCAAAAAGACGGTGGAAGCTTTTGGGCATATAATTAACACCATATTGAAAAACAGCTAAACAAATTCATCCAGGTGCAAAGAAATTGTCAAGCAGAGAATCTCTTCATCATCATGCTGGCCCTGTGTCTTTAGGTTTTTGGTTCTTTTTTGCATTAAAACATTAAAACACAAAATAATTTTACTGCCAATTATGAAAGATGCGTATTACCTAATTTGGTGAATGTGTTGCAGTCTTACGGTGTGCTTGGTCCAGTTGTAAATTGCTGTGTGTTTCCAAATATTTGAGTAGATAAATCATTCAATAGCCATATCCAGTGATTTTAACAAAGTATAATAGATCTTGCTTTATTTTATATCAAATAAAAACAGTACATGGCATACATGGATACAGATACATAGAGAGTAAAATACAAACATGATTGGAAAGAATGCAGAAAAAATAAACAAACCGCATTTTGGGCCAAAATAGATGACCTTAATAATCCTCCAAAAAGTTTAATTTTTTTTTATTTTAGTGCAGCAGAGTTCAGTAAATTATAAAAACTAATTAGCCTCCAGCTCCGGCACTGTGTTGCGGTAAATTGGCAACCATATGATGCATCAGGCTTTTATTTGCACACTATAACACCTAACAGAGAAAGGTACATGTGCCCATTCTGCATTCTCTCCAGCGGTGCTGTATGTGCGCATGACCCTTGCAAGGGTTAAATGGATTCTTCAGATACCTACAGCACTGCCGATTTCCAAAAGTGCTCCATGTATAAAGAGTGTGTCTTTTTCCATTTAAAAATAATAACACAGATTTCAATAGAAATTGGCAGTTTTATTAATTAGTCATGTTACGCCTCCCCGGCTGTCAGTCAGACAACCGGTCATGTTACTTCCTGTGGAACTCTAAGACAGTTTATTGTTTTGTCCCCCGCTCCCCACCCAAATTTAGTGCAGTGAGATTATGCAACGTGTTTTAACTCCTTTACTCCCATTCTCATATGCTGAGCATGGATGGCAAAAAATCTCTTTTCAGGAGTTTTGTTAAATTCTCTTTTCAGGAGTTTTGACATTGCAGTTGATACAACGTTCTTTTAGTAGAGGGCACATTGCAAACCGAACAGAATAGATTTTGCGAGGATAGTCTCACACATTTACTAGCAGGAAACTGAAACTGCTATTTACTAGCAGGAAACTGAAAGTTTTGCAGCATTGACAAGGAAATTGCAGATGTTAAGCCAAATAGCTGTGATGCAAATAAAATTGCGTTGGAGAATTCATTTAATTTAGCTATGTTGACCTAAAATTAGCAATTCCCTTTAAACCTCCACAGAACTCCCAGTTTAGGGAATAAACGTTTCTGTATCTGCACCAGCTCTAACAAATGAAATCATGACATTTTAAAAGTTATTTTAGTAAAGTGTGAAACTACTTTATTTCCTGTATATGAAAAAAAGAAAAATAAAGCAGTTTGGTGTATAGATTATGCATCTGAAGTCTCACTGCTCAATTCTCTGTCATTTTGTTTCTGTTTATGCAGCTGTAGTCACACCTCCCCTGGCTGTAACACACACAGCCTGCTTGAAGAAAACAAAAATTAATCAGATGTTAAATTGCTTTAGAAGTTGTTTGTTTTTTTCTGATCTGTAAAATGAACTGTAATCAAGTAGAGTAGCTTGGCCCTTGGTAGTGTGGCCTTTAATGTGAAAATGACAGAGAAGGAGCAATGTTCACTTTCTCGCTATACCTAATAGCTAATCACTGACTCAATCTCTGAATTTGGAGAAGCTATGTCTCCAGGCTTCGATGCTGCTGGAGTATATGGTAGACACGGTTCAAAAGTGATTCGGTACCTGGTACCCATGGACTCTGGTCACCATAACTACTTCAATCTGCGAAAGGATTTATGGTGCCTACAGTGCTCCTTTAAGTTCCTCTAAAATGTACACAGGTTTCATATTTAGTCCAAAAATGTAATTATATAGTTTCACATTCCAAAATTCAGTAACAATTAGGATGTTTGCTCAGTAAAACATGAACTGTAGGAAAGAAGCAGAATGGGAAACAAATTCTCAGTTTCACTCACTTTTTTACTTTAGTTTTTATAGTCAAAAAGTCGTACTACTGAAAGGAAACTGGTATTATGCAGATCATTTATAACATTCAACTTACATGGTTTGTTGTCAGGGAACCGTGGTTATACAATAGATGAATATGTCTCAGTAGCTTATGGGCTGTGTTTGGTGGACTGCGTATGGGGTTTCCGTCTTGTGATGAGGTTGTTTGACTGTTTTGAGGTCATTGTCAGTCAAAACATTTCGTATATATATCACATAATAAAACAAAATTATACAAAAACATAAATATAAACAATTGTAACCATTGGTCTTGGGGGCTGAGTCGTGGGCCAACTAGTCTCTCTGGGAGCCCCAGTTTGGGGTCTTAGTTGTGTATGTATGGTGAAGGTCAGCCTCTTGTGAATCATGTGCGTGGGCCACGGAGAGGACTTTTGTGTTGGGTTTATGAATGGGTCGCTGGTCCAGGCTCCTTTGTGGGCCTATGGCCCTGACCTGGACTTTTTAGGCTGGGATTTTTATTTTATTTTTTCCCTGAATATCCCAGTTTAGTGAATAAGGCCATGGTACAGTCAGTAACACTCTAGAGAATGAGCATTTTTTTAATGAACTGTCAGTAATCAGGCTGATGTAGAGGCTGATGCTTACATAGCGTCACTGCACAGTGTATTGTGCACTAATCATAATGAAATTGTCAGCCTGCCTACCCGTCTTCAAGGGCGTTAATTATTTGCGAAATAGGCAGCTTCAATTCTGAAGGGAAAAGAAGATCATCTCTTCATGATGTGAACTCAAAATACAATAAAACAGATTTTCATTTTCAGGAAACCGCTAAATGAGTGCTTTGTTTCCCAGTAATATTTATATACTACCGTTCTAGTGCAATAATTAAACTGCGTATGACATTCCGTTAATTGTCTTGTGGAATTTTATAGACAAGACCAACTTTATTCTCCTGTGATTTAAAATGGAAAGGTAGACATCTAACATATTCTAGATTTTGCAATATGCAATGTTAACCAATTTATGGCTGGCAGCTCATTGTAGTATTTGGAAAGCATGCAGAACGTTTTAATATACGACTATTTTATTCTGTAATTATACAACATTCCAAGTGTCAATCTAGATTCATCCTAGAAAAAAGATTTTATTCAGATTTTTTTTAGAAAATGACAGCATTGACAGGAAAGTACACCGTTGAATAAAACATTGAGAATCACATAAAACTTGCATTAAAGGGACACTACACTGCCCAAATACCATTAAAAAAAAATATATATATATATATATACACGCACAATCAGGAAATGCACTTAATATCTTTGCATATTTATGGCCACTATGCAACTTTTTTCATATACACAAAAAAACTACAAAAAAAGTGCCCTCTCTGGACTTGCTTGCAGTGCTGCCTTTATATACCAGTAATAAACACAGTTGTCAATGTTTTAGATTTTTATTAAGACAAGTGTACAACCAAACTAACCACTTGAGATAGACTAAGAACATGTGAGAAAGAAGGGGGGTTAGACGAAAGAGAGGCTTGAACAGCAAACTCATGACTTCGTACAAATCAAGGTGACCATAACGAGCAGAAAACAAATCCTAGAATCACCTTGTAACCGGACCATATCTGCTAAATAGTGATCTAGCCATTGCCCATAAATTCTCACAGGTTAGACACAGGTTAACAGAAAAAGTGAAAATGTTTGTGCACATGGAAAACTAAATCAAGGGCATGGAACATGTCCGTACCTGGGTAAGTCGATATGCAAGATTTATCCACAGCATCTTTGTCAAAACTGAATGTGACAAGACCAATCTCGCCACTGTGCATTGGAGGAGCCTGGTTGCCCGCCTGCTGCCTTTAGACTATGGCCCCATGTTGAAACACTTGATTTTCCCCTGCGAAGACATGAAAGCCAGGTCATTCGGTGCTTGCCCTGTTTGAGTGGTGATACCCCAGATAGCTATGCCATGGAGCCCATTCATATAATGAAAGACTATAGGAAAGACTTTGGCTCCATGGCAATTGAACTGTATGTGTGTGGTCTGAGAGCCATTCAGTAATAATGTGTGCTCAGACCTAAGCTATCTGGGGATATGTTGCATGTCTGTATTTTATGTAATAAATGTAACCTTGTGTATTTTTATGTGTTTTATTGTCTTTTGCTGCCATGTATTCAATGGAGTTTTGCCTCTGTCCTTGGAGATAATTGGATTACTTCCCAATTATCTCCAGGATGGAAGACTCTGTGGAACTGGTTTTGGGCAGAAAAGCCATGCTTCCTTTGGTCACAAAGGACTACAATCTATCTTTTGAACCACTGGACCAATTTGGATGATTTTGACATATGTTTGTATTTGGAGTATGCTGATTCTGAAAATGTAAGTTATATGTGAATGATGCATACTTTTCAAGTTATGAATAATGTGGAAAAATTGTATTTCTCTGCTTGTGATAATTACATTACCCATTGTGTAAGGTAATTGTATCACAGGCAGAGGGGAGGATTTTGTGTGGGAGTGTCTGAGTGTATTGTATGTGTTTATTGGTTGTGTTCCAAAACCCTGTGGGTGGTACTAATGTGTATATAAGAACAATAAACCCACAGCTCTGTTTGTTCACTGCTTGACCCTCAACACGGAGCTTTGTCTCGTTCTTGGGGGGATTTATTGTATGCTGTTCCAGTTCGACTGCTAGGAGTGTAAACCTATTCGTATGGTTTTTCCTATTCGGCTGTTTACGGCATTCATATGCTTCTCCTGTTCGGTGGATTGGTGTCTACAGTAGCTGCCTGTGTCTCTGGAAGAGGAAGATCTACTAAACGGCGGTTTAACACCTTTTATGCCTGGGGGTGCCGTTACACTGAAATAGCCTAATCATCAAAATTGTTTCTTACCTGACTTGTAACATGACTTGTAACATGATTATTTAAAAGAGAATGAGCGGTTAATTAGTAACTCAATGGATCCTACTTATATCACATGATATCTACTAGAAGCACATGAAAACACGAAACATATGTATCCTTCCTGGTAAAATCTTTTATAAATTAATAAATAACATAAGGAAAAATCACAGAATACTACAAAAAATAAAAATAAAGTACACGTTCACCTATGGCATATATGTTAAATGTGCTCATAACAGGTTTACAGTCATTAAGAATTTATATTTTGAGAAGGAAGTATGAATGGGGGTTAATCTCATTGAGACTCCTCGGGGCCACCATGTCTAGGAGGTAGCCCCAACATGCCTCCTTGCACAATAGTACATTGTATTTACCATTCCCTCTGTGATGAATTAATATATGATCAATACATATCAATTTCAATGAGGCAAGTGGCCTGCCATCAAATAGTGTCTTGCCACGGGAGGTGTTTTAAAGGAACACTATAGCGTTAGGAATACAAATCTGTATTCTTAACGCTATAAGGCCCTGTTCTGCTGCGAATAAAGGGTTAATTAACCATTTCTTTGCTTACCTTAATTCAGCGCCGGGCTCCCTCGTTGCTGGTGACCTCTGCTCCTCCATGGACGTCCGCTCCTGAGTGGAGTCGAATGCACATATGCGGCCAGAGGCGCGCTCGCATTCAAACCCACCCATAGGAGAGCATTACTCAATGCTTTCCTATGGGGATCTTTTCAAATAAGTGTGATTTACTCCGTGTAAATTGCGTAAGCGGCCTTTAGGGGAAGTCAGGGAGACCGATGCTGGATTAACCCTGAGGTATAAACATAGCAGTTTCTAGCAGCTGCAGGGTTAAAACTAGGTGGACCTGGTACCCAGACCACTTCCGCTCAATGAAGTGGTCTGGGTGCCTATAGTGGTCCTTTAAGATCAATAGTCGCATGCCAAATAGAGGACCTATAGTTACGAAATTATTTGAAGTGGTCATGATGCTTATGACGGAGCTCCCATACTCTGACTGTGTACCTCTACCAGGTCAGCCTCCTCTCTGCTACCAGGGGCTCTGAAATGGTTCAGACCCAGTTGCCGAAGATTGACTGGGGTCTCTGAGGACATCTTCCACCAGACCAGGCTGCAATTATCTTCATCTAGGCAGGTATTGTCCCCTTTTGCTTTTTCTGTTCCTCTACCAGGCAGGTATCGACATCTCTGCCTACACTTTCTCTAGCTCACAACCAACAAATGGCTCCACAGCCATTTAAACCTAGTTGGTGGAGAGCATCAGCAGGACAGGAGAGCACGCAAATAACAATATTACAAACCCTGCACCTATAATGGGCACAGGGTGACTTAAACATAAGTCATACAGGGACCTACATGAAGTGTCCGTCTTGTTCTCCCCATGATGCACTTGGATTCTGGATATGCAAATTTCAGTATGAAATGCTGTACATAAAGATATATAGCCAGTTGCTGTCAGAAGTTTATTCAACGTGATAATGGAGTCCTTAGCCAGTCCAGTAGAAGAATATGTCGGTAGGTAGGGGTTACTCAGACCACAGTGTTTTCCTAAAACACTGTTTTTTTTGTTGCACTATCCCGTTGGTGTTTAATGAATTCTGTTAATTTGAAAGGGTATAGATTCTCATGCAAAGGCCAGATTTGCTCTCGTTCGTCTTGCGCTGAGAATTAATTCCAATAAGATTTAAAAAAACAAAATGTAAACCATCATTCTACAGAATAAAACCTAGGACATCCTTACTATATTTATTTTTACAACTGTCAATGTGTGCGGCTCTTTCAAACACCCTCTCTCGAGATGTGGGTTTTTTGGTTGTTTTTTTTTTTTTTTAACTAAACCGTATATAAATAACATTTATAATTATGTGGTGGTGAAATGAAGCAGTATTTTTTTTTTCTGTTCATTGAATCTGACAAAAAATATATTATTTCCAGCACACTGTAACGCAATACAGTGATGATTTTCATGGAACATGACCATTTTGTGAGTGAGATGCACCTGAGGGAGATCAAATAAAAATGCATTTATCGAATTCTTCTATTATAGTCTCAAATCTGAAACACACAGCAATAGTATAAAAATGTAAAAGAGCAAAAAATTCATAACCTATTTTTCCCTTTCCCCCATTAAAGAGGACCTTTCATTTAATTATGACCTTTATATCTTTAAAAGATAAAACATATATGTGTTCTGAACATTCTGCCAGAAACATTGCTAACAAATTGATGGAATATCATACACCAACGTATCAACTGAAACAGAATGTCGATTTTCACAGAGCGCATTGTTCTTCTATTGCTAAACACAAATACACACACCAGTCAAGCCAATCAAATCTCACTTTAAGAGTGCTTTCACTACTGCAAGGGATTCTGGGTAGGTGTATGCAAATGAGCTCAACAAAGAACCACCTATATAACATAGGGGTCACATTCAACAAGATGTGTCCCATTAAAACATCTATGTGTTATTTATACCTATATATGGCATTTTGTTGTCCCCAAACCACAAAGTGTGCCAAGAACACACTCATGTTTTATTTAAGTGTGGATTCAAAGTGAATTCAGAGTGACTTTCAAATTTAAGGCCAGATGAGCCAACATTAATGCATAGTTGTCTTAGAGAAATTTTGATGTTAAGTTTGAACTTCACTTTGAATTCATCTTAGGAAATATCACCTCTCTGTCGATCTTTACACTTGCTTCCTGTATCATATAAGTGTCAATTCAAAATACTAACCCTTATCTATAAAGCTCTAACCAACACTAGCTCCTCTTACATTTCTTCACTGATTCATAGATATACCCCCTCTCAGTCTCTCCACTCTGCCGGTGACCTTCTCCTACCCTTACTGCTAACTTGCTCTTGCAGGACTTCTCGCAGGCGGCTCCTTTCTTTAGGAACAGCCTGCCTACCCCCATCAGACTCTCCCCTAGTCTTTAATTGTTTAACCCCTTAAGGACCAAACTTCTGGAATAAAAGGGAATCATGACATGTCACACATGTCATGTGTCCTTAAGGGGTTAAGAAGTCCCTCAAAACACATCTGTTCAGAAATGTTTATGGCCTCCCAGAATAACTTATCTCTACTTACCCATGTCTGTCTCTTGCTCTCCTAAAGAGCCACACTCCACTCTCACCTCCAGGTCTGCTACTTTTCCACCTTGTTTGGTGGCTTTCACCCTTGCTGCCCTGTTGTGTTTTTGTACCCCACCTCCTCTAGACTGTAAGCTCATTTGAGCAGGGTCCTCATCTACCTATTGTTCCTGTGTCACTGTGTAATTGTCTCATTTATTGTAAATATTGTAAAGCACTGCAGAATTAGATCTTGATATATAAATACTACTACTACTACTAATAATAATAATAATACCTGACTGGTTTCAGGGTTTCAATAGATTGAATACAGGGAAGTTAATGGCAACTAATACAAACCAATAAGCTAGTTATATAGATATCACACCGATATGTCATTTACAAGCTGCTTTCGAGGTAAAATAAAAAACATACAAGTAGGTATGGCTTGGACATGTTTCACCTATTACAGAATGTCATGCTCCAAAGAAGTTTGTGAATCACTGGCCGAGGAAGTGTCATGATATATGTAATAGATCCCAAAGACACAGACCCTAACCTACAACAGAGAGTTGTATAACCTGCATTAGCAGACCTTCGAGTAGCTGGGCTTTACGTAAGACTGTTCAGAGAGCTGGCCAAGGTCAAGGCTAGGAGAAAGTAGAGTAAACGTAGACAAGCCAAATATCAGGAACACAGAGAACAGGATAAACGGTAATCAAGCCAAGGTCCGTAACAGGAAATCAGAAAATATCATAAACACATTATTGGACTAAATAAGAAACACAACAGGGCAATTGGGACAAGAAATGTCATGATTTTAATACTAGTGGCTGGATTGAGATTGAGACTCATTATTATTATTATTATTATTATTATCCATCATATGAGAGCGCCAAGAGACTCAAGGCTGGCAATTCACCAATTTTGCTTAATTTACAACTTCATTTGCGTGTTCTGAACAGGCATCTTGTGGCTCGCCATTCGGGCATAAAAGCAAACGTGTAAAAGAGACACGCATGAGCAACGTCCGAATTACTGCCAGAACAACAAGGAGGAGCCCCGGATAGAACAGAAATTGGCTCAGTTAATAAGAATGATCCCATTATTTTAAGCATGTTCTGAACCCTTAGCCCCTGATCATCAAAACTTTTGAGACTTTATGTCGTTCAACACTTGACATAAATTCAATTTATTAGCTAAACTGAAGTGCTGCCTAAGCTCATTAGAGGCACATTCTGGCTTCTATCAGCTTACTGACAGCTTTATTAGTGTTTTGCAAAAGGAGCGATAAGATGCACCTGCACTACCACACAGTAAGCTGTGAAGGAGCAAGTCATGTCAGGTGAGGGGGAGTGCAAATATTTGGAGGGGAAAAATAGGTTTTATACCTTCCTCCTTTCTTACCTGTCATTGAGGGGCTGGGATTTCCACTGCAGATATTGCAAATCATTATGGTTATAAGTAAGCATGTGCTTTTAAATAGGTCCAGGGACATCCATGCGCTAAAACCAAACTCAAAGACTATTGTTTATGTGCTTCGTGTGTCCCTTTAAATTTGTGATATTTCAGTACTCACCTACATGGCTGTATTAAGATGAATGTTATCCTGTGATGTGTATTGTTATAGATTGCTCCTCCTTAAATGGAAAACGAGGTCACTGTAATTTGAGCCCCATGTCACAAATATTCCATTTTTTTTTTAGCTTGGAGCAAAGTCTTGATACATTTACGTGTTTCATTATTACTGAAACTATTTTTCTAGGTGTCTTGGCATCCATAAATCTCACTCAGGTTTATTTCAGACTCTTTGTAATAAAGTAAATGGTCTTCTAATTTACAATAATTACGGCATGCGGTTGGTAAGGGTGTAACGTGTATGGTGTATGTATTTTTATATGGATTTACCCCCATGTTGTATTCATTTAGTCTTTGGGAGCTGGATTAACAGTTACCTTCTTCCATATAAACATATTTTAAATGGTCAGTGCATCTGCATGAGTATGTATAGATCAGGGGTTTGTATACATTATTTAGTTTATCCATAAAAAAAATATATGGGCCCTGTCCATCTATACATTTTTGAGCTATTAGATCACACTGAGCTTAACCCACACAACATATAGTAACCTTTAGAGGTTTAGTATTGGTTTTAATAATGAATGGCTATTATTATTGTTACATTATTGAGCTTTGCATTACCTGTTACTTGAAGGGGTGCACTGAGCCAGGATTCCCCTGGTGCCTTCGATGAAACTACAGTAGGTGTAGCTAATGCAGCTGCACAATGGCCCACATGCTGATCGGGAACATCAGTTGGCCTATACATTTAGGGCAAACAACAGCAATGTGTCCTCAAGTGCCGTTCATGTCCTGCAGCTCTTTAATAGTGTGACCAAAGTCGTTTAGAAATGGCAGCACAGGGAGGACGTGAGAGCCGATCACTTCCTCCCAGATAAACACTGCACCGCATGGGAGAGACAAGGGAAAAGGAGAGAGCATATTGGGAGAGCCAGTGTGGACCCCAGGGAAGCCACACTACTGTTGCAAATAGGTAAGAAACAGGAGGGTGGATACATTTAGTATATTTTGACCTGCTTGTGTGTCTGTGTATCTGCATGTATGTGTGTCAATGTGTGTCTGTGTATCTGCATGTATGTGTGTCAGTGTGTGTCTGCATATCTGCATGTATGTGTGTCAGTGTGTGTCTGTGTATCTGCATGTATGTGTGTCATTGTATGTCTGTGTATCTGCATGTATGTGTGACAGTGTGTGTCTGTATATCTGCATGTATGTGTGTCATTGTATGTCTGTGTATCTGCATGTATGTGTGACAGTGTGTGTCTGTATATCTGCATGTATGTGTGTCAGTGTATGTCTGTGTATCTGCATGTATGTGTGACAGTGTGTGTCTGTATATCTGCATGTATGTGTGTCATTGTATGTCTGTGTATCTGCATGTATGTGTGACAGTGTGTGTCTGTATATCTGCATGTATGTGTGTCAGTGTATGTCTGTGTATCTGCATGTATGTGTGTCAGTGTGTGTCTGTATATCTGCATGTATGTGTGTCATTGTATGTCTGTGTATCTGCATGTATGTGTGTCAGTGTGTGTCTGTGTATCTACATGTATGTGTGTCATTGTATGTCTGTGTATCTGCATGTATGTGTGTCAGTGTGTGTCTGTATATCTGCATGTATGTGTGTCATTGTATGTCTGTGTATCTGCATGTATGTGTGTCAGTGTGTGTCTGTGTATCTGCATGTATGTGTGACAGTGTGTGTCTGTATATCTGCATGTATGTGTGTCAGTGTGTGTCTGTGTATCTGCATGTATGTGTTTCATTGTATGTCTGTGTATCTGCATGTATGTGTGTCAGTGTGTGTCTGTGTATCTGCATGTATGTGTGTCATTGTATGTATGTGTGTCAGTGTGTGTCTGTGTATCTGCATGTATGTGTGTCAGTGTGTGTCTGTGTATCTGCATGTATGTGTGTCATTGTATGTCTGTGTATCTGCATGTATGTGTATCTGTGCAAACGTTTCAGAACACATAAAGGAAACAGATTTGCAGAAAAATAAATAAGAGGTTGGGTTCCTTTTTTAAAATTTTCACCATTTTACATTTTTCACTGCATATTTATTGGTGTAGGAAGCATTAGGAGAGGGCAACTATACTACTCGAATTGTCCCTTTAATAACCTGTGAAACTTACGTATGTCTTTTTACAATGTACTTTTTTATCCTAGTGTAATTTTTATTAGTTGGGAAAATCAGCCACTCTCCTCAGCAATAAGAAATTACTGTTGTCAATTGTAACAATAAATAAATAAAACATTTATGTTAAGACAGCCTGTTACATCAGATGAAAATATACAAAGTGATTAAAAAACTGACACAGATTCTCCTCCCGGCTGTCCATCTTTTAATAATGCTGGTATAAAATGGTGATATACAAAAAAAAAAATCCTTTAATTTAAAAGAATAGCTATACTGACAAGTGAAGGCATTTAATGATCTGACAGCTATTATTATTATTATTATTATTATTATTATTATCATATTGGGAGTTTCCTGAATAGAACGTATGGAAAAGTTGAACACTATAAACAACAATTGTTACTTGAATCATTTCTACTGTGTCTTCATTTGGGGAACTGTCTCTGGGATTTGAATAGAATAACACTGATAATAACCTTTAACTTAAGTTAACCTTTATTCTTGGTTTGTTCCATTTTCTTTTGAAGTCATAGTTTAGATTTTTTGTACATATTTTATTGAGAAAGAGTAATAGAAATTAATAATTCCATCAAAAAAGATCGTAAATCGGCAATATATCGGCAATCATTCAGTGAAAACTCCAGGAAAAACTAAAGAAAACATTCATATGATCAAGTGTAGCAACTCTTATACACTACAGAAAGGAAGCAAATTCTGAAATAGTGCAGTGTTGTCCCCCTGCTCTCTCTTTTATCATTTAAAAAGGTACTAACCTTACACAAAATAAATAATAATGTGGTTCCAAGAAGTACATCTGAAAAAAAAAGAAAGGAAAAGAAATAGAGGCTTACGTACACATAGAATGTACACTATGACAAAACAATTAGAATATCCAGAATGTAACTTTTTTGAATAAAACCGAACTATGGTTATTACACAGAGACACAGTGGTGTACATACCAGGGTTGCAGGGGTCGCGGCTGCCCTGCGACCCGGTATGTACCCAGTGTGGCCATCTTCTTCCCCTGGGGGGCCCAGGAGCCGGCCACCTCAGGGCCCCCTGAGGCTGGCCCTGGTGTCACTGGGCGGGCTAGCTGGCGGGAGCGCGAGGGAGCACTCTCCCCTGAGTGCTCTCTCTTCAGCTCCCTCGCGCACCGCACTGATGCCGGAGCCGGAATATGACTTCATATTCTGGCTCCGGCATCAGTATGTGGCGTGCGAGGGAGCTGAACAGGGAGCACTCAGGGGAGAGTGCTCCCTCGCGCCCGCCCGCCAGCCTGCCTGCCCAGTGACCGGCCGCCCAGCAACACCACTGGACCCCAGGGGATCCCCTCAGCACTACCAAAGGTAGGGAGGCTGGGGGATTACATTTAAAAAAAAAAAAAAAACATGTGTGTGTGTGTTAGTGTTAGAGTGTGTGTGTGTTAGTGTTAGTTTTTGTGTCAGTATGTGTGTTAGTTTGTGTTTGTCAGTGAGTGTGTTACTGAGTGTGTTAGTTTGTGTGCGTCTGTTAGTGCGTCTGTTAGTGAGTCTGTTTGGTGTCTGTTAGTGAGTGTGTGTTTTGTAAGTGTGTATGTGTGTCTGGCAGTAAATGTGTGTGTCTGTTAGCTAGTGTGTATGCATCTGTTTGTGAGAGTGTGTGTGTCTTCAGCACTTACCTTTCTCCAGTGCCGGACTCCCTTGGCGCTGGGGATCCCTCCGCCACGATCCGCCTCTCAGCTCCGAATGTGCGCGCGGCTCTTGCATTACTCAATGCTTTCCTATGGACGTTCAGCGTCTTCTCACTGTGATTTTCACAGTGAGAATCGCGGAAGCTCCTCTAGCGGCTGTCAATGAGACAGCCACTAGAGGCTGGATTAACCCTTAGTGCAACATAGCAGTTTCTCTGAAACTGCTATGTTTTCAGCTGCAGGGTTAAAACTAGAGGGACCTGGCACCCAGACCACTTCATTGAGCTGATGTGATCTAGTTTTCGCACCGGGGTCCCATGGGTTGTGTGTACGCCACTGCAGAGACAGCCACATTACAAACAGTTATTATATAACAATCCAGTTTAAACAAGGCATATCCAAGGCACACATTGCATAAAGAAGTGCCTTATCGACACAAAACATATAAGCATTTTCCTTATTATTAATATTATTGGTGTTTATATAGCGCCAATTTATTCTGCAACGCTTTACAATATTAGAAAAGGGGGAAATTTAACAATGCAGGAGACAATCACAAAATTTTACAGGAACAATAGGTAGATGAGGACCCTGCTTAAACGAGCTTACAGTCTTCCATGCGCTGTACCATTTCGCATGTTTTTAAATAAAGCAACTTTATTTATTTGCAAAACACAATTGAATTTACATTGCTATTTCCGTTAGGGAACTTGGGTTAGCTCTTTGCTTCTGCATATTTTGTGGGTAAAGTAACTAAAGATGAGGGCGTTTGTAGATGATAGATTTCTATGTGTCTCTATCTGCCTTTTTTTATTTAGCTGCTTGCCAAACCTCTGGTCTCTGCATTATTTGGCGTCAGTGAGCAACCTTTTCTGGCGTGAAGCTGCTAATTTGCATACATGTGCTTACAGCAATGTCCCATTTTTTTTCCGTGACTTTTTTCCCAGGTTCCTGTCATTTCACTGCCAGTCATAACAGCATTGTTTTAATATTTAAACTGGCATTAGAAGGGTTAAAATTAAGTTGGAATTGCCATCATGGTTGGTTTGTTGGTTAGGTGTGTCCGCGTACAAAACACTGTGTAGTGTAACCGTTATAAGCAGAGTGAATGTTAGTAATAGGCTTAGCTTGCAATCCAGAAGAACTCTAGACTGCCCCAGCAGAATCCCATCACTAATTGATAATTAGTAGCAATATTCAAATCAGAAATATTCTAATAACCATAGAATCACTGTCTTTGCCAAACCCAGGTCATAGCATCCATCTGTATCACTTTAAGTGAGAATCACTTGCTGTAATAACACATATGAAGATAAAAGTAGAGTGGGAACTTGCTAAGCATTCTTTCCTCACTTCGGTAAGATTTGATAAAAAAAAATATATATATTTTAATGCTATGACATGTTCTTAGCTCTTCATCTTTCATTGAGCACATTATGGCTCGAAGCTCTATGAATTATATTTGACATGTTTTAGGAAAGAGCTCACTCATTCTTTCCCTCGGCTAATCAGTTAGCATTTCCTTTCACAACTATGAAAATAAACTTGTTCTTTTCTGTGTAAAAAAATGTTTTTAAAAAATGATCCCCTAAATGGAGAAAAAAAAATCAGAAGAATTTATATTAGGATCCAACACTGCCCATGACTGTTAAACAAAACTTTTGGTAAAATGTCCATGAGACAATCTAAAATGCAATATGGCAGCGTGAATTATTCATTTTATTTATCTGGTATTGACTTGTGTTTATATTGACATCTAAAAAAAAGGTTAGCGTTATTTGATAGACTCTTTAATGAAGGTGCTGTGTGTAATGGGACAAGGATCAAGAGGGATGGTAATAGATATATAGGTAGGTGGATTGATCTACTACACGTCCATCTAGGGAAAGCAGTGTGAATGGATTTGTCCTGCAAAGATAAAAAAAATTTCTATTTTGTAGATGTTTTAGAACTACACTTTTCTAGCTTACTACATGAATCCATAAATGCATAACAGACAGATAACATATAGTATACACAAATCAACCTCCCTCTTATATGACTTATAATTGTAAGACTTGGCTATTCATTTAATGTTAAAGTGTAGATATTTAACACACATGGGCTCAAATATTCTACTCGCACACTAGCCATTGGCGAGTGGGAATTTAGCCCTGCCTAGTGTGCATTGGGCACCCCCCTCCCCCAACAAATATGACGTTTCCTGGCATCTTGCATATACCCACCTATCTTATTGCTCTGTCCTTTTCCAGTGGTCACATTACAGGTGGGCTTATGAAGTGGCAAGTAACTTTTAAACCTGACTAACACAGTTGGACTCGAAGCCCTGAATTACATATTTGAACAATGAAATTTGCTTTAATATCCAGTTTCCCTCTGAAGACTGACATTAATCTAATTCAAGGTTACAATTACATAAATAAAATAGCGATATGTGGTAAAAAAAAATATATATATATATTTATGAGAACACAATTCATTATTATCTAGTGTGTAGATCATACAAAAAGTTATTAAAATGTAAGTTTCTCTTCTATCTGGCGAAACATTTGTAGTTTCTAATTTTAGCATTTGTTATTTGCCTTGTGCGCTGATTTAATAGATACCTCTTTGTGCCTATTTTGACACATTTGTGACCAGGGGTATTTTATATCATTTTGAATTGCAAACGTGAGCTTACAAGGAGGAAATGAATATTAAACAGGGGCTCTAGAGATCTGCATGGCTTTTGTAAATTCCCTTCTTTCAGTAATTGGAATTGCAGAATAAGGAAGATTTCTGACAAAATGACCAAGTCTTAACAGCCTTAAGCCACAGCAAGTTGCTTCATTTTAATTGTTTTATATTAATAGTTTGTCTTCCGCTAGCATGATCATTTTGCCTGCTGCAATATAAGTCATAAAAAGAAAATGCTATCCCTTCTCGCCTTACTGCTTGGGACATGTCTCTACATTTAGACCCTAAGTCACTCTAAAGAACCTTTGTGAAAGCCACTAAGTGTCACACTACCTTTTATTGTGGTTTGATATGGCTATACTCCTATAATTTCTTGGTGTATCTTGCACCTTGCGTAATCTTTTGATAGTTGTCTGGACCTATATGTCATTTTAACACATCTAGTGACCCCAAATAATGCAAGTCACTTATGTTATCTATACATATGGTGAGGCCAGTGGATGATTTGGCAAAGTGTTGACCCAGTTTAGGCGTTTGACCCCTATTACTACTTTAATTTACAACATTACCTAGCAATTCAATGTGTTTTTACATTTTGTTCACATGTCTGCTTTTTTTCTTCTGGAAATGTAGACCTGGTTATTGTTATAAGGTTATAAAATAGACCTTAGTTGTCCTAACATTGGCTTTTGTTTTACACAGCAGGTGATTATTTACACACTCTTTATTTCCTCTTTAGAGGAATTTCATTTAAGCCAGCCACCAAAGTTTTAGTGAGGCTTATCCTTCTAAATACCTGGTGCTGCCTCCAAAGTCTTAATTTGGTGTTTTTCCTCATTATTTTGGACTTGTCAAGTAGGGTCTATGAAGCAGAAGATCTCTCAGTTGGTCCGCACCCCATTGAACCATTGGGGGTTATCCCAGTCCCTTAAAGTTTTGATTCTGGTCTGGCTGTATACAATGTAGCCTCATTGCCCGAAATTACATTTGCCAGCCTTACCGAAAATGGAGGAGGTGCATCATGCAACACATGCTGGTTATCTTGGCAGTCCCCATCTACTAAGCTGTCAAGTACCACTCCCCAATCCCAGAGATTTGCAAATGATCCGGAGGCAAATTATCAAACATGGCATGTATCTGGCAGCATGCCGAGATGACTGTCTCACTGCAGGCGACAATTGCCATTGGGATTTCACCCACAACACCACCATCACCCCCAAAGAAACCGTGGAAGGCCGCGGCCCTAACTCAGGTACCGATCTAGCATCAGGAACCTCTGGTCTGGATTGACTAGTGTTTATGCTCATCCTTAAACCTGGAGGCTGAATGGCTCCTGCCATTATCTTCCTGTCTCATCGACATACCCAGGCACCTTGATGGGAGTCCCACATTATTTATTCTCCTCAAATTTAGAGTATGGCTTTTATTCTCGGCATTACTTGAAAGCATTGGACTGCTTTAGGATCCTGATCCGTTATTGCCTGCTGTCATCATTCCCTAGCTATCCAGGCTGAATGCAATTTTGATATCCTTTGTTAAGCTTTGATAACCTGATCTTTTAATTTCTTTTGTATTATTGTTCCCGTACAAATAAACACATCAATGTCTAATGGGCTGTAAAGCCCAAAAGGCACAAAAGGTCCTTTATAGTACAATAAGAAAGAATATATAAAAGCACAACTTTATTTAGTATATATAAAGGGACAGTCAAAGAGACAGAAAAGAAGCCCATTAGACATGTATGTGTTTATTTGTACGTGATATTTAGGGGTATCCCCTCTTTCGGTTCCCTTATCACACCATTAAATCCCCTATAGGGACTACGTTTTTTATTATTATAAAATATATATTTGTTATTGTTGTATTCATACTCAGAGTTATATTCTTTATTTTATTTAACCAAGCTAATTCTTAATTTTTGGAGCCACTAGGTTTATAATGTAAAGCGCTACGGAATCTGTTGGCGCTATATAAATGGCGAAAATAATAATACCACAAAATGCCTGATAAGCTGTACAGTAAATAATTAGTTATGCAGCTAATGTTTTATGTTACCTTGAAATTGACTATGTTCTTTAACTTACATTAAGGTATATCTACCCTCTATAATATGATTAGTTTTGGTACAGAATAGTAATTTTTTGCCTAATATCATTTGTTCTGTGTGGCTCACCTATACACCAATTGCTAATCTCTTTAATTAAAAAATTAGGTATTCATATTTTACCTGACCATGACCAACTATTTGACTTATTATTGCCTGTAATGGACAATTTGCATATGCCTCAATAAAAAAAAGTTTGACACATTTAAAAAAAAAGATTTTTGTTAAATAGTCACAGGAAATATCAACAGTATGCGTTTTAGAAGTATATATATATATATATACATATATCATTGCTACCAGCCTGTATCAAATATCACCAAGAAAGGATGCTACAAGTGTAGTGGGTGTGTGACGTGCAGCCACATGGTTAGTGGCAAGTCATTCGCACATCCTCACAGTGGCGAAAGAATTAACATCCGACATCATATAACATGTACCACAGACCACGTAATATACCTTATTACCTGTCCGTGCGGACTATCGTATGTGGGCAAAACTAACCTCACCCTGAGAGATAGGATACGTGGACATCGGTCAACTATCACCACTGCCTATCGGGATAACTACAGCGACAAACCAGTAGCCAAACATTTTTTGGCTTTAACACACAGACTACCATCATTACGCTTCATAGCGATTGATCATATCCCACCTCCTCCGAGGGGTGGTGATAGATCAAGACTGTTACTTCAACGGGAAGCAAAATGGACATACCAACTGGACACAGTAACACCCAGAGGATTAAATGAGAATATTGTTTATTCAGTTTTTCTCTGATACTATACATCTCTCTTATCCCGGTAGTCTAGGATCATCGTCCTGAGCCTCTTTTCTTGTACATCTTTGTACCATAGGGTATCTGTATATTGTGTACAATATGTCTTGCCTACGTTTTCTTTGTTTTTGGTGATATTTCTCTAGACTCCATTTACCTCTAATAATAACTATTTGCTAGATTTAAGGCCATTCTGGTTTTGGCATTCGTAAAATGTGGAATGGGAGTCACAGTCTACAGTAGATATACATAATCTTTCCTATCTATGCTATGGCTTAAGATATTGGTTCTAAGTAAATTCATGTTTTTGTACCATTGAATTGATTTGGGTGGGGCAATAGGGCAAATGCTCCCCCTGAGATAACAGGAAAAATTATGTCTGGCCAGCAGCGGGTCCTGAATGAATGACCACTCACATCAACTACCTGTAGCCATTTTATATATATGGATCTGTGAACCTATATCTCTGTGGTTGTATTTGTCTACATGGTTGTCTGTATGTAGGTGTAAATAAGTGTTTGGTTATCTGAATATGAATTTTGTATTTATGAATCTTTGTATGTGTTGGTGTAGAGGAGGATAGTATTAGTGACGGTATTTTTGTAAGTGTGCATATCTGTGTCTGTGCAAATATGTGTTCCCTTTCATTAAGATAAAACCTGATAAAAAAATTTAGCAGTTCGGTCTTAAATTCGGGCTCTGGATCCACCCCTATTTTGTACGTCTTATGACTTAACTTTAAAGTCTTGTAGTTATTCACAGATAGCGTTCAAAGATTTAGAGAGACCTTCAATAAGAGTCATTTGTAGCTGTGAAAATGTTCCGTCCTTCTTTCTAATTAATGTGTACTGGCCAACAGTCTGTTGTTGGAACAAAATAAGGGAAAGATTCTAAAAAAAGGGTTGGACATACACAAAAGCAATGTGTATACTTTTTAATATTTGGCATGTGTTTGAGATCAGATCCATGCTATGGCTGAACACTAAAGAGCTGGCAGAGTGATGTCATTCCAGGTCTCATCAAGCCAAGATGATGTAGAGTCCGTTTGATGATCACTCAGGTTTACCAATGGGCTTTAAGAGAACACAAGAGGTCACTCAACAGTCCCCGAACAGCTTAACAAGGAAGCAGATATGTGTATTCCACTAATCAGGAAAGCACTTCAAATTAAATTAGTATTTTTGATTTATACATTCGAGAGATCCAGGGCTTTTTTTATGCAAAGTGCATTTCAAAGTATGAAAATGCTTTGCATATATTGAATCTGACAGTATCAATATGCGGACGCTCAGAGCAAACAGAATGGAATGCCACGTATACCTGCTGTGTCTTGGCTCATAAATGTCCTGCCGTACTCATAGAAACTGAAAGCCCCTTTGATGTTATTGAGTGTTTATTTGTGATTTCATTATTTTTATAATTTGGCTAGGAATACCAACCCATTAAAATATTTTAGATGTTATTCTGCATTTAGTAATTAGTTAAACAGCATCTGCTTTTGTTTTTTATTGAGGATGATAACATTCTTTGAAATTAGGATATTTGAGTTTCCCAGTTTTTTGTTAAGTTCAATAAGAGAATGTATATTTCTAAAATGTCTATGCATTTTTTCCAGTTCTGGATAAGGATTCTCATACGAGCCACAAAAGGCATATTTTAGTTTCCAAAACCTAGCTGAATTCTGTCTGTCCGTCTATCTTTCTGCTGCTTCCCACCCTGTCACTTGGTTGCTACCCCACGCTGCCCTCCCATTGTGAGTTTGTACCCCACCTCTTCTAGATTGCAAACTCTTTTGAGCAGATTCCTCCTTAATCTTTTGTTAATTTAGCAATTTGTAATTGGCTCATTTATTGCTAAATCCCCAGCTTTACAATATTTTAAAGTGCTGCGGAATATGTTGGCATTATATAAATGATGACAATAATAACATATTTGCAAATATTATTAACAGGAAAGACTCATGTCAGACTAGAGGTAATGGGAGTTATCGACTAAAAAAAATGTATGGTTTAAGGCAGCCCTTTGCTACAAAATGGCAAATTTCACTCACCAACGAACTAGCTTTAGGAAATTGTCCTGAGCCTTTTTTTCTTAACATTATTTGGCTTTTGTCTGGTTCAATAGATAAAGTCTTGTTTAGAAGCCAGTTCAGTATTTTCTTCAGGCCTGTGATGTCAGCAGAAAGTGTTACACTGAGACCGAGCATTAAAAAAAACCCAACAATAAAACAACATTATAAGGTGTGAATTACTAAATGTGACCTAAACCCTGCACTATGCAACTCAAGTGATACAGCAACTGAAAATGGCTAAAAGTAAGGCATAGCTTAAAAGGATGCAATGGTACTTAAACATGTAATTATTTATTGTTGAGAGTTTTTCCATAGTTTGAAGACCTCAAAAAGTCCACATAAAATTATTTCTATGTTACATAAAGAGGTGTCCAATGCTTTGGTTTAATTCCCTACAGTAAAACATACTGAAGCCTGGAAAGGTACTCAAAATTGTCCGGTACTGTGCCCCTTGAATTAAAGTTACAAGATAAATTACAGAACAACTTGAAAAGGTTATTCACTAAAGTGGTTTCACTGAGCCTAGAGTTGGGCATCAACCACTACTCAATGATAAGGCCCAAAGAAGGCTGAGATGGTCATCTGGGGTTGCTTTATCTCTTGAGCACAAGAAGCATTTTAGATCTGAGCCTTTTGTGTAGGTGAGATCGGCCTTTTATTCGGCAGGTTTAGCTTCTCTCTGTAATGGCTTGTGTAAGCAAAAACTGGTTTAAAACCCGTGCATGAAATAAATAAAGGGCTATTTATTAAGTTTTTTCATATTCATTCATTCATTCTCACTGTCTTCATCATAGCAGGATAAACTATAAGGTGACCGTAGGCAGTTACCCAGGGCCCATGGGTAATACAAGGAACCTGGTACCATTTATTCGCTTGACCCAAACTACAATCACACAGACTTGTTTTGGCTTCTATCGTCTGTTTGTTTTTGCATTACAAAAGTCAAAATGTCTTTTTTTCTTTTTTTTGCTAAAATTCCCAAATATAAAAAAAAACCTCAAAATTAATTTTGAATTTGCTTTAAAATTCAGTTTATAGTAAATAACTGTCTTACATGTGTTGCTTGAATTATTCATACAAAAGGCTGTTAAAAATCCAAATGCACACCTTCAAATGTCCTCTTACCAACTTCTCTATCTCTCGACCCCAACCTAGTCTTGATCATGACAATGTGCCATGTATTTCTACCATGCTGTCTGGCCATAAAATATGTCTTAACGTTTTGACTGCTTTACATTGCTTAATGGCTTTTTCCTTTGGCGTCTCCTAATTTTGGAAATACCTGGTACCCAACATTCACCAAGCCCCAACCCTGATCAACATCAAGCACCTACTGCATTTTCTCCTCCTTATATGGAGCACTTTGTCCGAATCTATGACTATTGTTTCCACTCGTTGTGTAAACTCAGCAAGTCATTAGCCTCCTGGTCTAATACATATATATATATGTATGTATATTGTACTATGATGTCTATAAGGCTGTGGCTAGTACTGCAACTCCCTTCTATTGCAATGTTAATTCCAGGTCACTAAATATATATACAGATTCATGCAGTACATACTAATAAACATAGCCGTATATCATGAGGACAAATGGATGGGGTAATGGTAATGGGGAAGTGTAGAAACAGATCCTAATAAAATTCTTGCCACAAGGCACTTAAGCACAGCCGCCTCTCTATAATATCTGTAATTATATGACCTTTTCTCTTCTAAAGGCCAATACAATAATCTCTGTTGTAAGGTTCTCATAAAAAAAATGGCGAAGTAAGGACGATTGTTTTGTTAAGTGTGATTAATTTATTTGTGGTCTAGATGATGTTACATACTCGTTAGCTATTTTTTATTGGCTAAATGATTGATGTACTCGAAATGTGCTGACTGAAGGAAAAAAAAATCTTACAATAAATACTTCTCTGTTGTTGCGCTTATAATGGCACAAACAGCAAAATTTCATAGAAGGAACATATTATATCCTTGGACTTAAATTCTATGGCAAATATAGTTTAAACTGCTGTGTCTGAATTTTATGCCTGCTGATTTTAGGTACAGGAAAAATATTTTAGGAGGATTATTACATTGAGCTGAATTGATTTATGTATTATTTCACTTTTAGGAAGTATACGATTACTTGTATACCGGGCCCGTCACTCCAGGGGGCCTGTGACCGGGTGCCCGCCGGCCATGTGTTGCAGCCCCGGCCCATGTGGTATAACTGCTGGATCCGCACATTAAGGGGCCCATCAGTTGGCCCATGCAGTTAGGGCCACCCGATGGAAATTAATTTCCATGGGGCCCGGTCAGTGCTGCGGAACTTTAACAGCGCAGGGAGGAAGTGACTGCCCCGGTCACTTCCCCCCTTTAATCACAGAGCCCGCGCGGGAGGAAGAGAATCAGACTGAGCCACTGGACTCCAGGGAAAGTCACCCTCCTGCATTTTGCATGTGTGTGTGTGTGTTTGTATGTATGTGTATCTGTGTGCATGTGTTTGTGTCTGCATGTATGTAGACACACACACACATACATATGCATGTGTATGTGTCTTAGTGTGTGTGTGTATGTCTGTGTGTGTGTGTCTGCGTGTGTGTCTATAGGTCTCTGTGTGTGTCTGTGACTTTGTGTATGTGTGTATGGAAAGTCCAGACGAAAATATCTTGTATGATCTCCTTATAAACATTGAGTGGCCTCCCGAGCTCTATATCCAGCAGGTTTTGGCTGCATTTTGATGCCAAATAATCTTTCGTAGCTACATATACATGGTTGTTGAGTTTTGGACCCCTGACCATCCACAGATCCTTAGATGTTTTTTTTCTCTTTGAGGTTTTGTTTCATGCTGGACTTCTGAGATCTATATATATGTATGTATGATATGACCATTTAAAATTTTCTTGGCGCAGTTCTACCACTTTTCTACTTTCCCATTTGTGTGTATGTATGTGTCTACATGTATGTGTGTGTCTGTGTGTGTCTGCATGTGTATCTGTTTGTCTGTATGTGTGGGGTGGCGGGGAAGTATGAGGGGCGGGGACGTATTGGGTGGGGGTAGACATATGGGGGTGCCCCAGGGAAATTTTCTCACTGGGGCCCCATGGTTTCTTGTTACACCTCTGATAGCCCATGATGCTCTGCTCGACTTCCTTACAGGTAGCATATGTGCTGTTTATCTTTGTGGGTTTAAGGGTCAGTTTTCACTTATCCATACACAAGAATATGAAAACGTAAATCCTGATACTTCTCAATACAATGGAAGCTGAGCATACCTCATAGACAACAGTTGGAAAGAAATCTGTTCATCAGATACAATGAATAGAACTGATGCCTAATCTGATAGCAGTTGCACTGAGAACATCAACGTCTGTGGTATTTCCCATTTCTTTTTACTTATACTTACCAGATGCTTGTTTCCTTGTCCTTCAATAGGATCAGTACAATACCTGAGGTTAAGTTCAGAGACTAAATTAGCAGGTTTTCATCTTAATACACAATGGCAAACAATAAAGCCTAATATTGTAAAAAAAATAAATTAAAAAAAAACTCTATAGAACAAAATGTGTTTAATTTGGTTGGCACAATGTATAATGGATGAAATATTATCTGTAAATGTTTATTTTTTTTAAAAAAAATTTAGCATCATATGTGCATTTTAAGAGAGTTTTCCATCAACCCTTTCAGTGTGCCCGGTGGTCCTGTATTATAATACATAGTTCTCCAATTTAAATGACTGAAGCCCAGCATATTATATTGTTCTGGTAAAATAATCTCCATTCTCTGTGAACTGGCCGGGTTCTTGGGAGCTATGTTTGTGAACCAGTTACAGGTAATCAGATGAAGAAGGAATAATATATATGTTGATGTAAGCAGTGTTTCAGGCCAGCAGATTATTTTGAAATCAACATTGTGAGAAATCACAGCCTATTTGCTTGACTGTCAGTCAGTGCCTATGTGGTAGAAAATAGTTCCTTTTGAAGTAAGAAAGCAGCCATTATATTTTGCATAACACGTTAAAAAAAAATAATCATTTTTAATATTGTTTTTTTTTATTGTGAATACCAGATATAAGTGATCCATCATGTATAATGATGTCTTCAAAAATTGTGAATAATTAGCAGTTGTACTGTTCTTTATTAACATTTTAAGCACAAAATGATCCATTTTCAAAATATTAGACACTGATACTGTTCGTGTATGTTTCCAGGTCATTAGAAATGTTACATTTACCTAGATGGACTTGCTCTGTTTAGGCACTCTATAAATCTATATAGAATATTGAAGGCTACTGAGTTCAACAATGTTCTGCAAAGTTATAAAAACTCAATTTTGAAAGTTCTGTTAAAAAGAGAATCTAGTAAAACAGGGTATGTTTGTTTAATATTTGAGGTGCCTTAGAGAATAAAATTGTAATTATCCAATACATTGGCACTATATGCCCTCTCAAAGGGAAGCATTATTACTTGAAAATGATATCTGCTTCATCGCAGTCATTGCGGAGTTTAGTCAATGGTATTTATAGGACAAGGAATTGGACTTGTTTATTAAGCAGCTCTTACTAGGGAAAGTAGTTGAGCACTAAATTTATACTCCGGAAGATCTATCACAAACAATGTGTTAAAGTGGAATCATGCCAAATCCATTAAAATATTCAGAGACATCTTGACAATCCTACTACATGCAAATCTTTTCTATCACCTGGTTTCCTGCCAGGAAAGGTGAGAACGTATCTTTTTTTAAAACTAGAAATGTAGTTAATTAATTGAAACAAGGACTTTGCAAAGTCTGATGAGTCTACTGAAACCCTCAACAAGTCATTACATCCATGGTTATCATGACCTAGAAGTCCTCTTCCTCTCATTGTCCTCCAGTCATGGAAGCCACTGTTTAGTTGCCATCTCTGGTCAAGTTTGCTCTCCATTAACATGTTCTGAGTTCTAAAGTCAATTAAAAAAAATAAAATTCAAGTTTCACTGAGCATCAACCTTTCTTTTTCACCTTTGAGTCACTTTTTTGTAGCATTCTGGATTAATTTCTCATTGTTTGTAGTTTTCATATTTGTTCAGGAGCCCAATCAAGTATCGGAACCCTCTTGGGGTAAAAAAAAGGTATGTGGTCTAATTAGGGAGCTAGAAATAAAGGCTACATAAAACGGTGCATTGCCCCTGAAAATATCTAAACAGCTTAACCTTGGTTGCTCCCTCACGTTGCAATGCTGGAACTGCTGGCACTCACATCCCTTTCATCCTGCACAAACAGAGACATGCAAGGCAGAGAGGAGATTGTAACCTGTATTGTAACCTGTATCAGTTGGATCCATTTACCCCAGAAAAGTATACAAAAAGGTATAGAGGAAAGAGGAAGGCTAAAATATATTTATATTGATTTACTTTTGTGTATGTCCGTATGTACACCTGTATATGTTTGTACCTGCGTGTGTGTCATTGTGCATCTCTGTGTGTGTCAGTGTATATTTGTGTGTCATGTTATGGGTTAGTCTGTGTTTGTGATTGTTCATCTGTGTATGTGCTTTTCTATATATGGGTAAATGTGCATCTGTGTGTCCGGCAATGTATATTACTAAGCATGGTTGTGTATGTCTGAGTATGTGACTAACTAGCCGTGTACATCTGTGTATCTGGCAATGTATATCTTTGATTGTCTGTGAATCGTGTCTGTATTTGCGTGTTTAGGAATCTATATGTCTAGATGAGAATATATATATGAGCATATGTGTGTCTGGGAGAGTGTATCCTTGTTTGCATATGGAAATGTGTATGTGAGTTTGTTTCTGTGTGCATGCCTGAGAGTATATCAGGGGGACACACAAAATATTTTGTAAGGGGCTCACAAGTTTCACAATTTGGTAACCCTGTACCAAAGACTTGAAATGTTTTGTTTGAAATGTATTAACATTCCATAGTCTTCAATTATAGGTGCTCAAATATATACAACTCTGGATTCTTAAGAATAATTTGCTTTACTATATGTGTGACCGATTTATTGATTAAAATGTAGAGTTTATACTATTTCTGAAAAATTCTAATTGCAGAAAAAAAAAAAAGTGAAATTTCATTCTCTACTTCTCTAACAAACAATGTAATTTAATCGCATTAATTCCTTCAGTAGACTCCCAAGATGAACCTAAGAGCGCCATGATGAATTAGCTAACCCACAATCAATAGCAGAATTAATCAAACAAGCCGTGTACTGTATGGGAAAGTAGAGTAAGATCATTCTGTTAGTGACCCCACAGCGGCATGTTTTATGGGCATTTTGTAGTCAAAGATAAATTGGAGCAGTACAAAATAAAGATATAATTGACACACTAATCCTACTTTGTGCAATCTAACACTAGTTAAACTCTTCTCAGCCTCGTCAAGTGTGGTCTGCAAAATATCTGATTGTCTGTCTATCAATTTCTATTATTTAAGTATAGGCAAGACTAATTGGAAATGTAAACCCACTGCATTTTTATACCCTCATATAGAATGACATTTTTTATTTGATACATTGCAAAAAATTGCACTTCAGCAGTGTAACATTCCAATGGATTATTAATTAGACAGTTATGCTGAACAATTTAGGACAGTTATTCTTTCTCTCGGAACACTGGTGGTCCCAATTCTGCCAGAATATAAAATCTCTCTTATCACTGGTTGATGTACTTCACATATAAAATTGCAAACTAATAGGCTGATTTAAACTTAGTATCAAAAGGCAAATGAAGCATGCGAAAGGTGCACATGGAAGCAAATTCAAACACACCAATGTAAGACTTGCTAACAAACTCCCGCTACTCTTGGGTGGCAGCAGTGTCTGCAGTATTCGTTAGCCCAAATACGTAGAAAAAAAATGAAGAATAAGTTACCTGCTCAAATCTTTAATCCCTATGCACGTTTAAATAACAGGAGATTTTTAATACAATTCCAAAGACCATTAAAGTGTAAACTCACCTGCTCCGTCTAAGCAAACATCTTGAGGTGAGTCCTACACAAAGAATGTACCTGTTGGCTTTGCACTTTTTGTAGGATATGCAATTTAAAAGCAGTTGTTTTTTTCTGTGCACCGTCCTCAAAAAGTGTCTTCCATATGTATGTCCAGCTAGTATACCCTAGCAAACACATCTCACAACGCATAGCAATAGTGCTACATTTTTGCAATGAGGAAAATCCCTGGATTTTTTACACAAAAATCACCGATATCCACATCTATGGATTTTTCAAACAAAAGACTCATACTTTGCTGAATCAAATTTGCCACTCAAGTCTAAATAACATGCAAAGTCCATTAAAATATCACAACCAAGTCTAAATCACATGTAAAGTCCACCCCACATCCATGCATAGCCTGTGCTCTTTACAACTAAAGGTGTGTTGTGAGATGCCATTGTTAACTGTTGACCTTCCAACTTATTCCCTCTAATCATAGCATCAGAACTTTTTATTTTTTCCCAAACCTAACTTATTGTTTATGCTGGGCAGTGTGCAATGAAATTCTTCTTATGAAGAAACTTTGTGGACACAATTAATGCATTTGGAAGCTATAAAGACGTACATAAAAAATAGATATTAGTTTAAGAAAACAACAACAGTTTTTACAGAATTAAATACAGGACTTTTTTCTTTTCTTCTTTTTTACAATGGATGCATATTATTAAAATACTCACACTGTGCTGGAATAGGTCCCAAACATTCTTTTTTTTTTTTTTTTCTAGTGAAGTTTGCAATTCTTTATTTAATCTCACACAGGAGGCTGCTGGTAGGATTATTTGCCAGCACTAGCAGACATTTAACAGAGCAGGTGATGAGGACTTATGATGAAGTAAACATTTTCTGTGTACTGTAAGAAAGAAAGGTGAGTGATATCCAGGAGAGGTGTTGCTAATAATGCAAATATAAACACAATAGACATGACAAGCTCAAAATTAATGTATAGAAATATTGATAATGAGGCTGCTGAAACACCATTTACTGGATTACCTTTTTTACTGTTTATATATAGGTAAAGGTATAAGTTAATTCCTCTTGTTAGACACCTTAAACAACGAATTCACAGATATGTATGTGTCCATGATCCTAACAGGACAGCCACATGAGCCTTAATTCTGACATTAGCTACAAGATAAACTCATGAACAGAACTTGGAAGTCTTGAAATATCTCTAAATGTGTCATCATTCCCAATTACATGGACAGGAGAGGTTGTTAGAACCACTTAATAGCTTTATTATTAAAATTGCAGATGAATCATAATGAAATATAATTGCCACGTAATTAACTTTGGTAGGAAGACATGTTTTTAACTGTATTGGTTTAAATATGTAACAAAAAAATAAATCTAAATTTCACTTCCATCTTTAAAAACTAAGTGCTGGTACTTTATGCTGTTTAAAGCTAAATTATATATTTTGCTTTGGTGGTAGGAAGCAAGAATCTTTCACTGTCTGTGTAACCCAGGCTGGGTACCTTTGCCAGTCACGGCTTCCTCTCCCTGTCGACTCGATCCAAACGCATTGATTTTATCCTTAATTCCAGTGTATCGCCTTTATATGCAGAGATTAGACCAAAGTAGCACAGTAGCACTGTGTTTGGTGCACAAAGCAACTGTTTGTGCAGCCTCTATTCTCTCTATTTGATTTGTCGAGACATAGTTAAGTTTCACCCTTAACTATGTCTCGACAAATCAAATAGAGAGAATAGAGGCTGCACAAACAGTTGCTTTGTGCACCAAACACAGTGCTACTTACTTAAGACTTACTTAATTGGGGAAATGCACATATATTTATACTCAAAAAACTCACTTAACATACAATAGTGAGACATAAATAAAAAGAAATTAAATAGAGCATATCTATATAGTCACAAAAATTGTGAGAATATCAGATCAATCCTAAAGTGAGCCTAACAAAGAGCTACAGTAAAGGGGGTAACCCAAAAACAGTCATACACAAATAAAGGAAACCCTTGAAACAAGGGGATCCCAGAGTGTAGCTCTAAATGCACAGACAATCTAAACAGTAGCTCGATTGGGTCAATAACAGTAAGCCAGATATAATGGGAGGGGGAAGGTAGATGAAGCATGTATACTGGGAAATGCGTATAACGAATCCCAATAGGGGCTGTAAACATATCGCCCCCACCCTCTTGAAACTCAAAGAGGGTCAAGCTGCACACACACACTCAGTAAGGAAGAGGTAATCAAAAGATCTAAGGCGTAGCACCAAGGATAAAAATAGCTAGCCCTAATGATACTCCTGTACCATAGGTATCTAAACTAGTCTCCCTAGAGCCACAACCCCTGTTCACCTGGCAGAACAAGTTTCTAAACAAAAAATAAACTTAATAAATCATAAGTACTATCGAAGTGCTACCCAGTGAACAAAATAATAAAGAGAATGCTCGATGCGTGTTTCGGCTTATCAACACGCCATCGTCAGGATCTACTAAGTTAATAGCTAATAGTGAGACATACAATACATTATTTACATTGACTTAGGAACTTTACACTCCAGGGGATCAGTAATAAAACAGTGTCTGACCCAGGAGTCCCCCTTGACTGGCCTGTCCAAAGGTGATCGAGGTCCCCCAAAACCCCGCTGTCCGTCACAGTCTGTAACTCAATTTTTTGCTGTATTGAATAAACAGTGAGTTGTTGTGGATTGTAAACAACTAAAATACATAAATGGATCCCACTCACCCAAGCTAGAGAAACGGTGAGAGTATGAATGTTGTTTGTATATAAAATATATTTAAAACTAAATCTATATACAAAAAAACTTCAATGTGTGTTGGCACTCTGCTACTAAATGGTGCTGGCATTGGAGGTGTTTCCCATAACAACCTCAAAAAATGCACAAATTGTATCCATAAATACAGGGAGTGCAGAATTATTAGGCAAATGAGTATTTTGACCACATCATCCTCTTTATGCATGTTGTCTTACTCCAAGCTGTATAGGCTCGAAAGCCTACTACCAATTAAGCATATTAGGTGATGTGCATCTCTGTAATGAGAAGGTGTGTGGTCTAATGACATCAACACCCTATATCAGGTGTGCATAATTATTAGGCAACTTCCTTTCCTTTGGCAAAATGGGTCAAAAGAAGGACTTGACAGGCTCAGAAAAGTCAAAAATAGTGAGATATCTTGCAGAGGGATGCAGCACTCTTAAAATTGCAAAGCTTCTGAAGCGTGATCATCGAACAATCAAGCGTTTCATTCAAAATAGTCAACAGGGTCGCAAGAAGCGTGTGGAAAAACCAAGGCGCAAAATAACTGCCCATGAACTGAGAAAAGTCAAGCGTGCAGCTGCCACGATGCCACTTGCCACCAGTTTGGCCATATTTCAGAGCTGCAACATCACTGGAGTGCCCAAAAGCACAAGGTGTGCAATACTCAGAGACATGGCCAAGGTAAGAAAGGCTGAAAGACGACCACCACTGAACAAGACACACAAGCTGAAACGTCAAGACTGGGCCAAGAAATATCTCAAGACTGATTTTTCTAAGGTTTTATGGACTGATGAAATGAGAGTGAGTCTTGATGGGCCAGATGGATGGGCCCGTGGCTGGATTGGTAAAGGGCAGAGAGCTCCAGTCCGACTCAGACGCCAGCAAGGTGGAGGTGGAGTACTGGTTTGGGCTGGTATCATCAAAGATGAGCTTGTGGGGCCTTTTCGGGTTGAGGATGGAGTCAAGCTCAACTCCCAGTCCTACTGCCAGTTCCTGGAAGACACCTTCTTCAAGCAGTGGTACAGGAAGAAGTCTGCATCCTTCAAGAAAAACATGATTTTCATGCAGGACAATGCTCCATCACACGCGTCCAAGTACTCCACAGCGTGGCTGGCAAGAAAGGGTATAAAAGAAGAAAATCTAATGACATGGCCTCCTTGTTCACCTGATCTGAACCCCATTGAGAACCTGTGGTCCATCATCAAATGTGAGATTTACAAGGAGGGAAAACAGTACACCTCTGAACAGTGTCTGGGAGGCTGTGGTTGCTGCTGCACGCAATGTTGATGGTGAACAGATCAAAACACTGACAGAATCCATGGATGGCAGGCTTTTGAGTGTCCTTGCAAAGAAAGGTGGCTATATTGGTCACTGATTTGTTTTTGTTTTGTTTTTGAATGTCAGAAATGTATATTTGTGAATGTTGAGATGTTATATTGGTTTCACTGGTAATAATAAATAATTGAAATGGGTATATATTTGTTTTTTGTTAAGTTGCCTAATAATTATGCACAGTAATAGTCACTTGCACACACAGATATCCCCCTAACATAGCTAAAACTAAAAACAAACTAAAAACTACTTCCAAAAATATTCAGCTTTGATATTAATGAGTTTTTTGGGTTCATTGAGAACATGGTTGTTGTTCAATAATAAAATTAATCCTCAAAAATACAACGTGCCTAATAATTCTGCACTCCCTGTACAATACCGCACTCAAAAAGAGGTAAGAATCAATTAATATATATGCCAAGAAAATTAATTATACAGAAACTATATGTAAATTCATGAGTGAGTAATGAGAAGCGATGTCCTTATAAATTTATCAATTTAAACAATTTCATTGTATATACATCCCAATATATATACAATTATTTACAATCTATGTACATATGAAGAATGCAGTTCAATAGTTCATAGATGTTTTCAGGTGGATCCACCACTAAATAGTTTTGTATGAATGAAAAGAACTTTAAAAAACAGTAAAAAAAAGGAGAAAAAATATAGGGAGAAAAATAATATATATAAGAAAAAATATATGAAAAAAGATATAGCTATATGCCACAATAAACAGTCCAATTGCATGTAATGAGAAAATGAAAAAATTATGTGAATCAGAAAAAAATAAAAATAAAAAATATGAAAATAAAAATAATAATGATAATCAAACAAAAATTAAGGCAAAAAAAGAGAAGAGGTTGGTTTGGTCTCACACTATCAAACTTCCAAGTAATGTCACTAGTAGTGGGTGATCCAAAAAATATTGTAGCAAAGTCCCTTAATCCATCACCGGAAGAACGATATCTGAACTCCTTCCTTTTTGTACACATATCAAGTTGTTTCTGTACTCGTCCTGTTTATGTCATGGTAGTCAGGCGTCCTGCTCGATCGTAAACTGCTGGGCTTATTAGCTAATGCTAAAATATTTATGTTAGAAAAATGGTCATTATCTGCAATATGTGTCATGCTCCTGAGCAGGTCAGAGAGGAGATGATTGCAAGGGTTATTGGTTAAAACTTTATTTGTCGTATTAGGCATAACAAATTTACTGAAATAAAGAATAAAGGGCAGTCTGCCACAAACAGGATACTTTGTGAGAAAAAACAGGGTTTAGGCGATATGCCACAAACAAGATCTTTAGAAAGTAAATGAATAAAGTCTTTTGTATACAAGCAAGCTTGAAGTTATACCAAGTAGTTAAGGATTTCCAGGATACTTTGCAATGCAGCTAGTTATATGTAAATACCTTTTAGGATAAGGCAATAGAATCATGCAGAGTTGCAGAGGTTGAAACAGGTAGGTATATTCCAAAATAATATAATGCAGGTTGCTTACGAGATCATGCAGTGATGCAGCAATTGAAGCAGTTAAGATTCTTCAATGAAGGCAATATGCCACAAATCAGGATTCTTGGAAGCTGATAAGGAAAGTGTTTAGGTAAGATGTAATTCAGGCAAGTTCAAGATGAAGTAATGCAGGTTAGTGCCTTTCAGTATGAGGAAATGCAGATGAGTACAGGAAGAGGCACTGCAGGTAAGTTCTCTACAGATTGAAATCATGTAGATAAAATACAGGATATTACCAGGAACAGAGATTCTTTATCAGAGAATAGACTTCCAAGGCACTGTTGTGTGCCGGGAGTAGATTTATCAAGCCTCCTAATTAGTTAATCCAGGTGAGGTTATTAAGGTGAGTGAATAGATTAGTGGCTAGGGAGGCCACTAGAGGAGAAAATCATGAAGTCTTACATGTCAGTTTTGAAACCTGACAATATGTCATGAATAACATTGAATGTACTTCTGAAGACTATTAAAATCACGGTGAGGACTACAGTAGAATTAATTAATTAGATAAAGTAACTATTTTTTATGTCATAAAAAAATATTAAAAGTTTTTTTTTAAGAGTACAATTGTTTTGAGTATCCGGTGACGGATATTTTCATAATGCAATTAATATCAATAAATAAATATTTAGCTAGCTCTGAATAGGAAATGGCTAGTTAGTGGCAATTAATAGGTACTCATGAACCCTCCCTCACTAAAGTCATATCCTACTGGCACTTTGAAAAGACAAATCTATGTCAAAAGTTCCATTGGCATCCATATATCAATCGTTTATTTCAGTGGTTCACAAACTTTTTTAGTTCAAGGCACCCTTAATGTTTCAATATTTTTCCAAGGCGCCCCAAGTTAAAACAATTTCCTAGGTTGTATATATGTACAGCGCAGCGGCATATACTGAGCCCCTGTTCGGCAGAAATGCTTGCCGTTCAAGTGCAGATCCAGAACCTCATCTTGGGAGGGGCACTGGTAGATTATTATAAGTAGTCACAACTTACATGAGATCTGCCAGCATAGGGGCTGTAGTAGGGAATAGGGGCACTAGTGTGTCTGAGAGGTGCAATATGTGTGTGTGTGGTGCAGTGAGTGTATGGGGGTCCATTGTGTTTGTGAAGGATGTAGTGTGTGTGTGTGTGTGTGAAGGATGCAGTTTGTGTGGGGAGGGCAGGTTGTGTGTGTGAGGGGTACAATGTGTGAGGGGTACAGTGTGTGTGGGAGGCAGTGTGTGAGGGGTACAGTTTGTGTGTATGGAGGGGCACTGTGTGTGTATGGGGTGGCAGTGTGTGTATGGGGTATTGTGTGTGCAGGGGGGGTAATTGTGTGTATAAGGGGGTTATTGTGGGTCTTTGGAGGTAGGAGGGAAGACAAATATATACTTTCATATCCCCCCTCCCTTTTTACCTTTGTCTGGCAGGTGGGACAGTACAAAGCAATCCCTGGTAGTCCAGTGGGAAAGTCCAAGTGGTGAGAGTGAGCTCTAGCAGCCTCAGGAGTTGCTAGAGTTCATTCTTACGTGATTCGGAGAGTTGCCATGGTAACCATTACAATGCTCCAAGCTCGCGAGAGGAGAACCCGGCAGAGCTGCAGGTTAGAAGTCCCCCTGGGTCCTCTCTCCCTCCCCTGCCGGCTGCCAGCGTGCCAGAGAGGAAGATCATCATAGCACTGGAAAAATATCTTGCGGCGCCCCTGTGTGTTTGGGAACCGCTGGTCTATTTTATATTCTGTAGTCCCTCTACAGACTCACATCACCCTACTTCTTCTCACTCATTTCTCACTAGATCCTTTCTCTCTTTTCCTTCACCTCTACACCACTTAAGCATTATAACTATGATAGCAATGGTTTGCCCCTTTACCTGTGGCTCCCCCAGCTCCAGTGCCCCCTGACAATGCTGTAGACAGTGAGTTGATATTTATTAGCTGAGAGCATCAGATGACCACTCTCAGTCAATGAATGACATCATGTGTAACAAAATTTGCACAGAACTGACATTAGTAAGCCAGAACTAAAGTTCTGGCCTGCTGGAGGTGGATTACATCTCGAGCAGTATAGATGTTAAACTCTCAAAGCAAAACACTGCACATACAGACACCACTTCAAATCACTCAAGTTGTCATGGTCTTGGAGTGAACCTTTAACTCCTCATTGTGCTAGTTGCCATCTCTTCTCCTGGAGCAAGCTCTGTATTTTCCTACAAGTAGGTATCTGCCACATGACCTTTCTTACACTCCTTCACTGACCCACCACAATATATTTCTTGACCCCACTTGACCTTTTCCTCACCACTCTGTTGAAGTTCAGTTTAACTGACCTTGCTACTTTCATTCTACAAATATAAAGTGTGTCCAATCTTACTTTATTCTCATATTTATGACGATCATAAATTACAATGTATTTTATTTGTTCATTGATAACTTTGTCCATTTAAGGTTTAAGTATACTGATAAGTAGTATCATCTATGTACAGTCTCCTGGACAAGAATGTTAAAAAAAAAAAAAAAAATCGACATAAATTTTTTTTTAAACATAACTTCCTCATAAGACCAAAGCTGATTGAGTATTGTTTGAACCATAATTCAGAGCAGGAAGTGTCCTATCCCTGGATATTACCCGGAATGTTGTCCGTTCTTTGTCCCTTTTTCTGTGTTAGCTGTAGGGTACTATTGTAAATGTCCTCTTATCGGAACCATGCTTTTCTTTGTGGTATTTATTATGCTCTTATCTTCCTGCCACTTCTGTCTTTTCCACTGTATTAAGGTTATGGATTGATTTAATGCAGCGCAGTATAGGTCAATGTGTAAAGCTAATTCTCATTTCAGCCCCATAGCTCATTCATCATAGATTTCTTTTTTCCGTCTCCTGAAATGTATTATAACCCTGATATTTTCTCAAAATGAAATATTTAAGCACCCAACTATAAACATCTCCGAGATCATTGCAATGAGAACTAGTGTCATTTATAACACGTCTACCTATTTTTTTTTTAATTTAATTTTCTTATATTTTTGAGCTGACAGATTCAAGCGATCACAGTGCTTAAAATAAACTGCGCACAATCAAGTTTCTTTTTTTTTTACTCCGTAGTGCATTAATCTTCCAAAATATCTAGATTTATAAATTGCAGTAGCTTCCACGGGAATGTAGAAGGGACAGGTAATGATATTTCAATTATGTGACTTGTATGACAGCGCCTGAGCATGTGAGAATTTCATTGTTGGCCACTGCTGATCTTTTATTTTTCTTCATTATTATTATTTTTTTTTCATTATTCCACAATTGATGAATTGAATGATACAGTTTAGACGCAGGGGAATGATTTATTTTATTAAATAGTAACTCAATAGAAGAAAGAGTGTTTCCATTTGTGTCTTGATGGGATGCAGTGTTTTGTAAAGCAATGTCAGCAAATGATGGAAGCTTTGCCTAGAGCTGAGGACATTGTCCCGGCTTGACTCCCAGCTTTTTGGTTGTTCTTTATTTGAAGGCATCTCCTAGTTGAAAAGTGTTATTTAATTGAGATACAAATATCTGTAGGGACTTAACACAAGAATGACATTTTATTGTACAAAGAAAGTAGCTAGGACAAGAGGACAGATGGATGTAGAGGGGCAACATCACGAAATACTCTGTTTTTGCGGAGTGATTCATAGATCAAAAAAGGCATCAAGTAGTCTTTCAGCAAAGATGACATCTGTCGGATTTATGAATGTATTTATTTATACTATGGTACATTTTGCTAATCACATGAGACATCCCAGCAAATGTCAAACTGTCTATTGCAATTAATCAAATACTATAAATGCTCATGTGGTCTAAATATAAATACATTTAAATATAAATAAATATAAATTAGGAGTAAATACAAAAGAAGATAAAATGACTAGATAACTAAAATAGCTATATATATATACATTAGATGTAATGTTTTGCATATAAATTTTAATGCAGTAAAGGAAACATATAGACACTATAGCCATGTCCCCTCATTGAAGTGGTTATAGTGTTTGGACTCCATCCATTTAGTACTTACATTTTTTTAAAGCAGTTTAACACTAAATGATTGCCTCTGGATGCCCAGAAGACAATTGGAGAAGTGGCTAATGCAGGGATTAGTCTCGTCCTTGGTTATGGGAGAATTCAGCGCTTATATAACACTGGTAAAGTTCAAATGGCAGCTTGATCACCAGATCCGAAGTCTCTCTAGTCCTGTAAAATGACAGATAGAACAGAGAGGTTGGTGCAGCGCCTGAGGTGTTCTTTAAAAAGTAGATATGTAACAATAGAAGAAGAGAAAACGAGAACGAATAGTGCAGTATGTTCAGGTCTTATGAGGAGAATAAAAATAAAAATTACACTCATACTTGTATGGAGCTTGGATTCAGCTCAAACCTGAATGCCTAAGGATATGGTGTAGTGTAGGTTCTGTAGGTGGTTCTTGTAGTGGCAGATATGTGGAGAGAATCAGAAGTATATAGTGTAGTATGCCAATATTTAATCACAGAGGTAGATAACTATAATGAATGTGCACTCAGATATTACGGAGCCTAGATCTGGCTCCATAAGTATAGCATGAAGTGGGATGATTCCCATTCAAGGATATATGTGCCGATGACCTTTCTATGTGTATATATAAAAGAAAAATAAAACCATAGTGTACATCGTAAAAGTGGAGTATTCAAATAAAATAACTAAAACTTACTCACATTTGGTAGAGCAAAATAAGGTTTTCTCTCTCCAATAGGTGCAGGTGGTATTATCCCCACCAAGGATATAGTGTTCATGAATCCAACAGCAATAGGGTCCAATAAACAAGTACTTTAATTTATAAAACAATAAAATACATGAAATAAAATAAGTATTTAAAACAAAATCCAAGATACGCATTTTCCCATCAACTGGCTTTATGCAAAGTGTTTACAGGACCCGTGCTACTTAAATATGGAAAAATTTGAAAATAATGGTCATGTGACATCATTAAAAAGACTATTAGGGACCTAACAGGAACTGATAGATGTCCAATAAATGCACTAAGCATAAAAAACTAGTGTTTTGAAGTGTTATGACATGTAAAAATACTTATGGGAGTGGAAAAGAGAAATCCAAGATTTGGTTGTCGATTTGGATTAATAGAATCAATAGAAATATACTAGACGTAAGCCCGATCTAATAAAACAATGCTTTAAAATTTAGTATTTTTTTATACAAAAAAAAAATGCAAGTTAAGTTGGCCGGTGTGATTACCATGTGGAGATGTGGTGACAAAAACCTAGATACCCAAATGGTGAAGCATGATAGAAATTGTAGTTCAAATTATCTAGGGAGCTTCCAGCTGGGCACCCTTGAGTCTGGAGCAGGGGTCAGCAACCAATGGCATGTGTGCGATACATGGAACTCAAAGCCCAACAGACACTAATCTATCCGGAGTCTCAGATTGACTTCAGATATCTGCTAGTCAGGGGTCAAGTCCTGGGGAATAAAGTGTGGGAACTCACCCAAGTTCCTTAATCGCCCCCATCCCCCCAAAAAAAATAAATTACACTTGTATCCATATATAAACACACATACTCAGGTGCACACATACACACACACAAACACACACATACATACATTCACAGACACACACACATTCACAGGCACACTCACAGACACACACACACTCTCACAGACACACACACACACACACACTCTCACATTAACACACTCTCACAGACACACATACATACATACACTCACAGACACACACACATACATACACTCACAGACACACACACACACACTCTCTCACAGACACACACACTCTCACAGACACACACACTCTCACAGACACTCACAGACAGACACACACATGCATACACACAAATTATTCTTTTTTTTTTTTTTTTTTTTTACAAATGTCCACCCAGCCTACTTACCTGGGCTGCCTGCTGATGCTGGGAGCCAGAATATGACGTCATATTCCGGCTCCCGGCATTAGCAAATGTTGTGGGGTGAGTGGGAGCAGAGAGAACACAGCTCCCTCACCGCGTGTGACACGTTGACAGGCACCCGTCAGGGGGATCCATCAGGTGGCCATAAGGCCACCTCTTGGGCCCCCCCCCATGACAGGGGGAGCACCGGGGGCATTTGGGGGCGGCATTTTTTGCCGCCCCATGAGTGCCTGCAGGACCACAAATGGAAACGCTGCTAGTGCAAACCGAGCTGTGATTGCAGGTGGTGAGGAACAATCCTCAATTTACACATTGCCGCAGTTGTGGATGGGAATCTGCACTGGAGTAGAGCACCCTATACTCTAGAGTAGAGCTCCCATGACAGGTACCTGGCCAGTACGGTCCCCACTGGACCACAGGGAAGCCACTCACATGCTAGATATACACTGTGCTGCAGAAGAAGCCTCCCTCTCATACAAATAATGCAAACAGCCCACACGCAAACAAACACACAGTCCTCATAAACACAATCCACACACAACCCCACAAGCAGTCTTTCACATGCAGCCCCACACAGCAACGCTCTACAAAACGCACAATATGAAATATCGTCCACACAGACAATTTAACCAGCATCCCCACACACAACCTACATTCATAGGTATCGTACACAATCCCACAAACTACTCACAAACATATACAATATAACAGACCACATACGCACAAATACAACGCTACAAAGCAACTGCAGCAGCCATAAATAACACAAGCACAATACAGCAACAAACACAACTCCAGTTTAAAAAAATAGGACTGGCACACCAAGGGACTTAAAGATCTTGTTTTGGCACAGTACTACGGAAAGGTTGCAAAGGACAAAGCATTAGCTGAGATAATATGTAACAGGATTCAATATAAACTTGACTGTGGATCTTGTAAGTATTTTTTTTCAGCAATGTACAATTCGCATTATTATGAAAGATGTACATTATACAAATGATAAAATAAATAAACATACACATGACAGCTTTCTAATAGCAACTGTGTATTAAGAAGACACTGGGATTACATTTGTCACTTTAAGAGTGTACAGGAAAGTTTTTCTAGGTAATAATTCATCACTAGGAAAGGTACGCAGTTGGTAAAACATTTACAGCTATTGGCACAGACTAATACCTTGCCTTAGTGAGTGTTGGATGTTAATATTCTCTACTTTAATGAGCTCTCAGAGGTAACACATTGCAGAATTAAATACCGACATTAATGGGCTCTTATTAACATATTTTCTTTCTATCCAATTAAACTATCCAAGAACTTTAGTCGCACGGATAAAAGTTACTGCTAAAATAGATTGATCTGATATTGGGACAAGGTAACGCAATCTCAATGGAAATGTAGTAGACATCCATCTTGTGTTTAATAAGACAATGCAACCTTTATAGGATGTTTTTAAACATTAATTATGTCAATACCAATGATACAGAAAAAACTAAGCCCCACTAAAATTTGCTACACGCAGGTAAATATGTATAGATTTTATTTACATAGTAGATATAAAATGAGGTACAATTTTCTGTTAAATCATGTATAGTGGTCTTAGGGTATATTTAAAGGGATACTCTATGCAACAAAACCACTTTAGCTTAATGGAGTGGTTTTGGTGTATAGATCATGCCTGCGCAGTATCACTGCTCAATTCTCTGCCATTTAGGAGTGAAATAATTTTAAATAAAATGTGTCAGTCACATCCGGTGGAGGTGTGGCAAGGGATACTTAAACAGAAACAAAATTAAATAAGCTAAAGTTGTTTTGATGCTTAACGTGTCCCTTTAAAGAGACACCCCACTGCCCAAATACAAGAACAAATAAAACAATCTTGAGTAGATATATCCCCAACAAAAACATGCATTTAATTATGCATTTTGTTGTTGTTGAGGGTACATCTAAAAACAGCTTGCAAAAGCTGCAGTTCTCTTGTCTGTTGCCTTTACAAGCCATTCCCTTTAAACACTGCCCATACTTTCTGTGGCTGTCCAATCACAGCATTCCCAATACAGCTTGAGCAATTGCCTGTATCTTGAGTTTAGATCCACTGAGCCAAACAGCCAGGAAGTAGCAGGACCAGTTGTCTGATTGACAGCCATGGGGAGTAACAAGGTTAATTTATGAAACTGACAATTTTGATTTAAATCTGTACTTTTCACAAAAAACAAAAAGGACACACTCTTCGCTGAAGTGCTTTACTGGTCTGGAGTGTTCCTTTAATAATTCAGGTTTAAATGTAGTCCCAGTGTGAAGGCGGTTTAAATGGGGCACTCATGAAGAACTGACTTTTCATTTTTTAATTCATTAAAAAATGCAAAAACAAAAGAAATAATTATGAAATGTTTACACTTTTGCTGGGTTTCTAGCTTTTGGGGTAATCCCTGTAAAAATCAGGGTGTGATTCAGCCATTTGTGAGGCCCTCATTTTATTCAACAGAATCTAAACTATTGAATATTGGATTCCAATATTGTTAAACGGTTAGGCAGTGGCTGAGTGACAGGCAATAGAGGGTTGTAGTGAATGAAGTATATTCGAAGCATGGTCTTGCCACCAGTGGGGTACCTCAGGGATCTGTACTTTATTAGTGATATTGCAGAAGTTCTTGATGGTAAGGTATGTCTTTTTGCTGATGATACTAAGATGTGTAACAGGGTTGATGTTCCAGGAGGGATAAGCCAAATGACAAATAATTTAGGTAAACTAGAAAAATGGTCAGAGTTGTGGCAACTGACATTTAATGTGGATAAGTGCAAGATAATGCATCTTGGACGTAAAAACCCAAGGGCAGAGTACAGAATATTTGATAGAGTCCTAACCTCAACATATGAGGAAAGGGATTTAGGGGTGATTATTTCTGATGACTTAAAGGTAGGCAGACAATGTAATAGAGCAGCAGGAAATGCTAGCAGAATGCTTGGTTGTATAGGGAGAGGTATTAGCAGTAGAAAGAGGGAAGTGCTCATGGCATTGTACAGAACACTGGTGAGACCTCACTTGGAGTATTGTACACAGTACTGGAGACCATATCTTCAGAAGGATATTGATACCTTAGAGAGGGTTCAGAGAAGGGCTACTAAACTGGTTCATGGATTGCGGGATAAAACTTACAAGGAAAGGTTAAAGAATCTTAACATGAAGGAAAGTCTTGCTTGAAATATTTTAGCTCAGCATTCAGCCCCAAGGGTTACTTAGTATAGGATTAATATTCTAGCTCCGCATATAGATATCATTTTATGAAGCCAGGGATGCCAACTTTAAATAACTTCTTGGATCCAGTTTGTAAAAAGAATCCATTATTGGTTTTCTTGTGGAAATGCAGACGTATAGGTGCCTATATAAGGAATCCATAAAACAATTGCTCTTCCCCGTTGGTGAGATAGCAAAGAAAGACAAATTGTGTGATGTTTCCATGTGTTTTGTCACTCATATTTGTAAATATGCTGCCTATGTTTTATTTTTCATATTCTATACATCTATCTTTTATTATTCTTTTAGTTATAATGATTCAGTGTAATTAATTTTATATGGATTTTATATATTTTTATCATATCATATATTATGCATATGTTACATTTATTATAAGGTTTATTGTAATTGTCTGTCTTTTTTGCATCATACTGTGACGATACTGTATCTCACGAACATGCTGCTTATTTATGACTGTAAATGTTTTTTTTCCAATTTCTGGCAGACCTTTACAACCAGATGTTTTGTGAACTGCAGTTTCTGTCACGCTCAGACAGCCTAAAGTTTAAAGAGACACTCCCAGCTGTGGTGTACCCATAATGCATTAAAAATGAGCGGGCATAATGCAAATTCCATGGAACAGGAAACCACAAGTTGGTTGCTCCTAAGGTGGTACTAAACTCATTTGACTAGAAATGAGAATATCGCACAAACCTTTGCCCGTCAAATTATAAAATATTGAGTTCAGCACCCAGTGATGTATTTGCCTCTCCCCATGATAAAGGTAATAGCGGACGTGTGTATTTAACATACATGCGTACATATATGCACACACAGACACATGTTGTCAGTAGTAGTCCACTCTGTACTAACCTACAGAACTAACCCATTCTCCACTAGCCGTCCCCGTAGCCCATACCTCAGAACGTGTCTGACAGAAAAATAATTATTGCTGTGGAGCTCTCTTATACACTCAGACACACCAACAATATGGATCTCCTAGAAAAGAAGGAAAATAGGATAGAAAACAGGGGCAGAGGGATTTGGACCTCAAATAGGGATTGTCCTTTCTAAATAGGAACACAAGCCATTAGCAGTCTATTCTACCCCCATCCCTTTCCCCATTATCAGAAGATCCAATTCTCCACCAGTCCCTCGGTGTAGTCAGTAGAGGACATTTCCCCCTACCTTTCCCCACTGCCAGTAGTATCCAATTCTCCTCTGTTGGCAGGGATACCTGGTCCTGATGCGAGTGCAGCAACACAGAGTGAAATCCATGAACTCAAACCATGAACTGAATGACAGCATTCACATGAGAAAAAACGGATGCTCTAGGTGTGCCTCCAATTCTCATTTTTCTATGTATGTTTGGAATCCAGACCGGATTCCTATTGGGCTGAGCACCCCACCCATCCACTATGGGTTCCTCTTTGGAGGTGACCACAGGAAAGCAAAAATTAAGGAGTCTCTAGAAGCAGTTTAAGCTGCAAGTATTGCAAGTTAGCATGAGCATCTCCCATGCTAAATTTAACATGGCCATATGTTTTACTGGTGGCAGTGGCTGTGCACTTGGAGTCTCCAGAGAGTTGCTCCTAGGCTATAGGCCATAGTTATGGCATCGCTGCCTACTAGGCTGTCTGATCACTGTGAAATATAGCTCACAAACAGTCGGACTACTAAGGTTAGCAACTACTTTTATCACAGCTTCAAACTGGATTAGGCTGGTGGATAATCTAGTTTTCAGAGTTCCAGGGATAGCAATCTCTGCCCTACAGCTGTTTACGTACACCTGTTAAAATGTGTATGGCTCACAATATGCATCAGGGAAGACTAATACTATCTATTAGCAGAAAAAAAGTTGAGAAGGAAATTGAACAGGCAGAATAAAATGCCTTAAAATTGTGTTGAGAACTCATCCGCACTCTTCATTCCCATTAGATTTGGAGCATTTTATATCATGCTACTTTGTAAAACTTTCCATTTATGTTATGAGTATCGGGCAAATAAAATATAGAAGCCAATAAGCTGCGTGCAGCTACAAAGAAAATGATGGAAAATGCAAATGCTGATTTCCTTCCATCTGATAGTTAGAATCGTAATGTCATGCACGCTTGTTTGTTATTGCCGTCTGCAATCATCATGGTAAACAGGTTGTTCGGCGCCTTCATTGAGCAAACATGCATGCGAGAACAAAAGCTGTCATCCAGCCTTTCCTTTTCCCTTTCTTATTAATCCCATGGGTAATACTCAATTCTGTTATGTTAACAAAAACAGTGTTTTTAAACAAGAAGATATAGAATTAAAGCATCGCTTCCAAGAGCAGGTTTTATAGATAGCTCTAGAACTCTGCAAAATCCGTTATGGTCTATTTTAAAGTGGCATTCCAAGGTGGAGTTATTGAGTAGGTACATACCACCCAACTGTCCAGGATCTGGTGGGAAGCCTTGATTTGAGACTAATATAGCATTGTCCAGGGCGTTCTGTTAATTGGTACAACAACAAAAGTCAATTTCTGCCTTTTGGCTTTTACTTTTTTTTAATACTTTTTTCAGCATTGGTTTGCTGCTTTGGTGGGATGTCTATCAAGCCACCAAACATGTGTATGGCAGGCTAGAACATCCCTTTCATACCACCAGACATCTCTGGTGACATTCAATGAATTACCTCCATGCCCGACACTCTGACCACCAGCTATAAATGTCATACCTAGCAATTAATTTCTCTCTTATTCCCTTGTGCACATGTTGCCCATTTTTTTCATTTCACTGGATTATAAGTTTCCTCTTGATCCGGTTAATAGTTGTAATAGTTTAGATCTTTTTTTTTTACTGTTATATCCCCATATTAAAACTGTAAAGAGTTGTAGAGTATACCATCAATATATAAATGTTAAATGTAATAATTAATTATATTGAAGAATATCCTTATTTAACTGGGCGACCAAACATGATTTACAGTAATTGGTAAAACCTTGCAATTGGGTTACCTTTCCCTTGATGAACGATGACCCTTCTCCAAATATGTACTGGTCTCTCAGTTATGCTGAGCACTCAGTGTCAATGTCAGGGTCAGAAACCCAATCTAAATGTTGAATAGACAGACTAATTCTGAGACCTTTTACATCACAAGATCCATTTATAAAAAAAATAAAAATACTATGGTGTAATGTGGACACATGATCACCATATTTTCAGAGAGGACCCAATTTCTCCTTAGTTAAATTTGGTCAAGTATAAAGTCTCATGTCTATGTACTATTTTAAAATAAGACGTGCCTTCGACCAATGAGAATTTAAGGATGATTGCTCTTACTAGCAAGGATAAGACAAGAGATCTGAAAAAGGGGAACATACGAAATAATACACAATAAAATTAATGCAATATTTAATTTTCTATACTAATTTAAAAAAAAAATGGTTTTCCTTTAAGACAGGCAACTATTTAAATACCCTGTATTACCAACAATTTAGCATTTAAAAGATAGATTAAAAATAATTTATTTTACCAACTGCTTTCTCATTAAAAACATTGGTATAATGTATGCATGATATGGTGTTTAGACAGTAAGTACCCTTATTAAATCTCCAGATGAGTGAGTTAGTGACACCAAAGACTGTTCTCGCGTTGACTGCAGCATGAATTAGCACAACGTGCCAAAACAGAGTCTGCTGCGGGATTTAAAATATTTGTCAATTAACTGTTAATGCTGCACTTGTAAAGCAGAAATACCTTCTTCTATTTGCTTTGTAGCTATTGTGCATTTTTAGTTTAAATGACAGATTAGCAAAATTATTTTCCACGCAAGTCATAGATCCCCCTTGTTCTTGGGAATATCGTAAAAACTCCTATTTAATTTTAATTTAGAATACTGCACTCGGATTGCATACACACATACAAAAATAAACTCACTGGGAGTTATATTGTTGAAAAGCTCTAGAGCATCTGTCAGTTTAGTTTTTTTTTTATGTATGTTCATGCCTTTCTGCCCACGTTGGCGCTGTGAGAGGAAAAAAAGGAGAGATGCATTTAAACTACCCAGCCCTACTCGAAGTTTCTCATTGTTGTGCGTGAGGAGTACCGCTCTCTGCTGTCTGTACTGGCCCGAGGTTAGCAAAGGCCAGAGGCAGAGGTGACTCTCCAAGGAGAGTGTTTAAACGTGGCAGCTGTGCGCAGATGACTGTCTAAGGAAGACCAAAAATGTGGGTTTTAAATAATTCACAAAGACTGCAGTGTATCCAATAAAATGAAGAATGCTGTTTTTTTTCAGATTCCCTAAATGAGATCATATTTATTACTTTTAATTAAATTTTAATTAATATGAGTAAAAAGATATATGAATTAAAATGCAAATACATTTACATTCCTCTCGCTATGCGTTTATTTCTGTGGAAGTTTTCCAAACGAAGCACTTTAGCATTTTAGTCAAAAAATAATTAAATCAGCAATTTTGGAAGAATAACGCATATAGTGTTAAATGTCTTCATAATTGATAAAATTGTGCTGTTTCAGTGAAATGGTGTATTTGTCAGGATAAGACAAACCCTAAAATGCAGAATGAATATCAGAACCACAAAAGGTAGGTGAACGAGTTAGAGCATTCCTACCTTCTAAGTGTCCCTATTTAGAGGGACAGATCATATTTTGGGCCCAAATCTCTTTTCTAGGAGCTCCATATTGTTGGTGTGTCTGAGTGTATAACAGAGCTCCACATTAATAATAATCCCAGTAATGTGCCTCTAGAATACCATAAATGTGTTTTTTAAATCAAACCGTGTAAATAAGATACTTTTAGTAAGTCACCTAAAATATCTCAGAACAGCTCCTCCCGTAGTCAGAACTCCACTCACCCCCATAAAATGAATGTATCCCTCTTTGCCCATTTAAAATTTTGGGCGGTATGGAGCATATTACAAGTCCTTATAGTTTGCAATATAGAGAATAATAGCATAAACATGAATCAAGCCAAGGTCATGATAACAGAGATACACAGAATCAAAAAGCTACCAGGACACTGGGAAAGAAGGGTCAAATCCGAAGGCAATGTCACAATCTGTTTAAAACTCAATTGTTCGAAATGAATCATCGGCAGAGGGCGCAAGAGCCGATAGCATGTGAGTGCGAGCCTGACACCACGACCAAGTGTGAAGAGGGTTTAAATAGTGGCCTATTGGATAGCATCATAATGACAAAACCAGATTGTACAAATATGGCGTTTCAAGTTTGGGGCAAAGATGCTTGTGTCAAAATTGATGGAAGTACCAGCTGCGTCATAAAATGATAATATAATGCCCCTACTGTAAAATTTGAGCTGTAGGCCTTGTTGTTGTTATATAAATGATAATTATAATAATTCAAATATGAATCTAAATTTGTTATACTGTTTTTTCTCCAGCCGTGGGACAGGAGAAACTCGATTCCAAAAAGCCCTCGTATAAAGCAGTCAAATAAGCCTCTCATATAGTCCAATAGAGTAAAAATGCCAGTTTTAGCCATTTAACTGCACATGTTGTATGAAAATATTATACCCACAAACAGACATTTGTTGTACATTCCAGGACAACTAATGAGTTATTTTATTAAGTTTATTAAGTATTAATAAGCAAGGCACTGGTCAATTGTTTTGGAGGTGGGTTTTTTTTAATAAGAAAACATGTTATCTATCCTAATATACACATTATGTAAGCTGTTTTTGTTTCTTTTAATATCACAAGATAAAACAAATAAAATATTATCAGTAAAGATGTTTCTGACATTTCCATAAAGAATAGCTGTATACAAAAAAATGTAATTGTCTGTTTTGGCACATCCATTTTAGTTTTTGGTTTTCCTAATGATCAATATAAACAATGTAATTTTTCGACTAGGTTTATATGATACCTATTCATAACACTTCTATTTGTTAACATGAATAAATTAGTAGTGAAGGGGTTAACATCACAGACAATAGTCTTAATTAATACATTCCACAGGGATGCTCCAAGGGTTATTTATAATGAGTATTTCTGGGGCAAAGTTTTAAAAGTGGAGCTATTTCCATGGAAACCATTGGAATGGCCCCACTAATTACTCCACTATGAGAACTTTGCCCCAGAATTGTTTTAGAAATTATCCCTGCTGTTTCTAAGAAAGAAATTAGCCCTGCTGTTTCTGAGAACTATTATAAATATTAAATGGATGTGGTTGAACCTTTGTGCTACAGAGCTCTTAAAAGTGTTATTTTATTTTAATTATTATTTTTCTTTCATTAGCTGAGGTTTTATTTAAATATAAACATCAAAACAAGTTACATTGCATTCAAATCAAAACTTAAGTGAACGATAAATTTAAACTCCACGTGTGTGTGTGTGTGTTATCCAAGCGTACTTCCAAAATAGGTTAGTATTTGCAATGTGGGAGGTTTCCTTTGTAAAAACTATGATGCAACGTTTGTGTTGTATTAAAAAAAAAAAAAAATCAAATTTCACAAATAATTAAAAACACACACTTGCGTATGAACTCTTCAAGCTTTCGCTCCTCGGGGGCCTAGATCTTCCAGTTAAAATTCATTTTCATCTCCTGGAAGATGAAACTATGAGGAGCAACATCATTTACATACCCCCATGTGTGCTATAGCATACAAACTGAGGGTCCACGTAAGCTCCTGTGAGACTGCGGAATCCTCCGTGGGTTTTCTTGTATATGTGGAGTGCCGTTTGCATCTAAATCGCATTGTGTGAGAATATGCCATTGCTCCATCGAGTAAACACTATTTGGAAATGGCAAAGTGGTCAAGGGGAAGCTCGTTCTGCATTTTTGCCACATTTTCCCATTTTTTTTTAAACGTGTACATGTGATAAAACATTCTCTACTTTGTGATATGTATATCTTCAGATTGCACTGGCATTTTATAAAAGTGGCCTAGGGTCAGTTCATTTATTAATAAATTTCTCACATATGAATGTCATCAGCGTAAATCCCTGTGTATAGCCTGTGAACCCATCTAGGTCCAGCAAGGGGAAAAATATTTTGTGTATGCCATAGTACATGCGTTTATTTGTTTATTTAGTTTGGTCATTAGCACTTACGAAATCTCTTCCCCATCCACTACCCTCCACCGTTTCCTTACCTTTAATGGCAGGAATGGGAAGATGTGTAAACCTCAAAATATCATTCAGGGAGAAAAATGAAACATGAACAGTATGGTTCCTGACTATTGGAACTATTTGTAAATTTAAATACAGCACATAGATGTACATTTGTACGCAACCAAGAACCCACAGAACTCAAAAATACCGGCAGATTTACAATCAAACCTAAATGGCTGTGCTAGAGTATAGCCACATGCATGGCATTCTGCGAGATGTACGCACGCACACCTATCTCATTTCTATACCTGTAGGTTATACTTTGAAACCCCACGAAAGAGATGTAGAACTTTAAATCGTATTGATAGAATAACAAATTGACTAGCACAATATACAGGTGAAATATAATTCTTAAACTGCCATCATGTCATTTTTGCATGACAACTACATTACACATCCCATCTTGTTTTAGTCAAAATGATGGCTTAGTTTGCCTGTGGCCAAATGCTGGTTATTATTTATGTATTTAGCCATCCACCACTTAGATTGGAAAGAGGTAACAATATGTATAGATTTCAAAATCCACTACCATATTTTAAAGTAAACAAAACCTGAAAGGTTATGTTGAAAACACAGGTTGTCTTTGGTTGAAAACTGCTGCGTTGGAAGGTCATTCATTTAGTTTTTTTTGTTTTTTTTTTATAAATTCTGCTTTATTTGACCCTGCTCAGGAAGACAATAAGAACCTTGTCTGTTCTGTTAAAATATATAATAAAATGCTTGTTTTATATCTAGAACTTGTGATAATGGCCCTTCTCTCTCTGCTGGCAAAATTCTGCAAAAACCTTTTATAACTGCAATGCAATATGTTGTGTAGTAGGACAAACAGACTGATGGAACTGTGTAATTTGTAGTGCCAAAATGGTAGTGAACTAGGGATAACCACACACGAGAAGGATTTGGGAATTGTTATAGACAACAAATTAGGCAGCAATATGCAATGTCAATCTGTAAGGCTTTGTCATGTATAAATAGGGGCATAAATTCTCGGGATGAAAATATAGTTTTACCTCTTTATAATTCACTGGTAAGACCACACCTTGAATATGCTGTGCAATTTTGGCCACCTGTTCTAAAGTAGGATATCATGGCACTAGAAAAAGTGCAGAGATGAGCTACAAAATTGATAAAAGGAATGGAGCATTTTATTAATGAAGTAAGGTTAAAAAATTTAAATCTGTTAAGTTTGGAAAAACGGCGCCTAAGAGGGGATATGAGAACATTGTACAAATATATTCGGGGCCAGTACAAACCTTTATCTGGAAATCTATTCATAAACAGGACTATACATAGGACACAAGGTCACACATTTAGGCTGGAAGAAAGGAGATTTCATCTAAGGCAAAGAAAATTTTGGGTTTTTTTACAGTAAGAGCAATACGGATATGGAATTCTCTGCCTGAAGAGGTGGTTTTATCAGAGTCAATACAGATGTTTAAACTGCAATTGGATAAATACTTGCAAAAACATAACATACAGGGATATAATTTCTAATTAGTGGGGTAATAGCTGCTTGATCCAAGGAGACATCTGACTGCTATTTTGGGGATTAAGAAGGAATTTTTTCCTATGTAAAATAAATTCTCCCAAGAATTTCCCTGTATAAATATCAATAAATTAAAATAAAAACATAAACAAGGTAAAACATAGCTCCACCATAGTAACTTTGCATGAAGAGATGTATTTAATTAAATAGGCATTCTAAGCACCAGGTGTCACCACCTCGCGGCTTGCCACGAGGTGCAGTAGCACCCGACCGGTGCGACCATGCACACAAAATGAGCCTACCTGCTCAGGTCCTCCTGGCCGCTGGCCCTTAACCAATAAAACAGGGTCGCACGACCGTGCGTGTGATGTCACGACGTCGAAGCACACTCACAGCCTGGGGTCAGAGGCCACCCTCTGACCAATCACAGCCAAAGGAGGGATATTTAAATCCTTAAAGTTCCCTGGTTCATTGCCCTGTTGTGGTTTCCATTCCTAGTTCCCGAGAGTGCGTTTTCTTGTCCTTGTTTGATATTCCCAGTATTTTGACCTTGGCTATTCCTGACTATTCAGATTTTTGGTTTCCCTGTCTTGGCTTGTTTAACAATAATGTGTATTTCTGGCTTCCTTGACCTCGGCTATCCATTGACTATCCTCTGTCTTTAACGTATTAGTCCGGCCATTCTAAGGACCGGTTTACGTTCTATCCTTTTCTGTTGTGTCTATGTAGATGTTACATAGTTCTGCGTGCTGGACCACACAAGCTGTCGTGACACCAGAACTAGTACAGCTCATTGAAGTGGTTATAGTGCAAAGAGTTTTGGGTCATGTTTATGTCGAACTGTTCTTGAGAGCTTTAACCAAAACATTCTAAATGATTTTGAATGATTTTAGCATGTTACCCCTCCCACTTCCATTGGAAGGGTGGTCCAGGAAGCTGCTATGACACTTGTAAAGGTGAATTAATGCTCCCCTCTCTGTCTTACACCCTACAACTTCCAGTCGTGTCATATCACTCTAGAATTTATCCTTTTCTGTAAAAAAAAGAAATGGGATTTCTGCAGTTGTATTTAGTACCTGATTTATTGAATAAACCTTTTATGTTTAAAACATGCCCCTTAATATGTATCATACTTAATCAAAATATTTTTTTCTCAATGTTAAAAACTCAACAAAGAAACATTTAAATACATAAAGGGAATCAACACAGTAAAGGAGGAGACTATATTTAAAAGAAGAAAAACTACCACAACAAGAGGACATAGTCTTAAATTAGAGGGACAAAGGTTCAAAAATAATATCAGGAAGTATTACTTTACTGAGAGGGTAGTGGAAGCATAGAATAGCCTTCCAGCTGACGTGGTAGAGGTTAACACAGTGAGGGAGTTTAATCGTAGGATAGGCATAAGGTTATCCTAGACTTAAGATAAGGCCAGGGACTAATTAAAAGTATTTTGAAATATTGGGCAGACTAGATGGGCCGATTGGTTCTTATCTACCGTCACATTCTATGTTTCTAAGAACACTAAAACAAGCAAAACAGAAAATAAATTTAGCATTCATTTCAAACAGTTAGTATTAATCCAAAGTTTTTCTAGACTTTAAAATCAAATTACCTAACTCGAAATAGAGAAGCAGGTGATACACTCTACAGATCTGTATAAAAGTAATCTGTATGTCTTTGGTAGATAATTGTTTTCACCTTTTTCTAATTTTTCCCTTTTTTAAAGAATTCGCTATACAATAATATACTATATTAACTAAAATGGAAATTAACAAGAATTCAAAGTGAATTTATGCCAAATATAAATGTCTATTTCTAGAGCTTTTTGCTATGTTCTAGTAATTTGTAAAGTAATTCTCTTTGAATCCTGACAATTCACACGTTAGTGCATAACCTGATAATGATAAATGACAAACTCTTCATCTCTATTTATAGTGTAAGTTGTTTATAGAACACAGAAAATGTAACATGGCAATTTCGAATGTTGGCCCTAAATATGTTAAAATATATATACAAAAAAAATTCTTTAATTGACATAGTTGTATTTTCAGTTACTTAGTTAATTCTGCGTATTTAGTGATTTTGGAAACCATCCCAAGTACAAGTGTCCTTGGAAGCACTTTTCTTGTTACAGAATAGGCGGTAGCCCAGGTCCCTCAAAAACAGATATAGCTAATATCAAATAAGAAAGAAAGTTCCAGTGCCCCTCGGTCATGGGTAGCAACATATGTATTTATATACATAGTAGCATTCCAACTTTCAGTAGGGTCTTTGTCAAAGACAAGCACCGTGAGTCAGTAGAACTTACTATTCCTAATATAAACCTTTCTATTACTACAAAGAATAGAATACGTTATTTCACAGATGAAGACATTAGCTTATCTCTGCAGAATGCTGAGCAAAAAAAGTCAAGTCAGTATGTCATTATATTCTCAAGCCCATCCGTCTTAAAAACGCTGTCATCGGAAATAGTTTATGCTCAGCCATATTGCTTGTTGAAACTGTCTTTATACCGTGTTGATCTTTTTAAAATTCATTAGGCAGGTTTCCTGGTTATACAAAATACATTTCTGGCTGATCTTGGCCATATTGGACACAGAGCATCATAAAGGAGTTCAAAGAAAGATATCTGGCTGCACAGTGGAATGTTGGGAAAATCTCAAGAAGTCATATCGTTGGATTGGTTGCTGTCAATCATCTGTCCTATACATCCTTTATTATTTGCCATCTTTGATTAGCTATGTGCACGTGCTGTATGATCCTTCTATATATAGTTTCGTTTTTGTACCCTCAACCTGCTCTCTAAAATCTCTCTTTTATTATATGCTTGTTCGAGCAGGGCCCTCATCAACCTATCATACCTCTCAAAACTTGTAATACAATCAATAAATATGATACCGCACTCAATAGCAAAATGTGTATTGAAATATTGTGCAAAATAGTGTCTGATGTGCTGTTGACTCTATGGGCGCACAAATGAATTGTGTTTTCCCTTTGAATGTATTGTGAACATAGGTTCTGATTTTCTTTTTTTGTACAATATTTCAATACAACATTTTGCTATATTAATTAGAGTGCAGTATCCTATTTATTGATTGATTTTTAGAATTTTGGAGGTAGAATTTCAGGGTGACCTTGATACCTGCACCGATTTCCCTGTTGAGTGCCATCATCATAAATATTTTTGTGTATCAAAATTTGTAATAATTTGTCTCATTTGTTGTTAATTTCCACTATTTATAGCATTGTAAAGCACTGTGGAATAAATATATATAATTTCCTATATAAATTCCAATAATAATAATAATATTATTATTGTGTTTACTTGAATGAATAAATGGTTTAAATCAGCTCTAAATTAGAGAGTCACAAAGACGATGTGGGAGCGCATGGGGTCTCCCACAGGCTATGTCCTCGCAGAGAAGATCATTATACAGTTAGTGTACAGTCAATACCCGCAGGTTACTGACTTTTGCTACATTTGGCCGGCCCTGGAGAGAGCTGTTGGTTGACCTTTAACACTTCTTGTTTAGTCTTCGCAAAGCTGGAACTTTTAGCTACCAAGAACCCCCTATAAATATTGATTCTATCTCTCACTGCAGCAATACTTAACCATAGCCTTAGGATGAACTTCTGATATACATTCTATTTTGGAGCACTAAACATTCACTCTATTTTATATATTTGTGTATAAATAAATGCATTTTATTTAAAGGGAAACTGTCACTTAAATTATACCACAAACTAACTGCTTACTAAAAATAGTGCTAAGATTTTTTTATAATGTGTTTTATTGTCTATATTTATATATTACTGTTTACATACTTTGCTGTCCACCGTTCAACAAAGTATACAAATGTACCGCACATAACACATATGGCACTGCTGAGGAAAATGCCACATAGATCGGAGTTATAGAAACATAGAATGTGATGGCAGATAAGAACCATTCGGCCCATCTAGTCTGCCCAATTTTCTAAATACTTTCATTAGTCCCTGGCCTTATCTTATAGTTAGGATAGCCTTATGCCTATCTCACGCATGCTTAAACTCCTTTACTGTGTTAACCTCTACCACTTCAGCTGGAAGCCTAATCCATGCATCCACTACCCTCTTAGTAAATTAATACTTCCGGATATTATTTTTAAACCTTTGCCCATCTAATTTAAGACTATGTCCTCTTGTTGTGGTAGTTTTTCTTCTTTTAAGTTATACCTTTAACATAGATTCCAGTAGAGAGAAGTACCTTTCTTACTTAACTATTCTACATCATGCACCCCAATGAATGCTAAAATAGTGTTTTAAAGGATGAAGGAACAAGGAATGGTTAGTTTTTTTTAGTGATACCGCATCTTTAAATGTTCTTATATTAATGTCCAAACATCTGAAATATATTGTAGTGGGGTTGATTCGTGAAATAAAAATTGCACTCCAAAATTTAGTTTGCAATTCAGTTTTTAATTCATCACAAGACAATGCAGGTCTGACTTTAATATTAATTAAGCCCTGGGCAAGACTGGGCATCAGCAGGGGCTGTAATGTGAGGGGATGTGGGCTGTAGTGGGGAGGCATGAGCTGAGGGTAAAGTATTTTAAAAAATAAATAAAAATAAATATATTCCCCAAATCCTGTGACTTACCTTGGGCAAGGATGGCAATATTCCTTATCCCTGGTGGTCTGGTGGAAACACACTGCAATGAAGGCTTCCTTGGTGGTCCAGTGTGTATGCTCTCGCGAGTTACATTACAACGTTCTAAACACTGGAGCTCACAGAGCCATGCTGGGCTGTGCACTTTCCAGGCTTTAAGATAGCCACTTAGTATTTAACATAGGAGCGTAGCAGCTGGCCCACACAGAGCGTCCCTGAATAACAGGGGCCTAGCAGGCCCCCTCCCTGGTCAATCTGCCTCGATGTGTAAGGGACAACTGTCGTGGGCCCCTACAAATTATGAGGCTCAGGGTAGTTGCCCCTTTTGCCCTACAGTAAAGACTCTGTATTTAGTGAATACATCTTTGTCTTTTTCAGAGAGATCAAAATTATCTTAGTATATAGTGTCCAAATGTGGCTGTTTGTGAAGAGGCATTGTTTTAATCTCGACCACTGCATAACCGTGATCTGGAACACCCAATGATTGACCATTACCAGAAAAACTCAATGTTTGTCAATGTGAGTCCTGACAGGAAAGCCCTACAACCATCGATTGTTACAACCTACAAGTTCAGACTGAAACACCTTGTTACTGCTCACCCTGCAATCCAGGGCTGAAACGTTTACCTATGGCTTTTGGCACCACTTACATAGTGGGATATGCAATGAAAAGCAAATGGTTGTGATCCAAACTGAATTCTAAAAGTCTTACTGTAAGTTGGATAATTTTCCGCATTGGGTATTTTGCATTTCATGTGACTGCAATAACTTTGATAGTTAGTAAATAACACTTATATTTAGGCCAAATGCACCACAAGATCATCAAACACTCCGGATCATTTTAAAGACATTAGAAGATGTCTGAATGTATATTCCATATTAAAATATTAACAAGCATCTTAAAGTAATTATTTTAAGCATGCCTGCTGAAATTGTTAGATGGCTTGCAATTAAATAATTAATCAAGGCAATATCACTCAGAGGTTATTAGTAATGTCACTGGAGTAGGAATGAAAACTTGTTTGTAACAATTTTTCATATAATCTTTACATTGCCAGAGGGGCGAGTTGCTTTCAATCGTATGATTTTATCCACCCGTGAATGTAATGTGTGGGTGTCTGTATCATGAATCGGTATTCCCTTCAGCAAGAACGCAGGGTTTAGGAAGCCTAATGGGTAGCTGCACAGCCCCAGGTGCTCCAATTAGGTGTACAAATGAAAGCACAGAGATTCAGCCTGGATAGGGTAATCCCAACGGTAAGCAGCTGAAACGTTGTTATAAAGGACCCTAGGCTAGCAATAACAATATACAGGTCACTGTGCAGCACTAGCCTCCAGAGGCGATTTATGGGAACATTTAGGGACATTTTTTTTTAGAAGAACAACAAGCTATATATTAGGTTATTATGTGAGTCAGACATTCACATGGAACGGATGCTCTTATTTTAGTAAAATTCTTATATTTAAAAAGAATTGTGGTATAAACTGTGTGTGTATATGTATAAGTAGACAATTAAAATAAATAGGTAATAATAAGTATTGTAACTAAGAATTCTATAAATGGATAGTATACAGAAAATTATTAATCATTGTGATTATTTCAAGGTTGGCATGGTTTGGATAGTGGGAATGATGTAGTCTGGAATAATATGGTTTTGGGAATAGATAATAAATCTGAGTTTCTTAATATATTTTTACAGAGACCTAAATGATCTGAGCTTCGTGGCGAAACTTCTTCCATTGTAATGTATAACAAAAACAATTCTGCCAAACACCTTCAATAGACTGTTCACAGTGTCGAGGGGTCTTCACTATGATTAAGAAGGTAGCTGCTTGGGATCTGGTACAGGTTGAGTTAAAACAGTTTTCATGAAAACACTGTGCAGGTGGAAAAAAGGGTCCATTTATTATCTGGCATGGAGAGCATGTCGAAAGGGTTGGTGGAGAACCGAGGACAACATGTTGCCACAGACATTGTAAACTAAACATGGGTTGACAAAAGGGGAATTAGAGACTAATGGGAGGGTCATATGGTCTACAGCAGGGGAGGGAGAACTTGTGCAAGGGAATGGGGAAATCCCCAGTGGAAAATAATCTGTGATTGACTAGCAGGAAATGCTAGCAGAATGCTTGGTTGTATAGGGAGAGGTATTAGCAGTAGAAAGAGGGAAGTGCTCATGGCATTGTACAGAACACTGGGGAGACCTCACTTGGAGTATTGTACGCAGTGCTGGAGAGGATATTGATGCTTTAGAGAGAGTTCAGAGAAGGGCTACTAAACTGGTTCATGGATTGCAGGATAAAACTTACCAGGAAAGGTTAAAGGATCTTAACATGTATAGCTTGGAGGAAAGACGAGACAGGGGGGTATGATAGAAACATTTCAATACATAAAGGGAATCAACACAGTTAAGGAGGAGACTATATTTAAAAGAAGAAAAACTACCACAAGAGGACATAGTCTTAAATTAGAGGGACAAATGTTTAAAAATAATATCAGGAAGTATTAATTTACTGAGAGAGTAGTGGATGCATGGAATAGCCTTCCAGCTGAAGTGGTAGAGGTTAACACAGTAAAGGAGTTTAAGCCTGCGTGGGATAGACCTAAGGCTATCCTAGATTTAAGATAAGGCCAGAGACTAATTACAAGTATTTAGAAAATTGGGCAGACTAGATGGGCTGAATGGTTCTTCTCTGCCATAACATTCTATGTTTCTGTGGTTGAAGGCTGGAAAGTTACTGACAGTTGGAAGGTTGGTATTCCTCCAGAAAGAGGTATGACATTTTCAGTTCTATGTAATATGTCATAGATGTCCATTGTAGGCAGCATATAGGATACAGTTCCTCTGTATTTCGAAACTATGTAGCATTTATTTCCTAATTAACCCAACTGCATGCACGTTGGATGAAGCAGGTGCAGAAGTGCTTGGATTGCTGTAATTAGCCTCATAATTAGGCATTGCACAGAGGATGCAAATCATTGATGCTAGCTATTGCAAAACTTGAAAGATGTAGAATCAGCATTGTAAATAGCCCCCGACAATCCTTGGCCCCAGAGCGTATAAAATCATTTGTGTTCTGCCTCTAGCTCAATGAGATGCAGTGACTTGCTCATGCATCCTGTATGGTTGTTTGCATCCTGAAAATCTCAGTTTTCTTCTTTCTAATATTTGTTTACCGCCCCAGGCTCTCACAAAGTATTGTCGAGATTTATTTACTTCAATACATTAATAGGTTTAGTTCGTGTGGCCTCTAAATATTTCTATATTTTATAAGTCTAGGTTAAATTGCTCTTTAAAGAAATATAAAAGCACATATACATTGAAAGAGTGATCACTGACCTCAAGAGCTCACAATCTGTCCAGAGAGAGTGAGGTCTTCGTTGAATCCTTAACAATAGATGTTTATAAAAGAATACCGTAAAATATAACTCACATTCTGTATAGTGTATATAGTGTAGCATACAGAAAGGTATTTTCATGAAGCCTGTGTGATAGTATGTATTTATGAAGAATCATTCTCTCTTGTAATATATCACTATGTCCAAGGTCAGTCACTTCTTGTTGAATTAACCCATAGAATAATGGAGTTGTTTAATATTAAGACATATTAGATGCTCTCAGCCACTGAGAAAGCCCTGTGGCTCATATTAAACAAGATATGCAACTCTCCTGCGTAGATATATTTGAGACTCAGACATGGCAGATTTTGATTGATTGTCTTAATATTTGTATAATGTTTTATTTATTGAAACACTTTTTTTCTGTTCCCCTGTTTCCTCTAATGGTTTAGTCAAAATTGTTTATATCTGGCCAAGAATTAATAGCATGGGGCATTTTTTGATGTGAGAATGGCTTGCGAAGCTCCTCGATGGAGTTGCACGTCCCAAAAAAAACCCCACATGTTTAATTGAATAATAAGCTCATGCCTTAATTCGATCAGAACATCCATTAATCAAGTTAAATATACAGGGTTTCATGGAGCTAATATACAGTTTGTAGCCTAAAGAGGAATTAGTCATGTTTCTATGGCTTTACATTTCACAATTCCTCATTCTCTAATGTCCATTAACCCTATTGTAGCATTTACTGGGGTGTAATGTGTGACTGAGGAAAGTTCATTGTATATTTTCCCTGCATGATCACACAAAAAGGCTTATTCACTAACGTGTGAACTGTCAAGAATTCCAAACAAAGTGAATTTGACATTTTCTGTGAAAATAAGCAGATTGGAAAATTAAAAATATCCAAATCACCTATGTTTACAGCTTGGCAGTTCTGACCCAAAATGGGAAATTCACTTTGAATTCCTGATAATTAGCATGTTATTGGAAAAATAAAATCGGAGAGAATTATTGAGCAGGTCTCAATTGGCAATGCCATCAGAGCATAGCATTCATGAAACCCAAATCTAATAATTACATAAGCTTTCAATTAAATAAGTGACAAAACACTGAAAAGCTACTAACCTTAAGTAACCTATCATAGTGTTACCTACACAGTGGCAATGGTTTAAAATCCGCAGCCTCAAACATGATCTATTCTTTCATTTCTGGCCAGAATACTCGTCTTGACAAAGTACATGTACGATGTACTAATTAAAATAAAAGAATGGATGCTAATAAAAATAATAAAGCGCAGAATTTTCGCCTCCTTTATATTGTACATTTTAACATCATTACAGCTGTCAGAGCTGTTCCCAAGTGTAATGCTTTGCCTCCCCACCCTTGACTAAGTTTTCTTAGTACAATATGCTCATATTGTGTTAATAATGCATTGTGTGAAAACCCTATCTAGGCTTCATTAGCTGCACAACTCTTCTTTTTCTACATACTTGCTAACCACAGAACCATAATAAATTCACTATTTGGTCAGAGTGCGGAAGCGTAACCCTTTACGCTGTGTGTTTCGAGGGATTTGTGTGCACAGCTGGTAGCGTTAATGCCTTTCCTTTCATGCCATTGTTCCTGCAGCTCCATTCTTGTAATAGCAGAGAGGCATGGTCTGTGAGTGCAGTCATTTGGGACTTTGCGGGGAGTGAGCAGAGAGATCTTTGCCATTGAGCGTGCACATCATGTGTACCCCTCTCTATCGCAGACTCTGTATGTGATATCATGGTCATCGAGGGTAAAAAACACCCAAAAAACTGATGCACCATCAGATAAAATGGTCCATGTTCAAGGCTTCATAGGACCTGGGTACTCATCGCAGCTGTACTCATAGGGACCAGTAATGGTCACCCCACTTCTATCATGTGCAAAGTTTTCTGTTTGCTGTGAATTATCTCGTTTTTGACACATATTTGATAAACAGTGGCATTTGTTGATATGACAAGCAACTGAAATAGAGACTGTTTATTCTCAAATTCTCTAGTCGTAAAGGGGCACTTCAGACAGCTTGTTGGAAAGCTTTATGTGTAAAGAGAGCAAGCCCTATGTTTCCATTTTGGAAAAAGTGCAGATTTTAATAGAAATTGTCACTTTTACATTTAACCTTGTTACATCTATCTGGCTTTCAAGCAGTCAAGTCATTTTACTTCCTGGTTTGTTTAGCTCAGTGGAGTTAAACTCAAGAGGCAGCAATTGCTTAGAGCACCTGCCTTGCAAAGACTTCTCATTGAGCTGCAATGAGACGCCTGTGATTGGACAGTAACAGTCTGGGCGGGGTAAGAAGGGGAGGGCTTGCAATAGCTGCAGACAAGATATCTGGGAATATACAATGCATCTCCTGCCACATGTATGTATTGCATCTAATGCAGGCTTTACTGTGTGTATTCTCCTGAGAGACTTTGCTTTGCAGCCCATACTCTGGACATGTATTGCAGCTTCCAAAGGCATTGTGTGTTGCTGTCCTACAGAAAACAGCATGTGATGTCTGAAAGGAGATATATAGCTAGAAGTTCATGGACTGGAAAGGCAAATATATTTTCTTGCTCACAAAACTCACTTCTATCTTTGTGGATGACCCTACTCACATACAGTATGCAATCTATGCGTTTTATTGAGGAACACTGCTGGAGTCACGAGGTATTATCGTATATGTCTGAAACCTCCATCAATATGAGTGTTACAATATGTCAGAATTACCCCCCTACCTCCAAAGGTGAATCAAAAGTAAGGCATTTCCCAAATATCTGTAAGAAATGTTAGCAAAATATGTGATTAGCCTACAGATATTTGGGTGGATCCTTATCATTTTTTTTTTGTATTTTTTTTTTTTTGCGAAGGGCAAGCTACTGAGTTTCTCTAAGCTTTAGTCCGTTCTCATATTCTCTGTTTTTGTTGCAATGCATTAACACGGCTCTCCCCAAGTTCAAAATGTTAATCCAGACGTGGACCCCGTGCTCACTGTGCCTAGAGAGGTATCATCTACACCTCGTTGACTAGACCCAAAGAAGGCCAAAGCAATAGTCTGGGGTTGCTGTATCTCTCGTGCAGAGAGAACTTGCCGGCATTTGAGTTCTAGACTGCCCTTACGGATGGGATTAGTCTAAAAACCTTGGAACTAGTTCTTTCTGTAATGGAACATGTGAGGAAAATTTATTGAGACCTGAGTGGGGATTTATCGAAGGGCAAGCTACTGAGTTCCTCTAAGCTTTTGTCCGTTTTCCGAGTTCTCATATCCTCTGGTTTTGTTACTTTTCTTTAAATAATCTTTTATTAAAGAAATTTTTAGTATATCATATATGACAAAAATGAATAACAATAGAAAGAAGTATTCAATTAATGTGTTACAATCAGACAGTTGATATAAAATCTTCTTATTTATGCAAAATAAATCAAATACACAAAGAAAAGCAAAGATAAATACAAAAACCAAGACAACACAAGTAAACCACCACCTATACAGAGCAGGAGTACTTTCTTACTAATATATCAATATTCCCTTCTTTTTCTCTCTTTTTCCTTTCTTTTTTCTTTCCCTTGGTTTTGTTACTTTTGAGTCACCCTGTAGGTAGGAAGTTATATAACACATGATATCAACTAATATAATTTGCTCATTAGACTTTAAAATTTGTTATGAAAATTTAGTTGTTTTGGCCAAACCTTTATAATGTTTCAGTTCACACTAATTGAACTTCTTCAATGCAATTGAAATACGATTCAGACAAACCAAAATGGCCCGGAAATAGGCCTATTAGTGTACTACTATATATATATATATACAGAAAAGAGTGCTTTAATTTTATGTATGCACAGATCATTATTAATGTTTCAGTCCTCACAAGGACTTTTTTCAAGATAAATGTGTACTGAAAACAAACACATTTAAATAGTGCAGGAGAAATCAAAGTGAGGGTGAGACAGAGGAATGAAAGAGGTTTGGGAGTCATGATGGAAACCAGTGGAGTGAAAAAGCAAATTAAAAGACCAGCACACAAGTCCATCTGTCACCAAGAACACAACGGCACTAGTAGGAGAAATAGACAGAGGTGTGATTCAGACACATAAAGCAATATACATTGTTTCAAACAAGTGCAACCCATGTATCCAATAAATATTCATAAACAGAATGCACCCTCTGTGCTACCAGAAAATAATCACATTTGTAACAAAGTACCAACCCATAACAAACTATCACAAGTTCTCTGTAACTTCGAGGATAAGCGGCATTATTCCAAGTACTCATATAGTAAGAAATAGCTTGTATGGAAGCACTGGCAATAGCCAATAAGACAAGACATGATGTATGCATTAGTATCCCATATACCTCAAATAAAACCAGAAGGGTAGATATATGGACAAAAAACAGGATATTGCAGTATATACGCTTATCTCTGCATGAGTTAACTGTGTACTAGGTTCGTTTCATTGAGTTGTTGCGGGCTCATGGCGTCTAAAGATCCCAAATGCTTCACTGTTCAACAGTCACCCCCTCTGAGTAATTTAGGAATGCGATCAATGCCCTTTTCATGGACTGAAGGCAAGGGTTGGCTGACTTCATAAAAAAAGAGTGGCATTGGATAAACCACAAGCATCATTGCATAGACTGGATCTGTGACACCGTATCCACTCCCTCAAATTGTTATTCATCTTGTCAATGTATGCCATGCCACAGAGTTACAGAATATGGAGCACCACAAAATCAGACACACATACAATTTGGTACCAAATCTGGTCAGATTAGCCTAAATTACATAGTTACATAGCTGAAAAGAGATTTGTGTCCATCAAGTTCAGCCTTCCTCACATGTTTTTGCTGTTGATCCAAAAGAAGGCAAAAAAACCTAGTCTGAAGCGCTTCCAATTTTGCAATAAACTAGGAAAAAAATTCCTTCTTGACCCCAAAATAGCAGTCAAATGTCTCCTTGGATCAAGCAGCTATTACCCCACTAATTAGAAATGATATCCCTGTATGTAAGTGTAGGTGGTTAGAAATCTTGCCAGGCGTAATGTGATTGCAAGCTGTAAGTTCCATGCAGCAATAACAACTTGTATTCTGTGGGTTGTCTGATTTGGTCAAAATACTTGAACTGGTCTTAATGGACCAAAATGTGCCTCAGATTGGAATCCCTCCTATAATTAATCTATGGTGGTCTAGAATAAATATTATGTATATATATTGCAGTACCTTGATAAGCATACATTCTGCCATTTTATTCACAGATCCAGTGACAAGTAACCAACTGAGGGAAAAAATGGCGAGCAGTAAATATATATGTATTTATTAAATATATGGATATATAAATAGAAATGTTTGTACTGATCCAACTTTTTCTGTCTGTTGGTCACTTCTTACTTGATCTATGTCTAAAATCGACATGTAGTGGCTGTCCCATAACCAACAATCATGTTTTTCAATAATAATCATTCATATTTTCTTTTTTTTTCATTTCGGACAGAACTTTAAATCACTAAAGAAACAAACCAGTTTGTTCATTCCTCGTTCTGTGATTCGCACTACATATATAATATATAGTATATAACTAACCAATTTGGACATTATTATTATTATAATCATCATTTATTCTGCAGCTCTTTACAATCATAAAACGGGCATATTAGACACCAAGTAATTTACATACGGAATATAATGCAGACAAAATACCCTATTCATATGAGCTAACAATCTATGCATTTTTCTCATGGGTTTAATACATTTTAGATGTCTGTCTAATGCACCTGCTCATTTAGCAGCTAAGTGAATAAAGAGCAGTATTTCACTAGGTAACACTGTATAATTGAATAATACAGAAAAATATATGAAATTGGATTCGCATGCCTACAAAAAAAAGAGGAAAATAGGCATTTGTACCACTTTTATATGCTCCATGAGTACTTTACATCACAACATGATAAATGGCCTCTAATGGGTTCAAAATTTGCTACACACTGACTGCTGCTTCAAACTTCTCTCGAAAAGTAGGGAACTATCAGAGCAAAATAATATAATAATCCATTTTTTGCAAGTAATTTGAAAAGCAGTAAACATCCAAAATTTACCCTAATTGAGTTTTTTTTGTGTGTTGTTGATTCTCATTTATTTATTTATTTTTTAATCTGCGCCCAATAAGATTTTTTATTTTTTTTCGCAGATATCTGTGCGAGCTTTATCAGTCTACGTAGCGGGTCTTCTTTCTGTAGACAGACCTTCTCCACCCTTAACAGAATGCATTGTTTATTGAATGCATGCATCGAGGTATCTTTTATGATTCTATAATGAAATGTGATTCGTGGCTTTTGTTAAACCCGAGCAGCGCCAGTATTCACAACTGAATTTTTGAAAAAAAAAAAATGTAAATGTACATTTTATATATATAAATATATATAACAAGATTCAAGATGATTTACTCTCCAGTGAAATAAAAGATTAAAAACTAGAAATATGCAGAACCCAAAGGACACAATAGTCTTTTTTGTCCATTATGAAAATGGCAAAAAGCTGATGATGTTTCAGTGTGTCTAATAATCTGCTCACTTTCTCCTGTGTGCAGTGACCCATTTCAGTACAGAATAATTAGCCTTTCAGGCAATGCCGTGTTTCTATTAAATATATATATAAGCTTGCAGGGTGACATTTACTTGTCTGGGTTTTGTAATTATACACAGCACGATTTCTGTTGTATCTTTTTTTTTTTTTGTTTTGTTTTGTTTTTTTGTTTTTTCCTAACAATTCTCTGCATTCATTTTCTGTTGCCGGTAACTCCTTGTTATCCAGATACAATATTATGGGAGAGGTTTTTCAAGATAAAACCGGTACTATCCTGAGGCAAAATTCGAAATAAGGAGCCACCACTGTGCAAACCAATAGAACATCTCTACGTTTAGCACGTGTTTTGCTTTGATATTCAAAGTGATTTCAAATCGAAATTAACATTCAAGGCAGAAATAACATTTAGCTGTCTGAGAGAATTATGTTGCCAACACTTCCCTGTTTGTTGGCAGGGTGTTCATAGTCCATATCCATTGGGTCTTCCTCCAAACCAATGGAAAATGCACTAGTCAAGTGCAAGACTTGTTCTATTGGAAACTCAGTGCAGTGACCACAACTGGAAGTGAATCTGGATCATTGGGATTCTCTTGAAGACAGAGCAAAACCTGAACAATATTGTTGACAATTAAGCATTTCTATGAGATTCTCCGTAATAGTTTATGCATTCTCATGATCCTTTCATATTCAGTAGAAACAGACTCAGAAATTGTGATTTAAAGTAAAGAAGGGAATCCATACTATGGTGCCATACCTCCTAAAGATCATGCTGGGACAATCGGTTTGGAATGGGCAAGGCCCTGAGGAGCCATGCCAATAAGGGGGAGCTATGCCAATAAGGGGTCCCCTTGCGGGGCATTGCCTCTAAAGGGTGGACTTGCTCGGAACAGGGGCAGACCATTCATTGACAAGCTGTTTGGTTGTCCCCCAGCTTTCAGAACCATGCAGAGAGTGCTGCAGAAGCACTATCTGCGTGGTCCTAGTACCTGCTGCATAGCATGAATACAACAAGTAATGCGCTCAATCTTGCTACCAAGGGACAGTTTCCTGATGTCCACAGATGCGGGTCACAAGGGAACTAAAGTGGGAAGGTGGGACAGGAAACTGGAAGTGGGACAGTTGGAAGGCATGAATTTATTCTGCGTGTTTCCCTGTTTCTCTTTCCAAAAACAACGTAACCACTACCGAATCTGATGCAAAGCGCCAACTGATTGCGCCAATATAACCACTTTTCTTTTTCTTTCTGGATAACCCCAAAATGTTTCCACTGCTGTGTTTGGGCAAAACCTACAATAAGAACTCTGTGTACTGTAATCAAGGCTGTGATACTCATTTTAGCCAATGTGAGCCTGACAAGAAAGTTTATAAAGTTCTGTTTAGTCAGCCAAGATCTGCTTCCAAAATCCTTTCCCATTTCTTAGAGCTTGATAAAGCCTGACTATAGCCGCATAGCATGGTGTTCAGAGCTTGTTTCATATAAAGGGTTTGATTATTTTATAAGAGATGAGAATAACTCGGGTAACCAATAGCAATCTCTCCATCGATTTTTATGCAAGAACTGCTATCCAGTCACCAGAGTTAAGTTTATCTCTCTCACGGTAGTCCGTGGTTTCCATTATTTTAAAGTGCATTGCTTGTATTAAATTGCAACATTTCTCCTGTATAAAATAAAACCTGTTGGAACATTTACATTGGGATGGATTCTCAACATTCACATCGAACTAAATTAAAAGCATATATATATAAATGAGTATGTCAACTGCAGTGGGTGTACGCCTGGTCCGTGCGGTCCCACAATTGTTACATTATTGCAATTTTATTACGTCTCTTTTAAGGCAGGCTTTCTATACAGGAGAAATGTCTATTTTATCTATAGATTGTTAAACATTGTAGAAAAAAGAGTGTGTTTTTAGTAAAATATTAAATAGTTTTCAGACCACCCAATGGTTGTAACTCCTCTGTGGCTAAGATTTAACAGTTCTGACCTTTGTTAAACCGATAACATTTTAACATGTTAAATCAGATATCGTGCCATTCTCTCTCGCTCTAATCATAAAAGCGCGGTTACAGTTCAACGTGCACCAAGGTAGGTCCTTAATGCAGTGTGGTTATTTTAGGCAGTGTGTATCAGAAATGAGTGAGCAGATTCTTACTGACTGCACAGTTGGAAGATCATCTATATGCTAAAGCCGTGTTCATTCCTGAATCACTCTGGGGGTCTCGAGGGACACGACTCCACTAATGGAATGAGAACAGAGTCCTATGTCTCATACTTGATTTAGCTTAGTAATAATTTCATTGTCAGCCAGTTAACTGATTGAGAGGTTGGGGGTTATGTTTGTTCTCAGAAATTAATCACACAAACTGAAATTTATTGTTTATATTAAATATAATTGCCTTACTTGATGTGCACGGAATCTTAACATCACTGTTAATACATAATTGCCAAGATTACATTGTTCCTACAGGTCTTTACCACATTTAAGTCACAAACTGTTCACACTGTGCTTCATAATCGAATGTTTATCTGGTAAGAAATCAAATGCATTGTTAAGGTTTCGCAACTCAAGAACTAGTCGAAATTATTATAATGTTCATTTTTATGTTGTGTTTTTTTTTTTTTTTTTAACTCCATAACGAGTCGACTTGAATCTAACTTCCTATCGGAAACTTTATGAAGCCAATATTTCCATTTTCTATACCTTTATCCAAAAAAAAGCAATGTTTTTGTTTATCTCCCTCTTTGTTATATCCACATATCTGTATGTTTTATAATAATTATTATTATTATTACTGCGTTTTATCGTTGCTGTTTGTAATATTCGAAGGTTCCTGTTATTTTAGACATGGTGTCTGTGATCTCTCATACTGTCAGTTGTTTGAACCAGTCTTGCCAACAACAAGAGATACACACACAAAAAAAATGGAGCAATATCTAGTGTTTTCTCATTTTCAACGTTATGGAAAAAAAGAGCATTCTTAATTGGAACCTTGGCAATGTCTGTCTTTTTTATTCTGCAGAAATGCTGAAGGAATTGAACCAACAGCGCAAAGCGAAAGACTTTACAGATCTGAAAATTATTGTTGAAGGCAGAGAGTTTGAAGTCCATCAAAATATTCTAGCTTCCTGCAGCTTGTATTTCAAGGACCTGATTAAAAGGTTTGCCTCCCTCCCAGCTGTGATCTGGTCTGTTCTTTCGTAGGGCGCATATATGTGGCTTTTTTTTTCTTGTTTTTTTTTTTCCTCCTGTTTCTTGCAGGTCTGCGAAGACTGAATCTTCTGTCACAGAAGCCAGCAGCCATTCTTTCCAGTTCTCTTGAATGTATTTTAAAACAAAGCACTCACTCAAAAAGTATTTTGTAACGTGTTATTACTCCTGCGGAGCAATTACCTGTAATCTAACCCCCCTTTTTTATTTATTTTTTTACTTTTATTCATTTATTTTTTGTTTGTTTGATCTATATCCACCGCCCCTTTTTAGCCCCGTTAAAATTTGATCCTTTAATTAGCTAAGAAAGTAAAACTTCTTTAGCACCGAAAGAGGTTAAATGTGACAGAATTAAGTCAGACCAGTTACTGGTGTCAAGAATTTTGGATGGTGGGACCTTAAGGAGTTTACAAAAAGCTGCAGTGATTACAGTCACAACATACTGATAGGATAGGGCACCACAACATATTATTCAGCCAGGTCCACATAACCATATCCATTTCTATTTAACATCACAATGATCTGAAGGCAACGGGGTCCACAGATAAAGCACAGAACAGTATCTTCTGTAAATAAAGAGAAAAAGTCCATGCAATTGTACAATGCTGGTCAACATGACGTATCATAGGTCCCTGGCTAATTGTCTATGTAGCCAATTTAGGAGATTAATGAGTCATCAGTAATTTAGAGCAAAGCTTATGGCAGTCTGTACACATCAACTTAATTGTCTTTTAGCAAAAGTACAGATAGCATCAGAAATCAATGGCATTCTTTGTAATTAAGTGTAATTTCTGCCTAACCCGTGAAAGTATTGTTCCAATTTGTAGAGGAACTTCATCTAGATAAATTTCATCATCTCCAGCTAGCAGAGTCTTGCGGGTTTTTTTCCTTTCTTATCTCATCGCTATTGACGATTCGTTATTAATAGGACATGCAATCACTCTTTTTTTTTTTCCCCCATCACATTGATTTTTTCATTTGTGTTCCTCATGTACCTGAATCAGGATGACGACATTTTTATAATTAGCGTGATAGAGTAGCAGAGTCAGGGTGGCGGTGGGGACTGGGGCTACGGATAATGCTTGTTTTATCTCACTTGTCAACAAATTAACCCCTTTATGCATTCTTTGCCTTGCAGTGCATCAACAGGCAAAGTCACACATCGGAACAGTGTTCGATGAAGACACCTTTACCTTGCTTGCTACTTAACAAATTAATTAAATATGTGTTGGCTAAAATATTAAGACTAACAATATAGCGGTCATGTTTTGTTTCAGGCTATTGATGCAACTGCTCCTTTTATGATATATTCTGCTTTTTTCTGGTTTTGAAAAAAGTTTTGAACGTCTTTCACTCTTCTGATATGTTGGTTCAGAATGCTGTAATTTGCCATCTGTAGGCAGGGTGGACTACAGATGATATTTTATGGCCATTGTTTGTTGGAATGTTAACAGCTAGCTATAATGGCGTAGTTAGTTGGGTTTTGCCCTGGAGAATGTATAACAGCTCGATGTGGGAGATCTGTGCATTTTTTCCCTTTTTGTAGCATTGTATTTATTTACCTTTCTACCCACATCACCTGCTTTTACTTGATGACCAACGCTGTCACATATTCTGCTATCAAAATGTCAGGTTGGCCAGGAGTAAGTGTTTTACTTTGAAATTTGTAAAAGCAGCGGTTCTTTCTTTACCCACGTACAGCCTTTGATATCAATAACACAGATACCAATTTAATAGTCCAGTCTACGCATAAAATGTTGTTAACCAGAGAGGTGGTTTTATGCGTTTAACTACACCGTTCTTATACCATATCAGAGGGAATAAATGACTGTTGCTCTCCCACTTTTGATAGTGAAAAATCGTGTTGTATAAGTTTTCCAGGTGGTAGGACTGACCATCTTTGAATAAGTACCCATTGTTTTTGCCACAGCTATTTTTTTGTGTTTTACTGCCTTGCAGACCACTTGAGTTAACACAAAAATAGACATTGCACCAGGTGGAGGTTTATACATTTGTTGTTTTATTTTGTCTCCTTTGTAGGCTCCTGTGACATTTCTGCCTATATGAGCATGTGCCTGACCCTTACCGTATGGTAAGGCTCACTGCATGTGCACTGTTGTCATTATAAAATATGTATACTCGAGAAATTGTAAAATTTGTTGCGGATGCTGGTTTTGGCAAAAAGTATCTAGACCTGAGGATGACATTCTATGTTTCAGGCAGGGTAGGCTATGGCTCTCCCAGATTGTTCCACTATAGGCTCCACCTCTATATGATTTCCATATTATAGCTGATACCTCCTTCTTTGGCACAAGGAAGTGAGGGATCTACAGTCTAAAACATAACAGCTATGCAGAAGTTTACAAAAGCAACTAGGTGCAATTTGGACGTTTGTTGAAAGTGGACATAGGTCTAACCCCATTTCTGTTCATAATTTCTTGTTCCTATGTGATAGGTTCATCTTCAAGTGATTGCAAATGATATTTGTCCTTTTCCCTCACTTTTCAAATTAGAAAACTCTTTTCGTCATGCTGATTGATAGAAAATATTTAAAAGATCCCTAACTGCACCCAACCAATTTGACTCACTAAAGTTGTCTGGATGCAGTGCCCCTATAATTTTAACCCTGAAACGTAGAACATTGCACTTTTGCAGAAACCAAAATGTCTACATTGCAGGGTTAATCACACCTCTAGTGGCTATCTAGAAGACAGGTGCTTGTCCGACAAAGACCAAGTGAAACTTGGTCATGTGACCAAATGCTTCTCATAGTAATGCATTGAATTTAATGCTTTCCTATGAGAAGCATTTGATTGGATGTGCATGCAGCACTTGACACACATGTGCATCAGTCCCGATAGCTCCTCAATGAGGATTATTGGATTGGACCATCGGCTAGAGAGTGACACCTGCTGGATGACGTCACCGGATGCGGAGTGGGCAGTAGCACCACCGAGGTAGTGTCAGAGAAAAGGCAAGCAAAACATTTGTTAAACAATTTTTATTGCAGTTGGGTGAGCTCTAATCTAATTATGAAGTAGGGCACTATGGCGTTTGGAATACAGGATTATGTTCCTAATGCTATAGTATACCTTTAACTTTGCTGAGATCATCATAGACATTTCTCTTGATCCTCCGTCAACCTATGGAAATATTTATCTGTTGGAAGATCGTCATTGGAGCTGAAGTCTTGAGCTGGTAGAGGTTTACTTGCATTTCATTTATGTGCTTCTTTTCGTTGCTGACTTATCCTGTGTTGCCTTTTCCACATTGAGCTTTAGTATTCAGAGCGAACTCTTATAGCTCTTATCAGTTCTAAGTACAGAGGCTACTTATTTAGCAGATAATAGCAATGGATGGAGCCCTCTAGCCCTTTTCTGTAAAAATGTGTTCCTGCTTCTCTGTGTTTATGCTTCAAAATTCAATTTATTTTATCACTTAGTGCAAGAAATTCATCAAAGTTTTCTCCCCTCTGTGCTATGGACTGCTGCCAAGTTCTAAAATATACTGTACGATTTTATTTAACTGATGGTTAACTCTGCCCCTGCTATGGGAAGAAGTTGGAAGACACATAAGGGTCAAGCTGTGGAAATGCAGATTGATAACCCTCTCAGAGCTGGGTAATTATCATGTTGTAAGTAAAGTCTAGACATCAGTCCTGAAGGAGTTAAAAACGTTATTACAAAAATGTTATTGGGTGAAAATCCACTAATCTATTTTCAAAAAATATTTACTAGAAATTTTTAAGCGTATAAATGATGCTCATTATTACTCTCTTGTTTAAAAGCAATAATTTATACAATATATAATCTTAATAGATATAGAGCAATTTAGATAGTGAGATAGATATAGTACACTGTTGAACTAAGCAAAATCAACCAGTGTCAAAGTGCAAAGAGAGCAATTCTAGGGCAATGTGCTAAATTTGAAGCAATCGATGGAAAGATTCCATTGGCTACTTTTTGTGATTGTCCCACATTTATGTTGACAAATGGGTCCTCTTTTTCTGCTAGTTCCTGCTAAGGTGTAACATGGCCATATTTTATTTTCCACATGTATAGGATTTCCATAACTCTTTCAGAACTTCTACTTGTAATAGTTTTTAGTTTTGATAGTGTAAATCGAGTACATTTTCAGTAGTCTAAACCCTGAGAGGAGTTTCTTGAATTCCATCCTCTCTGATACCCTTTTATAGCCCTTTCATGGTGGGTGATGTTGTAAGACTATCCTAATATATGTTATTTGCCTTCCCCTCCTCACAAATTTTAAAAATATTAGTGTCATATATATATATATATATATATAGAGAGAGAGAGAGAGAGAGAGAGAGAAGAGAGAGAAGGAAATCAAATAATAAGCTGGTTGGCAGTTCACAATTTCTGATTATTTATAATTAGTGATGTCCCGAACGGTTCGCTTCATTGTGAAGCTGCATTCATAGTGAGTTGTCCAGGAGATGGGAGGGTCTGCTGCTGATTGGCTGGAATGTGTCAGCTGACTGTGAGGTACAGGGTCAAAGTTTACTCAATGATGAGTCTGTGGCGAACCGTTCGGCGAACCGCTTGTGACATCACTATTTATAATGTTCAGTGATTATTATTTAAAGGGAAACTATCAGCATTGCAATATGTGGGTGATAACTTTAAGTAGATATACATATGATCAAAGCATTGCGCCAGTGAATCAAGCAGCAAATTAAAATATTACATTGTATTCCAATTTCAATATATGTCTGATATCAAGATAAGTTGGCCCATAATTCATTAGGAGTATGTTGTATTGCAGCCATTTAAAAAAAATAAAAAAATTCAGGTGTCAAAGAGCTTGGCATACTTGATACTGGTAGTCTCTTAAAGTACTAACCCAGCAGTATGTGAAATATTTTGAAAAAAAAAATCAAAAAACATAAAACTTAAAATAAAAAATAATGTAATTAAAAACTAACATTTTTAAACATTTTAAAAGCACATTCATTATTTAACTTAAATTAGCAGTTAGTGATCAAAAATCAATGCTTTTATAAAAAAAAAAAAATTGTGATCATAAAGTACACTCCAGTTTGACTTGCTATTACCACAGGAAACGTCTTCAGTATTTTTATATGTTACATAATTTTTAAGTTTCAAAGCTTTTTAAAATTGTTATGCGCTTAGTAAACTTTCACATCTCAAAAAGTTTAAAAACAACATATTTTTTCTGTATCTTGAATATATTAATGTGAATAGACAGCAACCTTTGAGATGCAAAAATACTAGATATTAAAACATGTTAGTTTTCTTAAAACTATTTTAACTACTCTTGCCTTTTGAATTTTCTTATTTCACAAAAATATTTTAGTTTTCCATCTTTCTGTCATTTCTTTCCCCCTTCCAAGTCACACTAAAGATAAAAAGATTATTCTACTAAAATAATATTAAATAAATAAATACATAAAAAGAGAGTTGTTTGGGGGAATATCAATGCACTCCAGGCTCCGTGATCTGACATAAAATACAATTTAAAATAGTCAAATGTCTGGTAAAGTTACTGACTGAGTTAATCTGTGTATTCTTTGTTTTGAGTTAGTTTATATATCTCTTTGAACATGTAACTAGTCTTTGAAAAGCATTCTAGTGCATCCTTTACTTCCACAAGAAGTGGCGGCCATTTTGTAAATTCTCTGCATACACAAATGGCAAACTACAGGGTTATAAAATGGAAGGATAGGCGGACATGAATTAACAAAATATTGAACGCAAAAGTTATTCTTTACTAAATAATTGGAACCTTAGACTTAGATGTTTCCCATGTGTTTTTGTTTTTTTCTAAGTTAAAGGATTAATTTAAGCAACAAAACACTTTAGCTTAATGAAGCAGTTTTAGTGCATTGAACATGTCCCTGCAGTTTAACTGCTCAAATCTCTGCTATTTAGAAATAAAATCACTTTTGATTCTGTTTATGTAGCTCTAGCCACACCTCCTGCGGCTGTTATTTACATAGCCTGCATGAAAAAATGTTTTAATTTGCAATCAGATTTTTATAGCATAGTGTGTTAATTTTAGAAGTTTTGTCCTGCTCTGTAATCGAACTTTAATCATACACAGGAGGCTCACACAGGGTCTAGAGCTGGAGATAATATACCGTATTTTCCGGAGTATAAGACGACTGGGCGTATAAGACGACCCCCAACTTTTCCAGTTAAAATATAGAGTTTGGGATATACTCGCCGTATAAGACTCTTCCAATGCACACCAAATAAAAATTAGCCATGATGTACAGTGAGCTACACAGCAAGACATAAAAGGACCACTATAGTGCCAGGAAAACATACTTGTTTTCCTGGCACTATAGTGCCCTGAGGGTGCCCCCACCCTCAGGGTCCCCCTCCCGCCCGGCTCTTGGGAGAGGAAAGGGGTTACCTTTTTCCAGCGCTGGGCGGGAGCTCTCCTCCTCCGATCCTCCTCCGTTCCTCCCATTCGGCTGAATGCGCATGCGCGGCAAGAGCTGCGCGCGCATTCAGCCGGTCGCATAGGAAAGCATTTACAATGCTTTCCTATGGACGCTTGCGTACTCTCACTGTGATTTTCACAGTGAGAATCACGCAAGCGCCTCTAGCGGCTGTCAATGAGACAGCCACTAGAGGAATTGGAGGGAGGATTAACCCATTTGTAAACATAGCAGTTTCTCTGAAACTGCTATGTTTATAAAAAAATGGGTTAATCCTAGCTGGACCTGGCACCCAGACCACTTCATTAAGCTGCAGTGGTCTGGGTGCCTAGAGTGGTCCTTTAAATAATGATAATCTGAAATAGCATTTAAAGCCCAGGTATGTGCCAGGCTGTTTGGGCATATAATCCATGCCTGCTGGTCTAGCACACAGGAGGCTAATTGCGATATATTCTTTTTAATCCCCCCTCCATTTTTTTTAATCCCCCTCCATTCTTTTTAATCGGCCCCCATTCTTTTTAATCCCCCCTCCATTCTTTTTTAATCCTCCCCTCCATTCTTTTTTAATCTCACCCTCCATTCTTTTTTAATCTCCCCCTCCATTCTTTTTTAATCTCCCCCTCCATTCTTTTTTAATCTCCCCCCTCCATTCTTTTTTACTCACCCCCAATTTTTACTCCCATTTATTTTTACTCCCACCCCCACCCTCCATTCTTTTTACTCCCCCCTCCCTCCTTCTCACCTCCCCTTCCCAGAGTGGGTGGCCGAAGTGAGCACTCAGTGTGCACTTCCTTTCAGTCCCGCCGGGAACAGGTAACTGAGTTTCCTGTACCGCGCGGTACCCGGCCGGACTGACAGGACGAAGAGGAGCTCGCCAACCCACTCTGCACAGGGACGGGGAGGTAAGAGAGGCAGTGCGGCAGCCGCCTGAGCGCTCTCTTTAGAGCGCTCAGGCGGCTGCAATATTAGCATACCCGGCATATAAGACGACCCCCCACTTTGGAAAAGATTTTCCAGGGGTAAAAAGTCGTCTCATACGACGGAAAATACGGTATTCTCAATTTAGCACATCATGCAGGTTTTAACATTAGATCTCTATGGAACTATGTAGGGAGACTGTGTAGGTCACATAAAGGAAGGTGTGACTGGGGTTACATAAACAAAGTGATTTAACTCCCAAATGGAAGAAAATTTAGCAGTGAGACTTCAGGGGCATGATCTATACACCATTAAGCTATAGTTGGTTTTTATAGTGTCCCTTTAAGACGAGTGATATCACATATATGCAAGGTTCTACCAATAGTATATTCTGGTACCATCACTGTCTGTTATATTGGGTTATCTGTTATGACCTTTAAGAAATAAACTATGCACCAAGAAGAAAATAGGGTCATTCTTTTAATGTCAAAATTGTATTAAAAATTGATATCTGTCCTGTTCTGCAGACATTATTTATAGGCCCCAGCACATTCCTTTCTCAATGTTTATTTTATGAAAAGGCAAATAGTATTTGAAATGAAAGAAGGGGGCTTGTGTGTTCTTTTATGTATTTATTTTTTTTTTACTTAAAACTCCCTATTCACATTTTCTGTGAAGTTATTACTTCAAACTCGGTGAGAGGAATTTAGCAGCAAAATCGACCATGTTTCATTTAGCTTAAATTGTTTGTCCAGCAATTTTAAATAAATGAAAATACTCTACTTTCTAGAAAGGACAAAACAGCTGTGAATCAGAAAACAAAAAAATTTGTGTAACACGACAAACTATAATTGGAAACAAAAAATGAAAATGATGCTGGTATATCTCCCTCCCACAAACCCAGACGCCATGTCAGCTAGATTGTGGGTTGACAATGAATGAGGGCTCTCATTGACACCATGTTTTTTCCCCATAAATAGGGATCTATCACATCTTTGAAATGTATTGCACTCAATAAAATATTGAAAATCCCCTTTAATTTGTGATAACCATTTTTTCATGAGATGAGATGCATTGTCTTTTAAATTTATATTAAAGATTTAGCAAATAGCATCTTAATTTATTTCAGACAAGTCAAAGCCAGGGCCATAATTGCAAATGAACAGAAGAAATAGAAACATTGTTTAACCCCTTAAGGACCAAACTTCTGGAATAAAGAAGAATCATAACATGTCACACATGTCATGTGTCCTTAAGGGATTAATGTCTCCTCTTCTCTAAATGTTTTCTCTATGCTGACTGACAGGTGTAAAGAATAGAGCATATAACAATGATTGACAGGAAGCTAAGATGGAGGCACCCAGTTACAGGATAAAGAGGTGTTGATTTATACATTTAATTGTATTTTTCTCACCTGGCAAATTAATATTTGCCAGATACAGGGATAAGTTAACATAATCTTAAAAATCCTGAGAAGTGAGTGTTTCCCTTTAAGTGCTCTGTGGGATGGAATGTTAATAAAATGCATCTGAACCTATTAATATTCTGTCGTTGGAGTCTACTGATTTCCACCAGTACTCTGTGGGATGGAATGTTAATAAAATGCGTTGGATCCTATTAATATTCTGTCGTTGGAGCCCACTGATTTCCACCAGTGCTCTGTGAGATGGAATGTTAATAAAATGCGTCGGATCCTATTAATATTCTGTCGTTGGAGCCCACTGATTTCCACCAGTGCTCTGTGAGATGGAATGTTAATAAAATGCGTCGGATCCTATTAATATTCTGTCGTTGGAGCCCACTGATTTCCTCTAGTCTTGCCTGCAAAACACATGCACAAAGTATAAAAAGTATATATCCACGTAGTTATAGAGTTCACACCAAGTATAGTAATTTTGTGAACAGTGAAGTGTCTTCCCTACACATTTTTTTATATTTGCCAGTTACGTAACCAGCTGATTAGTGGCTGCTATTTCTCTGCCAAAAATTACAATTTGATCTAATTTTATGGCTTTGGTGCTACATAGCATCTACAAAGTAATTAGTAAGTCTTCAGGTCAAATGTTTTCCATAAACAATGGATTATATCTATTGCTTAAAACAATATAATTATTGCAAATTATTTTTTAGCAGAAGGAATGTGATAAAGAATTCTAAACGCTTAACATTAGTAGAATTTACAAGTGATGTTGCAAATGTGTTAATTTACGACTTTAAAGTCTATGTCACTCAAATGTAGAAGATGCAAGGACAGCAATAAAAACAAATAGTGACAGTGTTCTCTAATAGTCAAATAGTACATAACATAGAGAACTTAAACAACAAAGTCAAAAAATATATGTAGGTACAAACTCCCAAACAAAATCTACGTGCTCTTTTGCAAGTTTACAGTCTTTCTTTTCTAAAAAAAAAATAGAATATATACATTTGTAAACTCAGAAAAATCCATAAACCAAACAAGCCTTGAAGATAAAAATAAATAAATCTATAAACATATATTTAGCCGTCATTTTGTTGTAAGGTCTGGGTTGTTTGCATAGAGCTGGAATATAAATTTTGACAGTTTTAGCTGTTAAGAACAGTATTCTGCTCATCACATTTTTTGAATAACTGTCACGATTAAAAATATGTGTCCGCCTCTTCGACATTTACCGAAATTCTTTCAGATAGTAAAGATGCTAGCATTAGAGACAGCAATTTGTGTAGAACCCTTTTAGTGCGAAAAATATCTTCAAATATCTTCTCCTCTAGGGGAAAAGTAAATTCTATAAAGTACGTCTTCCCGTATCCGCTTGCTGGGTTTACTGTATTTCCAATGAACTATGACCCCCTTTAAAAGCTAGATGCTTATCCAAAAACAGAATAATGCATTTAGGATTGTTGATATAAAACACGCAGACGTTTCAAGTTACAATCAAAATATAACACTAGCAAGTGGATCACACTGCTTCCTGGATGCAGTGTTAAAAAAAATATATACGATTGAGCTCTATAATGTTTTATATAAAGAATTACGCTTTTTGGAAGCGACCCATGAATTTCCATAATAACCATTGGAAATAGTAATATAAATAATAGATCCATTTTAATATCACTGCATTACTGTAGTCGTGGATTCTCTTTGGATCATGATTGTTTAATATTTATAAATTTGTTTGGATTTTCTGTGGCTTGTAGTATTATATTACATAAAGCCGGGTCATTGCTAGCATGCTGTAGATAATTCATAAAAAAGTTTAAAAAAAAAAACGTAAAGAAAGGAAAATAATGAAATGGAAAAATATTGCAAATGTGTTTTCTTTTTTTTTTTTTTAAATCTCCAGCTTAGGGAAATTTTGTGGTGTGATATATTACTGAATGGATTGAGCTATTCACATATAATCTTCTGCTACATTTATCAACAGGTAAATTCCAAGCACAGTATCTGCCTATCCTTTTTTTACAATTGTGTGTTCCTTCCCCTGTTTCTCTGAATTCTATTGCTTATATCTTGACATGCGCATCGTCGTCCATCATGGCATATTCCTGATGTTACCCAAATAACTTTATTAAAGGGACACTATAGTCACCTGAACAACTTCTGCTTAATGAGGTTGTTCAGGTGAGAACTATAGCTCTCTGCAGTCTTTCTCATGTAAACAAATACAGTGTTTACATTGAAAGCTAGGAACACCTCCAGTTGCAGTCACTCAGAGTGAACCAGAGGGGCTTCTGAGTTGATGGAGGCATAATATGCCTTCATCCACTCAGATCTGCTGTGCACAAGCATCCTGTGATTCAGTATCTCCTCCCACTGCATGCAGACACTGAACTTTCCTCCTAGAGATTCATTGATTCAATTCATCTCTATGAGGAGATACTGACTGGCCAGGGCTGTGTTTGAATCATGCCTCTGATCTGCCTCCTTGTCAGTCTCAGCCAATCCTATGGGGAAGCACTGTGATTGGATCAGGCTGTCACATGTCAGCATACTGCTTGTTTTTCCTGAGTCTAACAGCATTCAGATTTACAGCTTTTGACTTGAATACGGTAAGATTTTTACTATATTTATGGAGGCATGAGGGGCCCAGGGGGGGGCTAGATGGTCGTGTTAACACTATAGGGTCAGGAATACATGTAGTTGCACTGGTGACTATAGTGTCCCTTTAAAGAAATACAGACACAATAATTTTTGGGCAAAATTATTCCACGGCTTTATTAAGATATAATTGATTTAATAAGGTCATTGTCAACAAACATTTAATATGACATCACCCCCAGCCACCATTTAACATAACTATACCCCCAGACAATGACCCAAACAAAATTAACAGTAATGCATCCATACAACCGTATAACATTAATATAAATAACATAAACCATTATCACAGCCACCAAGGGCATCCATTTCCAACTGTACGGGCGTACCAAGGCGCCCCTACACCCCCAGGTTCGGAGCTACGGACAAGCTCGAACCTACCAAACCAAATCCAAACATAAGTATTCCTCCTGAACTATCCCACCTACCAAAGCCAACCTACCCCCCAATTATCCTATCCATCCCCCGCTGCCGTGACCAAAAGGGAGAGCAAACCAAACATTCTATTGACTATTCCAAACCAAAAGGGCTGGTGGGGGGGACAGCTACACGAAGGTAAGAATTTTAATTTAAAATGGATCCCTACTTAAAATGTCCATTATTTATATGAAGATTCCTTAGGACACACCCCTTATTTGAATTCCTCCAATCACACAACCCCTTTCTCTATATGCCTGCCTCCTAGCTCTGTCAGGGCCCATTCCTTTGCTGTTCCATGGGCTTCATTACTAATCATGGCACCTATAGGCAAACCATTTGGTGACATTACACTGAACGTCCCCTTGTTTAGAGGTGCACTAGACTACTTGCCCAACTGTCTGAGGTATCCTGTACTTTTGCATAATTGAAATACTTGGGTGAGATAAAAAGGCTTTCAGGGTCATTTCACTCCTGTACTTTCAGGAATGAAACTACTGATGCATGCTCAACTACCTATCCCTTAAGCACTGACTAAGCAAGGTTGATGGGCCTTGTACAGCATTCGCACTGAAAACAATGGCAAATCTGGTATAGGCTGAGAGTTCTTTGTTACTTCCTTGTTTCTGCACAGCCTGCAAACTGTTATATACATTTTAGGCATAATTGTTTGTTGCATTTTCTGCATGAAAATGAATATATCTCCATACTTGAGTATGCCTTTTATTATAAGAAAAATAAGTGTGATTTAAAGAAAAAAAAAATCATAACTAAAAATACAATCACGTTCCTGTAGATTAAGATCCATCGATTGAAGAAATATATTGAGAAAGATATATAATGGTGCACAGTCAGATTTACCGGCATATGCACTAACCTTACCCTGAATCCATTAAGACACATGGACTCCACAACTTAATTAATTAATTAAGGAATAACAAATCGGGTCATTGCCAACAAATATTATTAAAGCCAACATTCCCCATATACATAACATACCCCTGGCAATGACTCCACAATAATAACAATCTAATTAACATATTAACACAGAAACTGGCCGTCCAATATGACCAACAGGTTAGTTTAGGTTTAGTTAAGATGGCCACTTCACAAAATTGCCGGTATAAATACTCCCATCGTAGCTCCTTTCTTCCCCTCCCCCTCCCCCACCCCCTTGCTAGCTGTCACTCAACTTCCCTTGGCTGTTATGCCTACCTCCTGGCTCTGACAAGGCCCACTCCCCTAGCTGTGCTGATCCCTGGGCTACATTACTGACAGTTTCATGATGTTTGTTTCAGCTCACTGCAACATTGTCAATCCCTGTTACATTATTTATGGAGTTTATATTTGTATCTAGAGATACAGATAGAAATTATTGTAACTCTAATGGTTGGCTTGTATCTGTTCACAACTTTTAGCAGGAGTTGATCTAAAAACCCTTATGAAAGATTGATAACACATTGATTTTTCATGATGAGCCATAACTTGTCTTGCTTTAACCCACCGAATTCAGAAATATTGTTAATTTTAACTTTCTGAACTATATAAGGTATACCTACTAAACTGCTTATTCTAGCTTGCCTTGGGTCATTCGTGTTCATCTAGGTGTTAGCATTAGAAAAGACCACACAGAATGTGTTGAAGGTCACAGCTCTAGACCTAATGAACTTGAACATTTGACCTTGACACTTTTAATGCCTTCTATTCTAGATCTTAAAGCCCAGCTTGTCCTACATGCAAATTAATAACATGTACAGATTTAGAAATTGCATAGTAAATTGTAAATACTTCCACCAGTGTGAACAAATGTCAAAGTGTTTCTTTAACTCCTAAAAATAAACTGCTTGTGCTAAACAATGCCACCCACCTATTGTGTGGGTCTTCTATACTGGTAATGTTGTTTTCTCTCGCTAACTTAACCCTTTTAGTGCCAGTGTGCAACACATTAAATTAGGTTCACATAGGCTTTATTAATGTTAAGATACTTAGATACAGCAGTACAATAATGAAATAGGTGTAGATGTGAGACTCGCATGTCTCAAAGCAGTTAAGGGAGAATGCAATAATACATGCAAAGATTCATATGCAGTGTTTTCAAAAAAACACCAAACATAAGCAATAACCGTACAGAGTTATAGAGGTTTTGGAGCCTATGAACTATTTCTAAGCATATAGGAAGAGCGTGTAAGCCCCATTGGCACCTGCCACGTGCAGACCCCGTTGAACAAATAATTCACCAGTGATCCACGGTAGTCGAGTGGGTCCGGGCCGGCAGGGGTCCCCCAAAACACAGCGAGCACCTCTGATTAGTCAGCCTCGGGAGTGTACATATGTAGGTGTCAAGAGCTAGTGTGGTGAAATTGTGGTGTGAGGCATAGGCTCTGATTGGAGGTGTTATGAGTGCTTGTGCGTGTATCCACCCTGGTTTTCTGATAGCCTATGTCACTACTAAGTGGGTTTTTCAGTGTTAGTCCAATATTTTACCTGTATCAGGTAGTGTGACCAAACCACGGGGATCACTCTATGCTGACCAGGTCCATCCAGATTGGCGCCCGTAGGGCCACCTTTGGGAAGGTTCACAAGGCTTTATGAAGGTTAAGACGCTAAACTATAACATCATAACAGTGCAGTTGGTGCAAATGTGGGACTTGCAGGTCTCAGAGCAAGTGAGCAATAATACAAGTGAGGTTTCATGTTCAGCGTTTCAGAGAAATATGGGCAGTAACAATAAAGAAATGTGGAGGCGTCAGAGCCCATCAGCCATGTCTGAATGAGTAAAATGTGCGTGTAAACCCCACAGGAGCCGACCGGGTGTAGAGCCCATCGAGCGAGTTCTCACCGGAAGACCACGGTTGTCGAGTGGTCCATGTCCGGCAAGGGTCCTCAAGGATATCTCTAACATATCTGATTGATTAGCCGCACGAGTGTGTTTGTGCGGGTGATATGGTCATGTGGATATCATGAAACAGTATTCATTAAATGTGCAAAGATACTGAGAAACCAGTAAATGCCCTGATACCCACCTGCTATACATTATAATATATTCTGAAAGCAAAGCATTTTGGGAGAGAGCAGAGAGCATACTGGGTGAAGTACAGGTTAGCTTAGAACTTTACTGCAACATTCTATTGTTACCATCTTGGAGTTGGAAATAGGAAATAGCCAGTATATATTTAATGTATCAGCCACTAGATACATTTACTAACCAGAGCAGATGATATGAATTAATTATTGATTAACAGGGAGAACTATAAATTAAATTATTTGCAGATTATTCTTCACACAACAGGGTCTCTTTAAGATATGATTGATATATTTTTTGTTTTTACTTGACATTTAGAAAACCATTTTTTGTTTCTCCATTTTGTTTTGTCAGTAAATCCCAAATGAATGTGTTGTTTTTGTGATTAAGTGGGATTGCCATGCGTTGTATTTGCAGACTGTGCTTAACAGAGCAGGGTTACATTTAGCAACAGAAAGTACGTACTCGACAAAACAGCAAAGTAGGGATCGGTCATTGTTTATGCAGTTTTCAGCAAATAGACATTTTGGAGAACATGTTGGGTATTAACCTCTTTTTCATTTTAATGTTTGCTTCAATTCATGTTTGGTTATGTTAGTTTGTAGTTAGTTTTGCATATTTCTCAAATTTCATAACCCTTTCTGATGCTCATCTTGCAGAGATACATACGTATATGCTGGGGCTCCAATCATTCACAAGTAACAGCTTAATGCCGGAAGGAAGTTAGGGAGGAATATAAGAATCTATTCAATTTTGGGAATCAGAATAAACTACTTCAGCCACAAGCACCTAAATATATGTAAAACAGCCTAATAATGTTATCTCTGTGTGAAAGAGCTCCAGCAAAATGGCGTAATCTACCAATCATATATCTCCATCCATTTGCCATGAGGCGTATGATAGGATGCCCGTGCAGGTTGCACACAGTTTGATCAACTAATTTGCAAAATGTGAACTTTCTGTGTTATGTTTTCGTGCAATTCCCCCTCCCCCACCTTCTTTTTTTTAAAAATACTTTTACTCGGATATAAAGACCCCATACGATCACTGGTTAAATTTTTCCGATTGTAGAGACTCTTCTCATTTTGCCATTTAAATAAAAGTGAAACCTGAAGTTTATAAGAAATATGAAGAATCAAAATTAAAAAATATGCACTAAAAAATTGGTACCCTCTCTGTTTGCTACTTTCAAGGACGTTTCACAAAAAGATAAAATGATTTTGTTATTGAAATGAGTTGTTTGTAGTACAAGTTGATCAAAATGTTTTGATACCTGTCAGATATTTAATGCTGCTTGGATTCTGCTCATGTAGTTGGCCATTTAAACCTGACTATTGCTTCCTGGAAATTCAATTAGAATTCTTTGCATTTCTTTGGAGCAGATGTCTAGTAAAAAACATTCATGAAAACAATCTCTTGAAACGTTATAATAGAGAGAATTTTATATTTTCCGTTAAAGGCCATAATTTAAAAATGATCATTGTTGGGTCATAAGCATTATTTGTACTGGACATTCTAGATTAAAGATAAATACATCATCTTAATGATAAACTGTGGGGCCAATGTTGTTTAGCTATGTGTTAGCATTGTCATACTACTGAACTCTGACTCTGAAAAACTATAGTTGCATTGTCCTTTTGCTGGTGGTAGTAACATTTGCCTAACTGCATTTCCCGTAAACCTCTGTATCCAGAGACTAGTAGCATACGTCTGTGTTTGATTACATCAAATTAGAGTTTTGTGATTAGCTATGCTAATTTCTGGTCTGCGTAGCACTTACTACAAAAATAAACTGTAAAGACGAATATATTTTTTCAAATTTTATCTTTTGTTTTATATTTTCTTAATTCTCAGATGTAGCTATTGTTTAAAATGTGCAATTGCGTCTCAAAGAACTCCCTCCGAGCTTAGTAAATAAAGTTTGTTATATGACCATGCAACTAACTCCTTAGAGTAATGTAACATATTATTCTAAAATATTAGTGAAATGCGAGACTTGACCTCAGAAATCAGTTCATCACTTGAAAATGTTTGGCTTCATAAACAATTGTCTATAATTAAAGGGACACTCCAGTGCCAGGAAAACAAACCGTTTTCCTGGCACTGCAGGTACCCTCTCCCTCCCACCACCCATCCCATGTTGCTGAAGGGGTGAAAACCCCTTTAGTGACTTCCCTGAGACCCCCGCCGATGTCCCTCGGAGGTGGATTCAGGTCCACCCACGCTCCTCCCCCACCGAAGTCATCCAGGGGGGGAGACCGATCGCGCATGTGCGGCCGCCTGTGGGGGAGACCTAATGCTTTCCTATGGGGAATTGAGCGACGCTGGAGGTCCTCACACAGCGTCAGGACGTCCAGCGACACTCTAGCACAGAAAACCTGTGCTAGAAACTAGGAAGTGCCCTCTAGTGGCTGTCTAGTAGACAGCCACTAGAGGAGGAGTTACCCTGCAATGTAATTATTGCAGTTTATGAAAACTGCAATATTTACAGTTGCAGGGTTAAGGGTAGTGGGAGTTGGCACCCAGACCACTCCAATGGGCAGAAGTGGTCTGGGTGCCTGGAGTGTCCCTTTAATCCTGCACCATGAATTATAGTACCAAAAAGTTTCCATTGTTGATGAATGCTAAAGAAAAAAAAGGAAATAATGTCTTTTTTTTTTTTTTGTAATTAATTATTTTAGAGCATGCTTCCATTACCAACTATTACAATGCTCGTAGCCATTGCTTCTAACATTTGTGTAGACCAGACCAAAGGTGTGCACTGCTGATAGGACGTCAGGACAGGGTTTTCCATTAGATCTGACAGCAATGAATTTGTTAAGCAGGTGCCATCTGTCATATTTAGATGTTTGCTGCCAATCCAGAGATCTTAAGGGACATTGGCCTGGAAACAGTGTACATAGTAAATAACTAAATATATTTCCATTCCCCCCCCCCCCTCCCACTTAGTAGTATGTGTAAATAGAGTGGAGAGAGTCAGCATGCTACAGATATGTCTTTTCAGCTGACAGTGTGCATTGTATTGCAACAAAATATCAAGGCAGATTGAAGTAGACCGTATCACTAAAGCATTTAAGGGACACTTTAAGCACCATAAGAACATACATTGCTTGCATAGTTTATGGTTTAGTGTAGTAATTTCATCCTTCACATGGTTCTTACATAATGCAATGATATGCGTCACCATGGCCTTGATTACTGCAATCTGCTTCTCAGTGGTCTTTATTCGTTCCCAACTTGCCCTGTTACAATGTGGCAGCGAGGCTTATCTTCCTTTCTGCCCACACCTGCCTCTCTGTCAATTCTGACACTGGCTCAATTTAAAATTCTGGTACTTGCTTAGAAATCTGTACATAATGCTGCTCCTAACTATATATCCTACTCTTACTTCTTGTATCACTTTAACTCTCTCTCTAGAATGTAAACTAATTTTAACAGGGCCTTTAACACCTGTGTGTCCAACTCGTCTGATTACAAATACTTGTCTGTCAGGCCACCCATTGTACAGAGCTACTGAATTTGTTGTCACTTTATAAATAATGATAATTATAATGGTTTTTAACAATATGCTTGGGTACCCCAGTGCAGAACATGGGCCAGGATTGACTCCAAAACTTTCAACTATTAAATGGGCTGAGTTAGTGCTACAGTTTCAACTCTGGAACTTCAACTGTGATTATATTTGAAGCATGATGATTTTCTTCAGTTACGGTGCCTGTACGCTCTAGCCACCCTAACCGATTCATCCCATTGAAGTGGCTTTACTGCCTTGAGTCGCTTTGCACTGTCCACTGTTTGGTATTAAACAAGTTTTGAATATAGTGCAGACCCTCTATGCTGCTCAGGCTAATGCTTCTCTGCTTCTTCTAATGCTTGCAGAGATGGACAGCAGTGATAAGGGTATCAGTTGAACACTCAGACTATCAATGTCTAACCCGTCCCCAGTATTAAATGTCATTACGTTCGCTATATCTCCATTAGGGAGGGAGCCATGGATGCCCAGGGATCCTCATTCATTGATTAAACTTTTCACTTAAAATGTAATCTTGTAATGATGACAAGGGACTACCGGCACTGTAACTACTTTAATAAAAAGTTGTTAGAGTTCCTAGCAACTCCCTCTAATACATTTAACAAAACGAGTGTGGAGAATCCCTCTAATATTGTTTAATGTAAATTAATATATATTTTATTTAAGAGATAATATAGTGATGGCATCCTCCAACAAGTTTGACCATCACATTTACCCATTTTGTTTCCACGTAACTTTTTTAATGCTAGTGAATTATCTAACCAGGAAGGATACATACACATTACACAGTCCTGTAGTATGTTAAAGGTACTAAAACGGCTCATGATTGAATCCGGAAGTGACTGATATTGAGAGTGATTGACTTAATGGCAGCTAATAGGAGCTACTTCTGGGGAGTGAGCCTTGTATTGATTTCAGGAAAGCCAGTATATGTGTATCCCAGTGTTGCACTAAACCACCAACTGTGTGAATTTGTGTGTGTATGTGAGATAATATGAATGTGTGTGCCTAACTCTAGCCCTAATCCTAACTAATAAAAACAAGGAGAATCACGTAAAATAAAATATACCGGTACATAATATTGAAGTATACTAGAAAGAGAAAATATGAGTACAAAAGGCTTACATGTGCTTCCGTCCTATAGCCAAATTGCACGGAGCTTCTATTTGTTTGATTAATGTTTTGATTACTATTTTTGGCATGTAGGAATATGATATGGTGAACTTGTTGGGACTGATGTCTACGTCCTACTTCCTCCTAAATGACTATGTTATATTCCAGGCTCCTAGCACAGATAACTGGTAACAAGCCGTAACAGGTCCACATGTGAAAATAAAACACAAAAAATGCCTTTTACATTTTCTCCTCATTATTGCATGTACAAAAAAAACCAGCTTGTTATTAGAAGAAAATTGATTTGAGCAAAGTGTTGATTATCTAATTCTCAGTTCCGCATGCTTAATTTTCCTGGACATTATAGGCTTCACTGGCAGAGCATCACTTATAAATAGGTGCATCTTGATTATTTATTTATTTATTTAAAGAGAGAGTGTGATTTAGTGGTTTTGATTATAGAATGATTTGGATAAAATATATCTTAAGTAGAAAAAAAAAATGTCTTAAATGGTTCTGTCTTCCATTAGAACAATGTGCCACAATATAGAATTGTATTATATAGATCACTCTGGAATTTGTTTGATATTATTCCATAATTATTAACCTTTTCCATGCCATGGCTGTGGCACCGATGTGGCTATGATTATTGATTAGCATTTGGTGTTAAACGCTTGAGATAACTACATTATTTAATGATGTATATCTCATCAGACTTTGGAAATATGTGAAATGGTACAAATTTATTATAATGGAGGTCTGCCTAAACAATAATTTATAAATGTATTCTGTCATCTGTAAATATATGTATATGTCATTGTATCAATTGATCTATCTGTCTATCATTTATCTATCTATCGATCTATCCATATTTCTGCTTGTTCTAGATTTTTCTATCTGTAGAATGTCTGTACTTCTGTCTGTCTATATGTCTATCTACCTTTCTATACTCTTATTTATACTATACCAAGAAATGTATGCATCCTTTACATGTATATAAAATACTATTATTGGGTATTGAGTATACAACTAAATATCAATGATAAACAAACAACATACCAACTATTTTCATAAAGTTAAAATAAATATTTTCTAATAAACAAAATAGAGAATGTTTGGTCTTGAGAAAGGTCACGCTGAAAACGTATCATAGCAACTGCAATGTTAACATCTAATACGTTCAAAATGGCTGTTTCCAAAACCAGTCATCGAATATTCAGTGCTATTGGGATTTTTATAATTAATAAAGTAATCCCTGAATGCTGAACCGTTGGTGGCTCATCGTGGGAATTTGAAAAATACAAACAGAGTTATTTACTAAAGTGTGAATTATCAACAAAGCACATTTCTAATTTTAGGCCAAAACAGTTTAACCAGAAAGTTTCTCTGTTTTGTTCTAAAATTTGAAAGTTAACCCTGCTTTTAACTATCCCTGTTTTTCACTATACTGTGAATTATGAAAGAATGACAAGAGAATTGCCAATTTTTGGCCATAACAGATAATCTAGAAAGCTCTCTAAATTATCTGCTTTTCCAGGTTTACAATTTGTAAATTTCTGTCACATTTCTACAATTCACAGTTTAATAAACCCAAGAAAAGTGAATTGCCAACATCCTTCAAGCTTTGGTTAGACTTCAATCTCCAGCAACCTTAGCCACCCACCTTATTGTTGTTGAATTGCGAAGTGCATCGTCACTGGCTGTCAGGTTGATGAGTGTTACAATGTTCAAAATGGCCGCCGCCTTTTAGATTTTGCATGCAAGTGCTCAAAGCCTACACATGCTCTGTGTAGGAAACCATTGATTGTCTAATAGGTGCTGTTCAATTTAATACACATAAATATTTTATTTTGTTTATTTTAAAATAACATGTTCCTTTTTCTCCCTCCTTCTCTCATTACCAAATTACCTTATTTATTTATTATTTATTTATTTCTTACTATTTTAGGTGCCTCCTAGTTTTGCAGCATCACCTGACTATCATAAACTTTGACCTGAGGCTCACTAGCTCACAAACCACTAATTCACACTTCCAAATGCAGGAGATATCTTTGATTCCCCCAAATACTTTAGCACTTTATACAGGAAGACAGTCTTGAGAACTCCAAAAGGGATGGCTGCTGGCTTCCTGTGGCAGAAATTGATAACTCTTTCTTTTTTTCCCTCCCCTCTTTTCTTTTGCTCTAAACCATTTTGTCTGTCGATCTTGTCTTGTATTCGGTTTTCAAAGCAGTGTCACTGAGGTCTTCCTTTTAGTGCCTGAAGGGAACAATATATTTTTAGAACAAAACGTTGTTTTTTTTTTTATTATTATTAAAAAAATATAACCTTGAAAAAAGATCAAATAGTCTGATAAAAGGACAGCTTTTTATATTTTGTCATGTTATATCAGAGCCTGTTTAAAGATCACAGGTCAGAACAAGTCACGGCTGCAAAGAAAAAGCTAAAACTATATTGCTTTTTCTTTTCGAACCATCTTAAGCTGCCAATTTTCTTTATGTTTCAGAACCCCAAAAGTGCCCCCTATCATTTATTCGCAGCGAGTTTCATTGATGTGCAGTCTTTTGTTTTATACTATTTTCCTCCTTAACCTGTAACTTTTACACGAATTCTAGCAAACTTTACATTTATAGTAAAGAAAAAAAATTGTAACAATAAAGTAGATTTTTAAGTTTTAATCACAAAAATGAATGCAGTACATTCTTGCTCTTATTTGTCTAAACGTTTTATAACATTAATGAATCCTGAAGATTGCCCATTGCTGTCCTGTAATTAAAACACTAAATTGCAGACTATTTGTGTATTTCAAAATGTCTCTCTCAACTTTTTTAGATCTATAGTTGTTGGGTTTTTGTTTTTTTGTTTTTTTTGTAGTAAACAAATTCTGTATTTTTATTAAAATCTATTGTTTCCCTTTGAAAACTAACATTGTATCCCATTTCCATTAACACTGCCTCATATTTCTTTTTGTTTGCAACCTAATTCCGTGCATGAGAATTCAGACTTAATGGCAATAAATCCAACGTCTTGTTTTTACGTTATGTGATATGTATATATCTGTTTTATTTTAAATTTTTATTTCCGTGGAATGATTTTAAAGACCCTTCTCTTTCAGATCCTGTTTAAAGATGAGTTTTGTTTTAATATAACAATATTCTTCAAACTACATTTAAAAAAAATAAAATTAAAAATATGAAAGGGGTTAATGAAGTGTGAGTTGTTTTTCTTTAGCGCATGTTAAGTGCTGCTTTTGAGAAGATACCGAATGCCCTCTAAGAATGTCATTGTCTGATATTGCCAGGTCATCGAAGGACTCTGCTAAATGTGGAGAGAAATTGGAGTTGGCAATGTCCAACATTAATGCAGAAGTCTTGGAGCTGCTTTTGGACTTTGTTTATACAGGTTCCCTCATAATAGATTCAGCAAATGCAAAAATTCTCCTTGAGGCAGCCAGCAAGTTTCAATTCCATACTTTCTGTAAAGTCTGCGTATCATTTCTCGGTAAGATACTTTTTTTTAACATTGAATCTATTCTGTTGAAGTTGAAATAAAACTCAAAAGTGCATGTTGTGCCATTAACATGTGTAATTTTTTTCAAATCTACTGTCGTTTCTTTTATATGTTTGTTCTATTTTTATTTATTTTTTTGTGGTACAAAATAATTTTGCTTGATCTATCATAATTTCCTGGACATATCACTTGTGTATGCTGATGGGCCATTTATGAAACATAGAAACATAGACTGTGACGGCAGATAAGAACCATTCGGCCCATCTAGTCTGCCCAATTTTCTAAATACTTTCATTAGTCCCTGGCCTTATCTTATAGTTAGGATAACCTTATGCCTATCCCACGATTAAACTCCCTCACTTTGTTAACCTCTACCACTTCAGCTGGAGGCTTCTCCATGCATCCACTACCCTCTCAGTAAAGTAATACTTCCTGATATTATTTTTAAACCTTTGCCCCTCTAATTTAAGACTATGTCCTCTTGTTGTGGTAGTTTTTCTTCTTTTAAATATAGTCTCCTCCTTAACTGTGTTGATTCCCTTTATGTATTTAAATCAAGGAAATTAAAAAATAAAATAATTTGAGGAATCCTGCTGCCTTGATTAGTTAAGTTCTCTCCCCTAATATATGACTACTGCATACTGCAAAGAGGTTAGCACTTTTCATGCACGGCCTATCAATATAGAGAGTTGAGTAAATCAGAAGAACATGGTGGTTCTGGCAATCCCCAGCGTTGACAAATAGGTTATAATCCACCTAGAATGAACTTGCTTCATTAGTCATGCATACTTTTTATATATGGAAATCAAGTGTCCTATGTTTTATGCAGAGGAAGCAGTTAAATCAAACTATCTGTCATGACAGGCACTGTTAATAAAATATTGTTTTTTTGAATTATCCGCAATAAAAAATCTTTCAAGAATTTTTAGGACTCAATTATAGAAATGGCTACATCTTTGATTACATAAATAAATGTGACATTTTTAAAAAAAAAATTTTTTTTGTTCGAGGTTATGTTTTATATTTTAACAAAAATATATATAAACGATATATGTTATTGTCATAAATATATATATGTGTGTGTAAATGTCTGATAAAACGTAATGGATCAAATTGTGAGAATCTGTATGTGTATAAATAAGAAGAGTTGGTAAGTCAGTGTACAACAATTTTAGACCAATAACAGGTAAATATTTCAGTACTGAAATGTACAGTCTCTTTCTTAATTTTTTTTCTATACATTGTTTGAATCTTAAGGCTGCAGCAAGGTAATGTCAGCTTTTCATCCTGCATCTTGTAAAGTAGTACTTAGCAAGAAAATCATAACTTTTACATACAGGACATAAAAATGATAAAACATTTTACTATGTCTTTACTAATAAAGAATATTATAATAATGTATGTATGCAGGATGTTTAGCAAAATCCAAACAAGTGTTTTTTGTATTTTTTTTAACCCAAGGACAACACCTAGTCAGATCAGATTAAATGTTATTATCACCGTACAATGTGCATACAAGACATGAAACATAGTTGGCCTCTAAACAGAAAGCAGCAACAATTAATAAAAATACTATTAGAAAAATATAATAAGCTTTTTACAATCTATACTAAATATCATAATTCCCCTAGTACGTGAGAAATAAACTTCTTCATTGGTACAAATGTTAGGCCTAATAATACATTGACATTATATAATAGTGCCAGCATATACAGATTCAAGGAAAAAATCTCAGGCACTTACTGCGATAAGTTAACCAGCTTTAATGGAAACCACAACGTTTCAACCTGTACCCAGGTCTTTATCAGGCACTCACTGTGATAAGTTAACCAGCTTTAATGGAAACCACAACGTTTCAACCTGTACCCAGGTCTTTATCAGGCACTCACTGTGATAAGTTAAACAGCTTTAATGGAAACCGCAACGTTTCGACCTGTACCCAGGTCTTTATCAGGCACTTAATGTGATAAGTTAAACAGCTTTAATGGAAACCGCAACATTTCAACCTGTACCCAGGTCTTTATCAGGCACTCACTGTGATAAGTTAAACAGCTTTAATGGAAACCCCAAAGAAAGTAAAACATTATATTCCATAAAACCACTATATCTGTGCAAGAAGTGTGCCAACGGCCATGCAGTTAATGCATGTAGTGCACATAAAATACTTAATCCTTAACAATATATCTTTATCATGTAACATGAAGTGCTAAATGTGAGCCCAAAGGCCACATGCATAAACTGCAAAGTATAAAAACACCATATATATAAAGTGCAAATAAATAAGCGCATATGGTAAGAGCAAAATGTAAGCACATAAAATGTGCAAATACAAAACGTGAACACATAATCATGTGCATAAATGGGCAAAACACAATCACATCGACATAGTTTACCTAGCATTGTGGTTTCTCTGGCTTCTGATTGAACTGTGGTTTCACTCCAGCCAGAAGGGTTTGTTTTTGTTTTAATAAATAAATCACTTTTTGGGGTAATTTTAGGTCAAAATAATAATAAATAACTGGCACTAATGAATTCGCCAATTCACCCCAGTGACTCAGGGAGATATCTCTCTATTCACTAAAAGCAAGTGTGTTTCAAAATCCCCACTGCGTGTGACTCACACTGCTTGGCTTAGTCAACATCAAATAGCCGTGTCGGGAAATAGCGGATTTAAAAATTTTTAAAAAAAATTTAAAGTTCAAAATAATCGATGCCCCATACCAAATTTATTTAACTTAAAGAGCGTCAGCGTATTCCGCAATACAACGTGATGGAACTTATTGAGAAAAAGATGCATATAGATTCTTATGTTTGTTTGTAACTAATAATGTCTAATTAATCGACTTCTGTTTGTGTAGAAAAACAACTGACGGCAAACAACTGCCTGGGAATTCTAGCAATGGCGGAAGCCATGCAGTGCGTCGAACTCTGCAGTATGTCCAAGGCATACGCACTACAGAATTTTCCAGAGGTGGCGAATCAGGACGAGATCCTGAATATATCCAGAGAAGATTTTGTTTCCTACATTTCGAATGATAGCCTGAATACAAAAGCCGAAGAGTTGGTGTACGAAACTGTAATAAAGTGGATAAAGAAGGACCCAACAAACAGAGCTAAGGTAGGAATGAAATACAGCTATACTGATTGTAATGTTAAATTCATGAATGAAAGTCAAACTACATTTCTCATTTATTGTGAATTACTGAATGTGCCAAATGGCCATACCTTTTGAATGGTGATCTGCCATCTCCCTTAATTTAATTATTGTTTTGGAAATATTATATTTGGTGACAAACTGTGGGTTATTTGGCACAGGGAGGAAACATCTGGATAAAGAGGGTAAGAATCTTCAGAAAAATTTAGAATTTTATCTCAAATACTAAAATTTTCTTATTCTCTGTGACTTTTATATTCTAACAAGAAATGGTTCCTTCTTATGTAATTGTATGTTTTATTTTTTATATATATATAAAAATGCTGTATGAATGGCTGCACTCACGGTCTTTAAGCAAAATAGAACTTTTATTCCAAAATTGTTAAAAGCAGGATCAATGTTTCAGTCCCTGTTGGGGACTTTCTTCAGGATCAAATCAATAGATAATTATGATCCTGAAGGAAGTCCTCAACAGGAACTGAAACATTGATCCTGCTTTGAACAATTTTGGAATAAAAGTTATATTTTACGTAAAGACCGTGAGTGCAGCCATTCATACAGCATTTGGATAGTGTAGCCCTGGTATTGCACCCGGCCACTTTACTTCTCTGCTGCCTGAGTGCAAGGCTTTCCAGCCTTTTAATATATATACTTACCAAAAAAAATCTAGATAGTACTCACACTCAATTACACATAAGGTACAGGTATCTGGGTAACCTCTAAAGACCCAAAATCCTATAATACAAAAATACCAAAGGATTTTCCACAGCCGCTTTCCACAGACCTCTGGAACTATTTTCGACTGAAGACTTTGCAATTCCTGGTCGGTCCCCAGCGGCACTTAGCCGCAATTCCATGGAACTATTTTTTGCATAGGACCATGCGAGCGGTGGGTCAAATTAGGACTTCCAGGAAAATCCTGAACCCCTGAACCGATCTGGGTGATATTTGGATATGTTGGTCACCCAGATCGGGGCTATCAGGCGATGTGGGGTTTTATGTATTTTAAGGTACTTTTGGGGTGTTTGGGAAATGTGTGTTTTTTGTGACTGGAGATAATTGAGTTTAATACAGTGCTTGACTCAATTATCTCTCAGGCACAGAGGGTAGGTTATCTTGTTTTGTGTGGGAGTGTCCTGGACCTGAGAGCCAATGTAATTGTGTGTGCTTTTACTGTAGTCTACTCTCAGGTACAGGGGAGAGTGCCCTTTGGCATGGGGACCTGCATATAAGGCATTTGTGGCTGCCAATAAACATATTCCAGCTTGCACTCCCAGAACTATGTGTCGTCTGGTTACTGTGAGGGGAAAGGACTATTCTTTAATCACTGTTCCAGTGTGGAGGATTCAACAGGTAAAGTCCTTGTAAGGACTAGAGCTCCCAGGACCGAGTGTTGTCCAGTGCCTGGAGGTAGATAGAGCAAACTCCCCCTCCGGCTCCAGGAGGGAACAGTTCCAGGACCCCAGTCAAGCCACGGCGACTGTGGGCAGAAGTGATGTGGTTTGTTCCAGCTGGAAGCGGTCCTTGGCGGAGGTACCCAGCCAGGGGTACAGGGAGCTCTGTTACAGATACCGCACTCAAATTGCAAGGAAAGATAATTAAATGAAAATGTATTAACACAGCTTTGTAAGAAGCTAAATCTTTGGGGAAAAATGGAGGGCACACAGAAATCAGTAATATGTGCAATCAAAGTTCATGAAGAGTGGTCTAGAAGTCTATTAAATTGTCACAATCTGTTATATGTAACTGTAGATCCCAGAAAAAATGGATGAAGAAGCAAAAAAAGGAAAAAGAGAAAAAAGAAAAAAACGGAGAAAAAAAACACGGGAAAAATGTAATAGACAATATAAGCAAAAAAACAAGAAAACATAAGCAAAAACATTCTGTATTAGGGTCTGGTCAGATCTCACCCATAAAGAATCAAGGAGGCCTCCTGATAAATTAGCAATGAAACATAAATTCTTCAGAGTCTTCAGAAAACAGGAAAGGGACCCAGTGTTTCCACAGCAGATTTTTACTGTTATGTCTTTAGGAAGTATGATCTTGTCATAGTAGGATGGAGACAGGCACGTCCGGGGCTGCGCGCTCGGGACTTAAAGGGCCATTTGAAGGGAAGTTTTGCACTACTATTTTGGTGGGGAATTTATTGCATTGCAAAGTATATCTAACAATGTATGGGACAGACTAATACTCTATCTAATTTTACTAAGCTGTGTTAATACATTTTCATTTAATTATCTTTCCTTGCAATTTGAGTGCGGTATCCTTTGGTATTTTTGGATTATATATATATATATATACTTATATACTGTTATATATACTGTTATCATTATTGCATTTATAAAGTGCCAGCATTTTATGCAGCTCTAAACCATTGGAATAAAGGGGGGATGAGACACAAAATTCCAGAGAAGTGGGAAAATGATGGCCAGAGAGATATAGGGAGCATTTGAAAAGTGTTTAGAATGTGAAGTAGTTAAAGTTTGAGCAGGGGGGAGGTTAATGTTTGTGATATTTAGGTATCTATTGCAGATGAAAATGGTTGAGATTCAAACCATTTTTATACATTGGAAATTTTTAGTCAGTGTGACGGATTGCCTGGTCGCCTTTAATAACGAAAGCCAGACTCTAGTCATCTCCTCAATTCAGAGCTATCAACATGTATTCTTAAGGCTATTATTGTTAGGTGCCTGGTAGTAATTAAATTATATTGTGCTAAGTCAGCTGTGTCCAAGACACCAAGATGCTCTGTTTGTGCAATGCATTGTTGTTCGTAACGACCCCCCTGTTTGGGAATGTGTGTATATAGACCTGTGTGTTTTCCAGTAAATATAGATCTGTTTTACCCTTCATCAAGCATGGCTGTTCTTTGGGAAGAGCTATAATTACTATAACACCTCTATCCCAGGGGAAAGGGAGATACTCAGCCTGAGTATAAGGACTCTGTCGCAGTCAGTAAAAAGAAATAAAAATGTAAATATATGCATGTGCATAATATTAGTCTAAAAATATACCTAAAATATAAAAGGCAATAGGTAGAATAAAACCAAAATGCAGGTATTTAAAAAAAATATTTTTTAACAGAAATCTGAAAAATGTTGCTAAGTTGAATTGTAAAAAGAAATGGGGAACAGTTGTAGATATATGTATAGTAATTGTCTTGATTCCTTTATTTTACCTTTATTATTCCAAAAGTTGAGCTAAATTAAATGCTATTTGTGTGGCCTTTTGAAAATACTTAACATTTCTTTAGTACTAAAACATTAAATCTGATTATTTTTTTTACGCAATTCAAATGTCTCGGGCAATAAAAACATTTCATGCATAGGTCTTGAAATTCGAGAATAATCTGTTTAATCGCCTAGCGCAGAAGAAATGTTGTAGTAAATGATTTATGTATCAGATATGTCCACCTGGAGGACATGATTGTCTTTCCTCTTTGCTTAGACAGCTGCAACCTGGTACCTCGTTCTGGCAATACTTCACACACATTTCCTTCCGAGCAGTCGGAGTAATTCCGATACACTACCTGTAGACTTGCACTAAGGTCCTGGGTTATCTGTGCTTTCCATCATCCCTCCACACCCTCTCTCTCTCCGTTCTTTTCAATAGCTACCTACATATGTCTTAATCTGCATTTAGACCATTTAATGGGTCATTTTCCCCTAGGGAGTCTTGAGTCTCCCTCTTTGTCTTTGTATGACTGTACTGGTAAGGGTCAAGTTTTGGTTTCTCCTAATCCCCCAACAGGAAGTTTTGTAATATTCCCATCCTTCCATACGAATACGGTATTTATAACAGTCCTATTGTTAATATTGTCTACTACTTTGTAATTTCATAAATAAAGATAGCCTAAAAAAGTGTCTCTCGTATATGACTCCCTAAGTGATGCCATTTAAGTGATCCTTCATTAGGAGCATTGCTTGCGCAATGACTTTCTGATTACGCTACTTTTCCTAAATCCATTCACATTGCGATGACATCAGCATGTACCATTAGCTCCTTGGGAAGCCATAGTATCAGAATATTAACTGACCTAGATACAACTTGGCTGGAAATTAAGGATAATGTCACCAGTGTCTACATTCCTAATCTGAAACATAAATAATTTGCTACAAAATTTATTCAAACAAACACAGATTATTCTAATATAGGACCCCTTGTATGAAACTTGTTTGCTACTTGTAGCTGCCAAAATTAATTTCCAGGAGTTTAAACGGTGGAGACAATAGAGGAACAGTGTATCAACTTGAACTTACGTTCAACTCAAGAGTCATAGAACACTCCTGAAAAATACTTCTGGCACATACAGGCAACGGGAAAAAAGAAAACTTTGTTTTGGCGTGTGTGTAAAATCTGGTATCATTTTCTTTTTAATGCTAAGTTAATAGGAGTTTTATTCCATCAAATATTATTGCAAAAATATTAAATAACCAATTCAAGACAAGTGCTTCTAGTGCGCGTTAGCAGAAAGTTCTAGAACCTGCTGCATGGAAGCCGGTTCCTTTTATGTTCCAAAGTAATAAAAAAACAAACAAAAAGAAATACATAACGCTTCACAGTTTCCACGAACCTCCCAAACTTTTCTTCTTTGTGAAATATATCAGTCATATTTTTTGAAGTTGCTCAATAACTCCAGGTTTATGGTGGTGGTATAAAAATCACTGTTCCGCTTCGTCATCTGTAACTCACCAACCAAAAGTGGAAATAACATTATAAATTGTATATTCTCTGGAATTTGTCACCGTGACTTTTGCAGGCTTGTAATTTTAGAGGAGTAAATGGATTTAATACTTAAAGGGGAAGTCTACAGCAAAACAAAAAAAAAAAGAAACTGAAGAGAACCGTGCTGTGTTCCTATGGATACATTGACATTATGATGTTTCTTTTTGTTGTAGATTTGTGTAACAACCATAATTTATACTCGGCTCTGTCCACCTGCAGCACCCTGATGTTTTTGACTACAAATCCCATAATTCTTAGTAGGAATAGATGTGAAAGAGAAGTATCAGTGGGAACACATCCATGACGGATATCGGCTAATTTTTGCTAATGAGCTTTTGAAGAAAATTCTTTTTGGGAATTTGAAAACAAGTCATTATATTCTATTTCATTTTCTTTGCAAACTTGCCACATTTTACCACATGGTTACACAGTCTTACAGAGTTCAGCTATGTGCCAAACTGGGCCACCCTAACTAATATAAGGGATTATAATGGTATAAAATATGAGATTCCTATAGCGTGTATAGTGCAGCTTGAACTCCCCAAACAAGAGTCTTTTTTTTCCTGGCCTTAAATAGATACTGTATGGGTGCAGGGAAGCAGCGCTTTAAGGGAACAATATGGAAAACGAGGAGAGGAAACGGAATATTGTGCAGTATTTCAATATTATCAGTGAATAAAATAAAATAGATGCACTAACAGATTATAGGAGTTTGTAATCCACTCCAAATATATAGGCCTGGGTGGTACAATCCTCGCCTGTGGATGTGCTTGTTGTCCTTGTCTTTTGGTAAAGAAATTTTAGGGCCAGTACTTGACTTCTTCTCACAGGTGTATACAGATGTGGCCCCTGTTTGGAGGCACTAGGGCTTTTTTATGCTTGGATGTGTAGTAGTGTAGTAGCATGAATTCACCTTTATAGAATGAAAATAAAACAGAATATAGTGATATAGGAAAGTCAGAGCATAGAAAAAAACTAAGTTTATCGAAAATAAAGATTAACACCATACATAGGGTAAAACACTAATGCATTTTGCCAAGGGATACAGGGTTTATCAAAGTGTACACAGTGCACATTTTGATAAAGAATGTAACTCTTGTAACCCTTCACAGATCAGTAAAAAGTTCCATGTATTCAGGCTGTTCTCTATTTATTTACCCAGGACATACTTGAAAACTAGATAAATCTTTCCTGGTAAAATATTTTATAAATAAATAAATTATGCTAACATGTCTAGATGGTTTGCCTTAAAAGAGTTGAATGATCTAAAGGGCCCAAATATCTAATATTATACTGTGCCAAGCAAAAAACAAAGCCTAGTTCTTAATTGTTCCCCTTCGGCCATTGAAAAAATTTTTTTATTTTTTTTAATTTATTTTTTGTATTTCGTAAAATGTACCTTAAAGAAAACATTAATTATTATTTCCTTCATACTGTTGAGGCGGGATTCCAAGCAAAAAAACAGATAAAGCCCATGTTTGTCACGCTTATCACCTCTTTAAAGAGGATTATTAATGCAATTAAAATAAATGGGAAATTAATTAACAGTTTAATTGAAATGCTCTTGTGAAGAAGTGAGTTTTTAATGATTTTTTTGAATTGGAGACTTGGTGAGCGTCTAACGGAGAAGGGAAGGGAATTGTAGTCAAACTGGCCAAGGAAATGCATGCTTAATAGGGAGTTGAAACATTTACAAAAGTGTGGAGATGTAACATCCAGGCATTTCATATAGTATTGAGCAATAAAGCCATTAGGCCTGGACTCTTACCTGGTTCTGATTCCATAACAACCCTCATTACTTCCCCTGAGGGGTTATGATCTCCTCGGATTGTTCTCCTGTGAGTTAATGTCTAATGTATTGGTGAAAACAGACCTATAGAGTTTGTTCTAACCATACAAAACTGTTCAAGTTGATCTTATCAGTAGATTGGTAATATACGCAAAATGCCTTGTTACATTTTCTGTCAAGACTTGGTCCTTAATGTGATTCATTACTTAACTCTACTGTATCTCATCAAATCCCTCTCCACAAGGTCCATTTCTTACAAATTTAATTAAAATCCATCTATCTACTGGAAGGACATTTTCCCTTAAATATACTCTTATAATGGACATGCTGAAGAATCCTTCCATGGATTCCTGTTCTTTTTAATTATGAGTCCATGTCTTTTCTTTCATTTGCCTCTAAACGACTCGAATAGTTTATAATCCCCTTAATTAACTTTCTCTGTTCTAGTGATTTTTAAGAGAATCTTTAGTCTGGGATTCTGAACCTATCAACTAAGATGGCACTAATGAAGGTTCCCATTGGATTTCTTTCTGCAAATTCCCTAGGGTACTCATTCTTACTAACTACCCCAGGCCTCTCTTCTGCCTTAGTACTGATCACTACTTTTCTTTTTCTTTTTTTTTTTATTCCATAGGTATGTCGTGACCATGGTTGTTTTTTTCTTACAGACTGTTCCCCCGATGCTTATCCATTCTGCAAAGCCCTTCACATAATCCCAAAAGGAATATAAAAAAAGAATTCATACTCCTTAACCTCACTTGTAAAGCCCCTCATCGTTATTTTCCTTCTTACATCTCTGCACTAGAAATACTTCAAATAGATAACTCAGGGATCCCCAGTTGTGGTTGAACTTCGTAAAAATGGTTTGATCCAGAATCGGGGGACAGTGTCTCATCCTTCAGTAATAATTTGATCAGGTTTAGCACTAACCACTTCTAATTTGTTTGTAACTAGTTGTTATTTTTCTGACCTAGAAACAGAATTCACAAAAAAAGTAACTAAAAATGAATATTGCATGCTGCGATAAAAGATTGTAATAAATTATACTGTGAGAAGCATGCTGTGCTTTACAACAGAATATTTCCTGATTGATATTTCATTCATTTGAGTTGAGTTGTAAACTAGTCATATTGTAAACAAAAATGCAATTAACAATTTAGTTTTTTTTTTTTTTAAATAAATTTTCAAAAAAAAGGGAGAAATTTCAGATTTTTTTTTACAGGTAGACTTATTTCTGTACAAATGCAACATCAGTTAAAGTCTAAATTATAGAATTCATTTTTTCAGTTTATTTGAAAAGATTGTGCAAAAAATATGTTAAAGTCCGTAATAAAGGAATTGGTTAAAGAGACACTGTAGGCACCCAGACCACTTAGCTCATTGAAGTGGTCTGAATGCAATTTCCCATGTCCCTTAACAGTGGTAATTATTGCAGTTTCTACAAGACAGACACTAGAGGGACTTCCTGCTGCTTGGATGACTTTTGGTCGTCTAAATGATGCTGGACTACCTCACGCTATGCATAAGGATTTCCAGATCAACCAAAATCCCCATAGGAAAGCATTAAATGCTTTCCTATGGGGAAATCCTATTGTGAGCGCAGCCATTGCCGTGCATGCGCAGCCATTGCTGCGCATACACATTAGGTCTCCCCTGCCGATAGCCTGACCCAGCACCAAGGGACATTGGCGCTGGATTCAAGTAAGTGATTGAAGGGTTTTAACCCCTTTAGCAACGTGGAATGGAGGGCTGGAGGAATGGGGGGAGGGGGCACTGTAGGATTCTGCAGTGGCAGGAAAAACCTTTAAGATTAGGCAAACCAAAAATCATGTTGTAATGCAATTGTTCTAACTTTAAAGAGATACTATATATTTTCATATTATTTTATTTTGCCTTATAAAGGCGCTATGTATGTAAAATGCCACGAATAGTAAATTTAACTCAATAATAAATCTTTTTGTCTTATGCCATGTTTGGAAACCGTTTGGTAGGTGTTAAAATATATCTAATTACAAAATTAGCATTTTAGCCTGCCCACAACCTTTTTTCTCACCTTTTTTTTATTCTAAAGTTTATGGCAGTGTTTTTTTTTTATCTTTAAAACCTGTTTGCTTATTTTATATTTGCATTTACACATCTCTGCACAGATAGTGAAAAATTACATTGTGCAATACAATTCATCAGCTCGGTACAGGTTTGTGCCAAATGATATAGCAGTTTTGAGATATTTGCTTTGGTTCTAATCCATTGCTACAACATACAGGATAATGCATAATACAAATTAAATAAATATGAAAAATGTCGACTGAGAGAAACATAATAAAAATCCAGCTATGGTCAAATCAACAATTTATGCTTTTATAAAGCTTAAATGTATATACTTACCTCTTTCAAGACTAACGGTAAAGCAGGAATTGTTAGAATAGCAAGGATCTTGACAAGCCCTGGTCTTGAAGGTTACATCAGGTCCAGGATAAAGGTTCATTTTAAGAATTGGATCTATTGGAGAAGTTTTGATTCTGAAATATTTGTTTAAAGCTCAAATCCGCTTTAATTATTCAAAAACTATATCAACCTCTCCACATTTCAGCAGAATTGGGAAACCCATTTTTTTGGGAATAACATGTGTAGATAGCATGTCTGTCACCTCATGTGACAGGAGCAAGGGCATCTGGTGGCCATCCCTGATTTAGAACTATTAAATCCTATACCCCCTAATGATACAAACGGGTACAACAGGGATACTGGTTTACCTTCTTGTTAATAGGTGCCATGGGACACTTGGTCCTAGTAAACGGATTGGGAAGATTTTCCTACTATGTGAACTGGTTTTGTGCAGTTGTTCAAATTGGGATAACAAGTGAGCATTGCATATCCCTTGCACAATCAACAAAATGTGCATGTCTTCTGGAATCAGAAACACAACCAATGCTTAGTACTTATAACAGTCAATGTGATGCACTTGGAATAACGCGTTAGCCCAGTGTTTCCCAAACCGATCCACCAACGGTCCAGGTTTTCTCAGTATCTCCATCTGATAAACAGGGAAATACATCAATCCTGTTTCCTTCTGGTGACAATTCAAACAATGTGCCTTTAATTTATTGTTGACTTGTAGAGATTTTCCAAGATTACTCTAGAATTATGCAACTGCTTAAAAATATAATGTAATTATTTAATATCATTTTAAATCTAGAACACTCCTAGAGCTTCCTCCTCCAACATGAGTTTATGAAACAATCTAGATTAATGCATTTACTGAATGTTTTAAATATTTAGATCATCTATAGACATTCCAAATGGATCATGGGCCATTAGAATACATGTTAACAAAGAAATGATATGGCTTTCAAACATGGAAGAAATCAGTGGTGCTCTTCCACAGTTACTTGACTTACTGAGGCCTCTATTAAAGCTGGAGTGAGATCTATGGCCAGTCCATGCATGTGTTCACTTTCATTCATTGTAATATCTCCCCATCAGCTCATACGCTGCTTTGCTCTCATCCCTATAGCTCGCTGTCTGATGTTAGAGCCTTTTTCTTTACCTATGCCTGGTTGCAAAGCTCTTTAAATAGATCAAACATTTGAAGAGTGCATCTTTGAAGTCTCCAGTGCCCTCCTGACAGCACACACAAGGCTCCATTTTGTTCTTATTCCGTCTAATGTAAGAATAGAAAAAAAAAAGCTTAGGACCCTTAAAGTACTTGAATTATACTTCCTTTCCTGTCTTCAGTTGAGGAATCACATTTTCTGCTATAAAGACCAGCTAGAGGCAAAACTGTTCTATACTCATTACACTGTTACAAGAAAGTGAATCTGAAATGCCCTTCATTCCTCAAATTTCTGTGTGTTGTTGAATACCTATGAGATTTACATATTTATAGCATTTTCCTCCGAGGATTAGAGACCTATATAATGATGGCTCATCCTTCTACTCTTATCATCCATTGCAGCTCGCAAGAGATTGGTACCCAGTGTTAAATACCATAATAGTGCAGTATATTTAATGCTTCATAATTTACAAGGCATCTCCTGTTTGTCATGCATTATTAACTGCCGTGTTTTGTGTGTTGGGGAGATTACGAAACCTTGCAACAAAACTGTGAGTCATGTTTCCAGGTCGATGTTGGTCTGAGGTAGGATGAACAGGATTTCTCTTTAAACACTATTAATATTATTTAGGAAACACCAATGCAGCAATGTACTATGGGTTAACAAGACATTCCCAGTATTGTAACAAAAGCAGTGCAGCATGGGAGAGCAGTGCAGAAGAGCTTAAAGCCTAAAGGAAGTGGGTAAATTGCAGCGTGGGGGATTTATAGATATAATACAAATAGAAAACGGAATGCGTAGCAGTCACCATGGAAACCAATGGAATGTTCCTGTTGATCAATCAATGCTTAGAATATTGACCCAGAATGGCTGTATAATGTATAACATCTATGGTTTCCATGGCAATTCCATTTTTAGAACTTTGTCCCGCCATTTTGTTCACCTTTATAATGTACAAAAAAACTCTACAAAGTATTAAAAATGGAAGACCGATATCTTGGTGTGAAAACTATATGTACCATTATATAAATTGTATAACATAAAAGTAGTATATATTAGGTGTGCATGTGTGTATATCTATATATTAAATAACAGATTTGTATGTGTTAATGTGGTTAGGCATGCCTCTTTAAAACGTATCAAAATTAATGTTGTTTAAATTTAATGATTGTTGTTTGACTTGTCAAATCCAGACACACTTTATAATATAAAGGGCATCTCTCGTCCAGGAAAGTCTGTTCAAATAATCTCACTAGATGCCAAACTATTCCAAATGTGGCATCTTCCTATCGCCAGCAGAATTTCTCCCCATAAATGAATTGCCCAATCTGCAACAACGATGGCTCACCTTGGCACTGCAGATGTTTGTAAACTAAATTTCCCATGATGCCCAGCTGTAGCCATAAGTTCACAAATCTCTGCCAAGGTTAGATATCACAGCTGCACAGAAATCAATGCCAGTGTCGCAGAGGGACTGCTAAGGACCTCTGTGTTTCAAGGTAACAAATTTATGTCATTCAGGAACAAACTATTGATTCGGAATTATCAAAGAGTTTTACTGTTTTTCTACTTCCTTAGGTTGATTCTATGAACAAAAAAGGGAATATCTATTATTTACTAAGATACATGTTAGATAAATTCCTCCTGTGTATTCAGTACTCATTTGTTCTTTGACCCATTAATTCATGATTATTTTGTGTTTCCCTTAAAGCGTAGGAAACACCATACGAGTATCAATTTCAATCATCTTGAATGAAAACAATAAATAATTATTATCCTATTTTTTGCAATTATGATCCATACAAACCAAAAAAAATATTTTTTTTTTGGATATTAGTTAGTAAATAATTATACAAAAAAAATGATCATCTTGCCTGGTGATGTTTCAATTGATATATATATATATATATTTTTTTTTTATTATTGTTTTTTCATTCAGAGTTTAAATTGGAGTCAATGTCCTATAATAATCATAATAATAGTCAAAATGCATATTGTTATTCATAAGACCTTTAGTGAACATACATATGTATTTTTTTTATTTTATTTTTAATTATTTGCATGTTTCAGCCAAAAGTATCCTATTTTCCCCAAAAAGTTATTCAAAGCCTTACTGTCCTATGTAAGTTTGTATGCATAGACGTGCTGGATGTAATAATAAAATTATATATGACACAGTCCCAATGAACAGGACAATAGAAATGCTAATTATCATGCAGTAATTACCGTTACCATTGTTAAATAACATTATTAAAAATCTATTTATTACCTGCAATCCAATAATTATTGTTTCAGAATGTCTGCCATGTTTCCATTGCAACAAAATATTTAATTTACCATTGTGGAATTACTGGTGACCCCTTTAAACATATAGTTAATGACATTTTCAAGGAGCGTAGTAATCAGAATTACACAGTTGTTCTACCGCTCATTGTTTAGTCGGCAGCACACATGTGAGATCAGAATGCCAGGATTCTTAAACTTGTCACCAACATATTGCAGACTTAAACCAGAATGTTCCTTATCAGGACTAGTTTTTATCTATTTTATTTTGTAACAGTGTTTCATTTTATTGCTAGATAATTGCAATTAGCATTTTTGAACTAACACATTTTTTTAAAACTTATTTTTTTATATATATATATATTATTGGATATAATTGTACATGGATGTACAGTCAAGTCCAAATGCTCCCTGGGCCGAATTATCAGAAATATTCTGGTACCTTCCAGGGGTATTTATAAAGTTTTATTCGTTCTCACAAATTATAAATGTTTGGATTTTGCAACTCATCCTCAAAATGATCTTGAATGTAGACCAAATTTAAACAAACAATTGAAATCTCGAGCCAAATTCTGGAAATAGATAGCCTATCTCACACATATTTTGGCAGAATTTGATCTTTTCACCTTGCAATATATTGACAGGGGGAGAAGAGAGGGAGTGTAATCAGAGTGAGCATTCAGAGCAGGGTCTGGTGCCATGTTTCTCTCTCCTGTTGCATAATGATTACCTGATTCTGTTATGAGTGGGCTGGTCTAAAACGTAGATGAGTCCGTGAGGAAGGGTGAAGACATTACATGAGAGGCGTGCCGCAAAGTGCAATCTGACCAAGTTTATAAACATTTATTACATACTTTTCAAAGTTTTCTCGTTTTATTATGGTTTGAACATTTGTTTCAAAGTGTTTTCTTGCCGGTTTAAAACAAAGAAATTGTCAAGTAATGCATGTCCCTTTAAGATATTAAATTGTATATTATATCTCTAATTAATATATCCATCTATTATGCACTACTACTCTCAGTGGGCATAAAGAGAAAGCAATAAGCGCTCGGCCTAACACAGGTTGCACAGCAAACCTTTTTGTTAGTGTAGCACCTGGGAGGTAGGAAGAAAGGTATAGTTTGAAAATATAGTTTAAATCGGTTCTGACTGCAATTTCAGGAATTTTAAACATGAGCATTTTTTTTCCTTTTACAGAACGTTTTTTTTTTTTTTTTGCACATAAATATTTTTTAAAGCCTTATGGGAGATCGCTTCATGTATATAGTGTCCCTTTAAAATGCACATACATTTTCTGGTTGATCCCTCTGTAATCTTCATAACATCTCTCACTTACTGAATGCATCATGGGTTTACAAACAAACAGAGAAAAACATGCGCTTAGTTATTGAGTCCTTCATACTGTGGAGCTAGCATTCCCTAATTGCTCTGCTAAACTTGCCTACAAGCTTGACTGATTTGCTGACTTACAGACGTATTTCTGTGGCTCCTCGAGATGAGTCATTTTCCACAATTCCGGCAATTTAATACACGTTGTTTGTAAGGTGGCAAAATATCCTGCCATCTACTTGGTCAGGGCAAATGTAAGCAAATATATAAAGGGGTTATTTTTTTAGTTAACGTGATACACCAGGCACTGGTAACATTGCAGGTTATTCTACTGAGCTGTCCATGTAGAAATATTGGCAGTCAGAAAATAAGAAAAAAAAAAATCTATTGAATTTCCTGAGAATTCTCACATTTTATGAACAGTTACTGTACGTTAGAACTTTTCTGCAATTACATTATAAGCCAGTGATTGCCAACAGCTGCAGGTGTTCTTGATTGCATAGCCTATGAGTCTCGGTCAACCGGGTAGCTGGAAGAGAATCATTGGAAGGTCTGCTACAGCTGCATACCACACCTTAGCCATAATTGCTTTATGCAACAATTGTAACAGTGCTCCACATGGCTCTCCATGAAGAATAACAAGACACATTTAACTCACACCGCCGAGGGTTTCAGTTGATTTGCTGTATCTGCTCTAAAGGTTGTTGTTTCTCGATTGCTGCCAATATACAGAGTAAGCCTCTTACATGCCTTTTTAACTTAACCTGAGGAAATAGTTTAAACCATTGAGTGCTGCCCTTGAGAAAGTCAAGTATTAAATCCTTTGGGTATTTGATTCCAAAAACTTTTTTCATTAAACTTTTTTCAGTTATTTTAGCGTGCAGTTATAGCTCATTACATTCTGCACCTCTTTACTTTACATAGAATTTATTTTAAATGTGTTGCTTAACCCCTTAAGGACCAAACTTCTGGAATAAAAGGGAATCATGACATGTCACACATGTCATGTGTCCTTAAGGGGTTAATAATATATTGTTTTTCTTTTTTAAATGGTGTATGAATACATTTGTTTTTGCGTTTGCATATCGTGTATAGTGAGGTAGGGAAGATTATTTTGTTCATCAGTTGGCCTAGTGACTTTGGGACAAGAGGGTAGAAATTAATGTTCCACAGATGACAAAGGTCACTCTAATAAATATATTGTGTGGATCAATGTGGCTCTTGAATGGTTTAACCTTCAGGTAAGAAAGCACCTGGGGACCTCCTGGCACAATAACAACTTAATTTTGTTGTTGTTACAGCGATCAAAATGTTCCTTTAAAGGAACACTAGAGCATTAGAAATACAAATCTGTATTCCTAATGAATTAGTGTCCCTGTCCCTAGTTATAATAGTTCCTTCCCAATTTGACTAATAAAAATAATAAAATAAAGGTTTTTAATCTACCCTTTCCAGTGCAGAGGCTAACTTAGTACTGCGTACCTTCTCTCCACCTGTGACATCATGGAGCAGGAATGGCCTCCTCTAGCATGGTCCAATACAATGCTCCTAATAGAGGAGGACTGGAGACCTGATGCACATGTGAAGCATGTCTGCTTAATCCCTTAAGGTAAACAGTTACTGCAAAGCAGAAATGTTTTACTTTAAATGGTTAAATTGACAGGACCACTGTACTCAGACCTCTTCATAGAGATGACATGGCCTGGTCCTTTAAAGGGAGACAATTCAGAACCCTGGACAGCTTCCATGGATACACACAGCCCCAAGTCCCATCCTTTCATACAGAGGAAATGGTGCATAGTGTAGCTCACTGCCTTCCTCACTGTGTTTCTGTTTGTGCCAGTTTCCGGTAGTAAAAACTAAGCAGTGTTTTTGTACGGGATGTGTTTTTGTATGCAGCTTGACGTGGAATCTCCAGACTTTTCTAAATCACATGTAGTAGATGCTGTCTTTAAATTCCTTACTAGAAAGTTAAAAAAAAACATTTGATACTAATGACTCTCTTCATGCACACATGGCCATCATGCACACGAAATGGCTACAAGAGGCGCCCCACAACTATATATGATATTATGAGAGCATGATATGTGAAGATGGATCTGATTTTTGTAATGGTATATTTGTATAGTATATAAATACACTATATCATATTATTTCTATAATATATTTCGATGGGATATTTGCACGTACCTCTACTGTACATGTCATCCCCCCCCCAAAAAAACACTACAGTAGCTATAACTGGTGCAAAAAATAAACCAAAGCTGTCACAAGCAAGGCAGAGCTTTATTTAGGTAATTTCATAGTTGTGTTTTTTTTTTATTAATATATTTTAATTGTGTCACTAAACTCTGTTGTGACTGGTAGCAATTAAATATATATATCATAATCCAATTTCCCAAAGGCAACATATCAAGAATTCTACTCCAGCATTGCTCAAGTGTAGCCAATGGCAGAGTCTCCTCAGAGACCATCCTTATTGTATATTCCCATAATCCATGACAAGAGAGAATGTGTCATTTTTCAGGTTAGTTCTGGCTACAGGGAAGAAAAGTAATATGGAAAGTGCTCTGCTACAATGTATTTCCTTAGCAGAATAACTCCGTTGTGACACATATAGGGGGAGAAATATGGACTGTTGTAAAAGTGGGGCAGTTTCAAAGGAAAGCAATGGAATTTTAGTACCGATAGTCCCTCAATGTCTTTCACACGTGAACCAGTTTGCCAACATACATAAGTTTTTTTCTATTTATTGTTTGGATAAATTATAGTGTGCCAAAGTCATGGTGGAGTGCCGTTTTTTGTTTTAGATCTGTTATCGTGCTACATGCACCGACATCCGGTGTCTAGCTCTATTTTTAGCATACTAAAAGTAGAATTTGGAGAATACGTTGCAAGGATGCACAAAGTCTGCTTAAATATTTATACATATCACACATGTGACCACATGGATAACACAATAGCTCCATTATTTATACATAGCCCTGGTGTGTCGTTCACTGAGACAGGAGTCAACGTCTGATGATAGTCAGCGATGACATGGGGGTGATCGGAGATTCTCATTTTAACGCGTATGCTTTGTAAATTAAGAGCCATCGCATTAGCTGCCTTTCACTTACACTGCAGAACTGAGTGCCTCTTACACAAATTGAACTAAAACCCTCAATATGAAGAACACAGCTTTTTAGAATATTGAATATTGACCTAAGACTTACATTGCCTGAGGCTTAATGTTCAAAGTGAAATACAACTACACCGGCGATAAAGGGCTGTATGTTTGGGACAACAGAAGAAAATGTAAATGGTAATCTAGCAAGCGTGCACAAAATCCGCGGTTTGTACTAGATCTTTGTGTTAGACCTGTCAACTCAGACCATTACTCTACAACCACCTTCTGTATTTTGACCTGCCGGAGATTCAAGGTTCATGCTCTATACATTAACCAGCCAGAGATCAAATGTTCCATTTCTGCTCTTTGTCCTGCCACTGTTTCAAGCTTCACGTCATGCACTCTGACATGGCAAGGTTCCAAGGTTTACCTTCCGCACATTGACCAGAATGTGTTTCAGGATTTCGAAATATGTAAAAAAAAAAATACTGTTTTTAGATCACTAAGTTCTGGAACTTGATGTCTGGTGCATTTTACCTACACCGTCTGCATTTTATTTCTTTATTTTATATATGATCTGTATGTAATTTCATATATATAAGGCCATATTTTATATAAATAATATACATTTAATATATTCTCTATGCATGTCCCGTAATGTATGCATTGTATCTACACTGCTTGCGTTTAGTATATTTTCTGTAAATGTCTGTAAACTGCAGAAAGTATTTGATAAAGTCCACAGTTTTATATTGTGTCTTTCTTTCTACCAAAGTTATTATTCTCCCGAGCCTCCAGTCCCATCCGTTGGAAAGCGTTTAAAGCTCCTCACCAAATTTTCTCTTTTTTAATGTTCGCTTTGAAGATCAATAACTTGAAAGAAACATCCCATTTGGATGTTAAATGGCCGCGCTGGTGATGAGAGGCATCTCCTTGATATTTTGTAGATGGCGTTTGTGCTGGTACTTTGGTTTTACTGTACAGAAGTACAGATGTTTCCAATTAGAGAAATATGTCAGAGGCGTCACCAACAGTTGCATAAAACCCCTTGCTTGAAAAATAAGGGAAGGTTACTGTACGATTAGGTAATTTCCTACAGCTTCGAAAAAACAAACTACTGAGTTGGAAGGAATCTTTCACAGCTGTAAAATCTATGTTCAACTATTTATATTCTACTTGATGGTAATGTACCACATTTATGGCAGGTCTACAGCTATGCTAATTGGACTATTGGTTTTGCCATGTGGCCGATTCGAATTAAAGTTAGAACACTGCCTTTAAGTGTCCACTTTGTTTTGTTAATGTTGTTTTTTTCGGTTTTATAACATTAACCCCTTCAGGTCCTGAACCGTCAGCGGTAAAATGTGTGTTTGGACCGCTGATAGTCCTGAACCGTCATAGCGAAAAATGGGCTGCGGGAAGCGATCAAAGATCGCTCCCGCTAGTATAACACTGTAACTATCTGCCAGACATCCCAGGCAAAAATCTGTGTCTTGGTCTGTTTTGGTCTGTCTTAGTCAGTCAGTTTCCTTCCCCCAAATCTCCATTAGATTTTTGTGACAGGAGTTAGTTTGGGATTGCTGTTTAGTCTGTTTTAGTAAAAAAAAAGTATTAAAAAAATGTTGTGTGTTTGTAATTTGTTTTAGTCGTGTGTATAACTTGCAGGAGGCATATGCCTTCTTGGCGTCAGACTCTGACGCCACTGACACTGCATCAGATTTTGACCCAGGTCAGTTTTCTGACACGTCTAGTCAAGACGAAATGTCATCTGTGTGTGAGCCGGCTGAAGAAAGAAGCTGTGCCTCCTCTGCTACACCAAATGTGGAGGAGGACTGGGTACCTCCACAGTTAGCCGAGCCCAACGTCCCCCCTTTTAGTGCCAACGCAGGCATTAATGTTAATGTGGATGGCTTCTCCCCAATGCAGTTTGTAGAACTATTTTTAGGGGATACCATCTGGGAGGAGATTGCTTCCCAGACTAACTTGTATGCTACCCAATTTATTGATAACAATCCAGGTAGCTATACAGTCAGGGAGCATGACTGGCATCCCACAGATGTCCCAGAGCATAAAAAATTCTGGGCTCTTACAATGGGGATTATAAATAAGCCATCGATTCCCTCATACTGGAGCACCAACCCAATAATGTCTAGTCCAGTATTCTCCCAAACCATGCCTAGAGCCAGATACGATTTACTGCTGTGATTTTTACATTTCAGTGACAATACCCTCTGTCACCCTAGAGATCACCCCCAATACGATAGGCTTTATAAAATACGCCCACTGCTAGACCATTTTCAGGACAAATTTTTGGATGTTTATACCCCCCAACAAAATGTATCCATAGATGAATCTCTAATGAAATACAAAGGGAGATTAGGGTTCAGACAATACATCCCCTTAAAGCGCTCTAGGTATGGCATAAAACTGTACAAACTGTGCGAGAGCGAAAGTGGATACACGTTTGCCTTTCGTGTATATGAGGGGAAAGATGTTCAACTGGACCCTCCTGGCTGTCCTGACTCCCTGGGGACAAGTGGGAAACTTGTATGGGACCTACTAAACCCCTTGTTTAATATTGGTTTCCACCTTTATGTGGATAATTTTTATAGTAGTGTCCGTCTGTTATAAACATTTTATGGTTTACAGACACTGGCCTGCGGCACTGCCAGAAACAATTCCAAAGACTTTCCACGATCTCTCATAGAGGCAAAATAAAAAAAAGGCGAATGTAAAGCACTTCGCAAAGCTGAAGTGCTTGCACTAAAATTTAGGGACAGAAAGGATGTCAACATGCTAACCACCATCCATGACGAACACATGTCAGACGTCTCTGTCCGGGGCAGAGTAGAGTCCAAACCGGTTTGCATCAGGGCGTATAATAAGTACATGGGGGGTGTTGATTTGGCTGATCAGCTGATGCAGCCATATCTAATTTTATGAAAAACCAAAGCATGGTATAAAAAGGTGGCTATCTATCTGATGCAAATAGCAACCCACAACTCATTTTTGCTTTTTTTTTTTAAAATAATCCAGGGAAAACCACCTTTCTCCAATTTCAGTTGAAAATAATTTCTTTAACAATTTATGGAGATGGACAAGTTCTAACAACGGTGCAAGCTGAGTCCAGACATTTTATTTTTAAGTTCTAACAAGTTTTCTGGCAGTAACACAACCAGCTGGCCAAAACCAGATGGTGTGTGCATAAAATTAAAAAAATACCACTACACTTTCTTTGGGGGGCAAAATGGTTGGGGGAAAGAAGTCAAAACACCCCATCTTCTATAACCTTTGATGTCTACTTTATAAAAATATATACTATATATACTGTCATGATGGTAACATTAACTGGGGGGTGCAAAAATATGTCAAACTGAAGATAGACCAAGCATACCTATATATCAAGTTGAAAAACTGACATGTACAAGTTCTGATTGTTGCCTTTTGGCCCCCAAACAACCCAGCAACCCTATACATGGGGGGTATCACTGTACTCGGGAGATGTTGCTGAACATATTGGGCAGTGTTTGGCAGTGACACATAACAGGATCTGTTAATTCATGCCTAAAGTACAATGTGTGTGACAAAGAAACAAAATAAGATTACTACCCAAAAGTTTGACAAAGCCTGGTGGTAGAATTAGTGCATGGAAAGTGTTAAAATACCACCATGTGAAATACCCTAGGGTGTCTACTTTTCAAAAATATATGGTTTGATGGGGGTAAAATACATTGGCCGGCTATGCAAAGTTTGGCAAAGGTTTGTGATAAAATGGCTGCATAGAAAGTATCAAAATATTCTTAGATGAATGCCCTGGGTTATCTATTTTATGAAAAATATATACATGTGGGGTATTTTTTGGAGATTTATGACATAACAGTGTTACAATGTCACTATTGATACTTTTGAAAAATGTACGTTTTGAAACAGCAATTTCCTACTTGTACTTATAGCCCTATAACTTGCAAATAAAAGCAAAAAAACACAAACATTGGGTGTTTTTAAACTCAGGACAACATTTTGAATCTATGTAGCAGTTTGTTTCATTCGATTTTGTAGATCAGTTAAAATAATTTTAAGTAAAATTAAAAAAAAGTTTTTTTTTTTAATTTTTCACCATATTTTATTATCATTTTTTAATTAAATTATATGACATGATAAAAATAATAGTATGTAAAGAAAGCCCTTTTTGTCCTGAAAAAAACAGTATATAATTTGTATGGGAACAGTAAATGAGAGAGCGGAAAATTACAGCTAAACACAAACACCACAAAAGTGTTAAAATAGCTCTGGTCCTTAACGTACAAGCATCGCAAAAACAGTCCGGTCCTGAAGGGGTTAAATTAAATTTTTTATTTATATATATATATATATATATTATTTGCACATACATATATAAATATATACAAGTGTTTAAAATGAAATAATAATTGGAATTATTATTTAATTATATTCCAATTTATTTATTTTAACCACTTTATTTTTCCATAATTCTGTGTCTCATCTATCAGTTATGTTTGTATCTAAGCATCAGATGTGGTTTAGTGTACTATGACTTGATAAAGGTCCTGGTGTTGTGAAACTTTGCCTTGTCATTCGGTGTCTGTTGGGGTCATAATCAACTGCTGGGCAAAGCATTCCATGCACCTCACTATTGGACCGAACGTCCGGGGAGAGCCTTTCAGTGATACACATACAACGTGTTTCAATTTGGGCTACTACCAATGTATTAAGGCTCAGGCAAACATATTTATAGACAGAAGCTACAGCAAAAGTAACATGACAAGATTACATCAGCTAAACACGATATTGCTTATATCAACAACATGTATTTCTGTAACCAAAGGTTAAATGGTTATTTCTTTGATGGTCTGCAACAGGTTTTACTTTTAAGCTGATATTTAATAATTGTTATTTCTAATAATATAGTCTTGTCCATTTACAGTAGTCACGTACTTAATTTTGAAACCCTTTCAGTGACATTCTACATTAAATGGCTGTTATATACTAAGCTTTTCATCTGCTGTGAACAACGGAACCCATAATGCTTTGCTAGTTGAGGGGCATCATGTAATTACCTGCTCTTGATCTGGATTTGAATGTAATGAACACAACTTGATGAGCAAAGTCCCTCTAGTTTTGTCAAACCTTTTTCAAGCAGTTGGACAAATACCAGTGGTGTTCCCTAAAACCTTTACGTCCATCCCTTCATTTCATAAAAAATAAGTGCTTATACCATACAAACAGTCTCGCTGTGCCATGTCCAGCAGAGGAGATGGGCTTGAGAGCCAGGAGTCTCACAAATTTTCATCAAACCATTAGAAAATGATTTAACAATAAAGTATAACAGGAAAATCAGCTGTAGCTTTTCCTAGCACTTCTACGGTAATTTCTTTTGCTGTTTAAAGTGTCATTATAAATATTAGAGATATGTCAAATCTTGACACATTGTAACTTCTTACAGATCACTTATTGCGCATTTACACAAATTAACACTAAAATATATGTTTTTCCAATTTTTGTCAGTGCTTTTTTATCTTATTTTTTCGTTACCTATCTTACATAATGGTACAACATATAAATATTTGTCTTTTTATGTCTTTAAATAGCTAGTACTAAATAACAATTTAACAATTTCCTTCTCATGGCTTGCAGTACAGCTTCGAGATAAATACGTGTGTCGAAGAAGTATTCTGTGTTATCATTCAGTCGTCATTAATATCACTAGAGTTGGGAAGAAAGGGATCCATCACGAACTTTTGATAGATGGATAGATATGTACATATTTTAGATACATTTCATTTGTTAATTTAGATATGTGTTCCGTTTGTTCTTTCCATTTTCTAGGTCAGGTTTTCATGTGATATTTCCGGACTTGTGGTAGATAGACAGTGTTCTCCCATTAGTTCTCTCGTGTAAGAGGATTAAATGACCCCTCAGCAAACACTTAGCCGTGGCCTGTTTGCTAGACTGTAATCATGCTGCTGGTCCACTGGCCTATCTGTGTTATCGTTATATTTCTGGTAACAAAATAAATAAATAAAAATAACCCGAAGCAGGCGTCTTTTCTGGAAGATTAGTGTTGAGTTCCTGGAGGCAATAAGATGACACCATGTGGATTGCAATATTTGCCGAGTGAGAGCACAATTTCAAAACTATCTTCTCCAACATACAACCTTGCCTTAGTTTAAAATCACATGCTGTAAATCAGAACATTTGAGAGGCCGTACTTGAATGGATTGATTACATGTTCTACAAGACTACTTGGGCTAATAGTGTCTGATCGATGGCCAATTATTCCTCCAGCATTGCCTAGACAGTAGCATTAAAATTGTGGGTCATCAAGACCCAAGATGATATGACAAATAGAATTCATTTGCTTTTTGACAACCACTTTGTAAAGCCTGTTTGAGTGACGGAATATGTCCATCTCTCAGCAAGAAACCCAGAATCTGTCTTTTGAAACGAGATTTGCAGACATCTTTATTATATCCTTTTTATACAGTACTTGTAAAGGTTATTTTGCACTCAACAACCAGATTAAAGCAAATGTTCCTGTTGCTCGGTTTCGAGAAATCTTTTTCATTTTTTCAGATGTTCAGAATATTTCTATATAATCTGTGGGGTTTTTTTCATGTGCTTCTGCATCAGAATAATTGTATTACATTATCTGCCTAGAAACTCATTAACTATCAGTGCATTGAAGAATTAATTGCTTTATTACCAAGATACACTGATGCTATGAATTTCTATTCCTCGCCATTGTCTTATTTTGCTGTCATTAAAATATGTTCATATTTTTAATTCCTCGCTGATGTGCTTTTGTTTATAGATGTGTGCCTGAATGTGTTTCTTCAATGCAGGCACATAACAATGCATCGGTAAGGGGGAGGGTATCAATACTTTGTGTTTCTTGAAGTTTTGCCTCTGCTGTTCATACAGGTCATTCCCTGGTGGTTTTGCAAAAAAGAATGTTCAGTACCACCATGGGTTTTGCTGAAGATGGGTCTTTGGGGCTGAAACTCGGGATATGTGCATCTTTAGCCCTGGATTGCTCCAAGGACTTCATTTACAATCACAGCTTGTTTAAGCAGGACCTTCTGCACCTCTTGTCTCTGTTATATTCCGTGTGTAAATTACTTGTCAAATATCACCATTTTATAATTGTAAAGCACTTTGTCATATGTCATCGCTGCATAAATGCTACTTATTATAAAAATAATAATAATAATTCACTCCTCCCTGTTTATATTACCTTGTTAAATTGCACTAACATGTCAATGCTGCTGCAGTTAGAGAGCAACTGACCAAACGTCTACCTACATAGACCTTTAGCAACACAATTCAAGACTATGACACTTGTGCGAGCGGTCGGGTACAAGGTAATACTGTGGCGAGGAACAGGGAAGACGATGTCACTGCGGTGCAAAACGTAGGACACTTGGGTCGAAGTGTAAGGAAAAGTAGCACAGTAGTTGGCTGCTGGTCACATTTGGGCAAGGCCAGGTTGGCATTGAACTATGGGGAGATGGTGACATTAGGGTGGGGAACTAGGGAAAGGCTGATCCTGGGGTAGGGAGCTGGAGACACCGAGTGCAGAGGTGGAGACATTGGATCAGGAGAGTAAAATGTTTTAAATAGTTTCTACAGAGTTTGTGAAAAGCACAGTCACATTACTTGGCCAGTTTGTCAGGTCTAGTTGGCATAATATTGTTTGAATGATCCTTGGCTTATGAAAATGCTCTAGGTTGGTTCGAGCATTGACATTAAACCTCTTTCTACCCTATTAAACTCACACCGTGAAACTCCAAATTGTAATTTGCAAATATGCTTGAATATCTAGTGGTAACATGATACAATGTGAGGGAAATGGGATTTACAAAATGCAATGAAGGATGAAGTGATACTTCATTTTGCAGTGCTTTGCATTTACATTTCTATTCTGTTCATATTGTGTTGCAGTTCTGAATAACTCCCTTTTGCAAACAGGTTATTTCAGGTTCTTAGCCGAGGCTTATTGAAATATTTTCTTCTATAATATTTCACAAACAAAATGAAGCAGAACACGGTCCCATGTCATGGTGACTCTTCCAAGATTTCTTCTGAACGGAATATCTTTAACCCCTTCAGGACCTAGGATGGTTCAGGACCGTCATCTGCATTTTTGCCTTGCCGACCGGTGACGGTCCTGAACCGTCCTAACGATAATATGTACTTACCCGATCGCCATCGTTCCCCTGGCGGCGATCGGCATTGCTCCCGTTGTGGGGAGACTGCCTGCAGCCCAGACAGTCTCCCCATTGTGGATTAGGACCCCTGTGGCCATGTGATCGCTCAACACAGCGATCACATGGTCACTATAGGTGTCCATTTGTCTGCCTGCAGGGAGACTGCCTGTGCTGACAGGCAGTCTCCCTGCTAGTGTAAAACCATTAAAAAAAAATAAAGGTTAATGTTAATTTAAAAAAATAATAATTATATATTTGTATATATATGTGATATATAGGCATATATTATATCTATATATGACATGTCTATATATCATATATATAATGTCATACTAAGTGTATTTTTATATTAATATATACATATATTAATATACAAATACACTTATAATTAAATTACACACGTGTGTATATATATATATATAACATATATAATAACTATATATATTGTATATAATATTATTATAAAATACAAATAAGTAATTTAAATTAAATAAAAACATATAAAAATAATAATAAAAAATTTAAAAAATTATATATCTATATGAAATTTTATTCTAACTGTATTTTGATAGTAATAGAAATATATTTATATCAAAATACACTTAGAATGAAATTGTATATATATATATCTATGTATATATAAATAAATAAAAATAATATGAAATATACATATGTCCATATACAAAATTACATAAATAAATATATAAATATACACGTAGACTTCAAATATATAAATATGCATATATATTTAAATTCTACGTGCGTATTTATGTAATATTTTTACATAATTAAGTAATTTTATTGATTGCAATTTGAGGGACCTGCCTGCCAACCCAGGCCAAAAGTCCAGAGAATTTAATTTGCTAGCACTATATTTTACCCTGTAACGTTCTGGCACCCTAAAACCTGTACATGGGGGGTACTGTTTTACTCAGGAGACTTCGCTGAACACAAAAATTAGTGATTCAAAACAGTAAAAAATATCACAGCAATGATATTGTCAGTGAAATTGACTTTTTTTTGCATTTTTCACACACAAACAGCACTTTTACTGATGATATAATTGTTGTGATACGTTTTCCTGTTTTGAAACACTAATATTTGTGTTCAGCAAAGTCTCCCGAGTATAACAGCACCTCCTATGTACAGGTTTTATAGCGTTTTTGAAAGTTACAGGGTCAAATATATGGGTAAAATATTTTTACATTGAAAATGGCCAGGTTGGTTACGTTGCCTTTGAGAGCGTATGGTAGCCCAGGAATGAAAATTACCCCCATGATGGCATACTATTTGCAAAACAAGACAACCCAAAGTATTGCAAATGGGGTATGTCCATTTTTTTTTAGTAGCCACTTAGTCACAAACACTGGCCAAAATTAGCGTTCAATTTAGTTTTTTACTTTTTTCACACACAAACAAATATGAATGCTAACTTTGGCCAGTGTTTTCGACTAAGTGGCTACTAAAAAAGACTGGACATACCCCATATTGAATACCCTGGGTTGTCTACTTTAAAAAAAATATGTACATGTGGGGTGTTATTCAGAGATTTATGACAGATAATAGTGTCACAATGTCACTATTGATAAATTTTAAAAATGTATGTTTTGAAACCGCAATATCCCTCTTGTACCTATAGCCCTATAACTTGCAAAAAAAAAAAAGCATGTAAACACTGGGTATTTTTAAACTCAGGACAAAATTTTGAATCTATTTAGTAGTTTTTTTCATTTGCTTTTTTAGATGAGTAAAATATTTTTCAAGTAAAAGTCAAAAACATGTATTTTTTTAAATTTTTCATCATATTTTTGTCCTAAAAAAAATATATATAATTTGTATAGGAACAGTAAATGAGAGAGCGGAAAATTACAGCTAAACACAGACACCACAAAAGTGTAAAAAGAGGCCTGGTCGCAAATGTACAACATCGCAAAAACAGTACAGTCCTTAAGGGGTTAAAGGGAAAACAAGACTTTCTCCAGAAATTACAGTAGTGAAAAAAACATTTAGTATTCAACTATAACTTATATTTATCTTTTTATTTTATTTTTTTATGTGATGTTCCATTTTCTTTTAAATTTATATGAAAGATTTAAAAGTTGACATCACGGTTCAGTTCATCCCTGAGACAAAACATGACACATTACTTTGAAGGAGGAATAAAAGAAATAGAATTTTTGTTTCTTCCCCTCTGTGCTCTGTACATACAGACTGACAAGTGCTAAGGACAAAGCTTATATTGAGACGGACGCTCGTTTTAAAGGTAGAAGTAGGTGCAGAATTCTGCATTTGTTAAATATAGGGCTACCCTTTGGGTGGAGTGTGCAGAACTCTGGACCTAGGCATCACACTTTTGTGGGGTGTGAGAGCTGCAGTTGTGCAGTTTCACGCAGTCATCTAGGCTGCAAGGCATGCATTTCTGTAAAAATCAGCCCAAAATTCAGATAAGTCAGTGAAAATATGTGCCAGAATGTGACATCATATCTCAGCACCTGCTGTCTGTAGTATCGACAAGGAATTGTGGGCGGAAACTCCCCTGATACTGGGGATATTGTATATCCATGTATGAGTATTTATATATAATATATATATACATATATATATATATATTCATATATATATATTAAGGTTCCGATGCTTGCACTCCAGTAATAAATACAAATCATGCTTATTGGCAAGATTATAGCAAATACTTTGTAAAGACAGCACTACAGGGACTTAGAAATATGAACTTAGCTTTTATTCAGCGTCTGCCACGTTTCATTTCTCCTGACGAAAGTTCCATTAGAGAACTAAAACGTTGATCCACTGTGGTAGACACCATATTTCTAAGTCCCTGGAGTGCTGTCTTTACAAAGTATTTGCTATATATATATATATTGGTATGTATCTATGAATGTCTCTCGATTGTGTGTTGCTGTGTGTCGATTGTGTGTTGCTGTGTGTCTACATATGCATGTTGATGGATTTACAGTTGTGTGCATGTGTGTGTTCATGTGGTGAATTACAGAGGTGATTACAGGGCCTTACCAAGTTTTCAGAAAAAGTCCTCAGTGGCAGTGATGATTTAAGCCTATCACTGATGCCCATCATTTCTTGAACTTATGTGGAGAGGGGCTAAACTCTATGAGCCAGGAACCTTCGCATTTTTAATTCATTTTAAAAGTTTCACACTGAAACAGGGGAATCCGTGCGCTATAACCACATCAATAGGATGATCCCACTTTAATGGGATGGTCCAGGCACAATACTTCAATGAAGAGCTAAGACTGTATAGAACAGGTAACACATTTTAACAATAGCGAGGGATGGAAAAAAAAAGATGTGTTAAAGAGCAGAGTCACTGATTTAAGAAAGCATTGGTGGGAAAATACTAAAAAACCGAACAGATTAGATGAGTGAAAGAAGAGAATAGAGACAAAAGTAGCAGGTTATATTTGAAGAGGAAAAGCAACGGTGGAAAATAAGCCTGTCTCCTGGGCATGGAACTTGAATTCAACAGGATTGTTAGATTTTGACAAATTAATATTAACTCTATGGAGAGCTGGCATTGTCAGCTGTATCTCAGCAGGGACTCGGTTCCATAAAATATTCTACTGTGTCTCTATCAAGTTCATCTAAAAACACATATCTCATTGAAGTTGAATGGAATTTTGCTTGGCAGTACTCAACATGCCTTTTGTGTAATTTGATGATCTTTGCCCCAAGCAGGTGCTTAATAAATTCAGCCAGGTGGCAAGTTCATTTTGTGGGTTATTTTACATTGAAGAGGTGATTGGTGATGAGACACTGGATACATACCCAGTAAATAACGTGATAAATGTTGTATATCAGTGCCATTCTTTCAATGCCAGTTTTTGTCGTTGATCAAGCGTGAATAAATCGTGACAGAGAGGACCTTCTGATGGTTCGAAGGTCTAGCTAGTGTTTCCCTGGCAGTCAGAGTGACAGTACAAAATATTTTTTTGTTATTTGAAGTTCATCAACAGCTGGGCAGCCGCAGGTTTGATGCTACCGTAGTATACAAAGGAGCTGTTTCTAACTTTCTATGCCCCCCTGCCTTCCCCAAAGCAAGTCTATGTCTTTTCACTCATCACATCAGCAAGCAAAAGGTAGAAAATTTCTCGTCCAAACCTGAGTTACCCAGAGGCAGTGATTATTTACAGAGTTCCATGTCGGAATGATGGATTCATGGCATAACTGTTAAAACACGAGGGGAATTAAAATAATAAAAGCTGATAAGATTTCAGACTGGTTTCCGACATTCCTGTTAATAGTATTTACTTGGCACTCAAGCTGACATTGCATTTGAAATAGCTTTCATTTTCAACTGATTTCTGAAATCCCCATGCCATGGAAACGGCCCAAAAAAAAAAAAAATGAAACCCGTTCCTTCAGCTGTTGCATTACAGGGAATTTTATTTACTAAGTTTTGTTGTGCTGTAAAATACGTTTGGAAACACGGAACCTTGATCATTTAACGGATTAGATTTGCTTCTGGGAAAAAAATGTTCTTTTTATAAATTCGTACACAAAGACCCCAGAAACAATTTTTTTCCCTGTTTTTTTTTTTTGTTTCTTTTTTTCTTTAGGCCTTTAATTAAAAAAAATGATGTTTAACACTTTAAACTTTGTATCTGGACTGATGTGACTACGGCAACTATGATATGAGCAAAAATGAAGGCAACTCGTTAAAGTCAGTTACAGGAACAGTAAACCACAGGGTTCTATTAAAATCACATCAACGCAATATAGAGCCCACCACGTCATTCCATTGCTGATGGTTGTAGTTTGTTCTCATCATCCTCAGTCAGCCTTGTAGCCTTGTAAATAAGCATAATAGGATGGGTAGTAACTCATTTCTCTATCAATACTTACGTCCTGGTTCAGGCTGCCAATTGTTAAAGGAAAAAAAATGAATCAGGAGGCTATAAGTGTTTACACCCATTCAATCAACATGATTAGTTGGCCTGCAATTAATAAGTATCTTATTGGCATTTTAACGTAATTAACCTCAAATTTTTAATAAGGGAATAATACGTTGAAACAGCAGAATGTTCCGTTCTGAAAGTTAGTGTCTATTTCCAGGGCATGTGATGCATCTTTTCATTGTGACTGTCGTCACTGCAATTACTTCTATTGTATTAGTTTGAAACATGATAAACTGTTTAATAAACGCTGTTTGCACTGACTCCTGCTGCAGTGGACTGCTAGCTGTATCACAGACTATTATTAGGATCTCTCAAAGTGATTAGTCAATGTGAGAGGGTGATGGCTGTTAGCCCCAGCAGGAGTGGCTACTAAGTCCTGGATACAGGACTGCTAGATTTTACATTTTTTCATGATCAGATATCACTGCAACATGCTTTAGGATGATATTTGAAAAAGCCTGCCCTGCAGTAAACAGAATTCATATAATGAAGGGTATATTTCATACGTACAGCACTTACATTCTGAAGGGTACAACTATACATGCGCCATCTGACGGTTTGTATAAATGACCCATGCTCCGGAGCCATAATGGATTTGTAAACCTTTACATTATTAAGGCAGTTTCTGCAGTGTTTATCGTTATCACTTGGCATGTTATATTTTAATGGCTTACATATTATTTTAGAGGAACATGTTTTCAATTTAGTACCATGTTTTGCCTGTTCTCTCTTAAAGAAGCTCTGTCTCTTCCTAGTATTTCATAAATATATAATCTTTGTGAAATATAGATCCTGACTGCATTTAAATTCATTGAAATTCCAACGCAATTCAAAGATACCATAAGACAAAATAGGTTAATCATTTGGTTCATGGTTGCCTACATTTCAGTTTGGGAGTTTGTACGATCACCTAATTGGCATAAATCAAGACTAATTGCAGTTTGTAATGAAACAAATCTCTACGTTAACCTGAGAATATATTTTTGACTCCGTGCCTTGGGCTCCAAAATGTCTTGTGATTCCAGAGGAGCAAGGATAAGCTGAATCCTTAAAATATTTTTGTAGTATATATTTTTTTAATTTAATGATGCATGACCAAACAGCAAACACAGTTTTGATAAGCGTCCCCCAAAAATCTTCTGCATATTTTGGAAAAGCTTTCAGGAGGTTGAAAATAAGCATTTGAGGTGGGTTATACTCACAACCGCCCTAGTATTGGAATTTCAACTCCTTTTTAGGATTAAATGGTAGTATTGGCTTGACTTCATTAACTGCACAAGTTTAGTTTATCTATATCTTGAAGATTGGCAGCATTTCTTACTAATATTTCATAATTTAAAAAATCCTTTTTGAATTATCTTACAATGACACATTTGGAGATACGTTATCGGTCATTTTCCAGCAGTCACTCCATAGAATATAGAATACATAGGTTTAACCCCTAATATTGGTTTTAGGTACTGTTAGATACCCATGCAATGCAAGTAATGATTGTATAAGGACATTTATCTTGTTCTGTAACAAAGTTTCCACCATGCAGTTTTTATCGAGATATTTTTATCTCTTTAATATGTTTTGTTTTTTGTTTGTTTTTTTCTCTGATGTGTGTAAGTAATCCTCTCACTGCTGCTCTGGAACATCTACAAATCCAACAGTGCCCTTTACTATGACCTCTGAACAAAAAGGATAAAGAGTCTTCTCGTGTCTTTACCTCTCTTTCATGTCAGTGACAGGTGGCATCAAACGTACTCCTCTTGGATGCAACAGCTTTTACTTTTGTTTAGAACTAGTTTTCCCCAGAATCAGTTGTTTTATGTTAAATCAACTCAAGCATGGTTTTATTAATCTCTCTAGCCATCCTCTTTCACCCCTCACCTGCTTCTCTTTAGCTTCTTAGCACTACTTACTCATCTTTCTTTATAACACTACACATGTTTTCCAGAACCCTGGCCTTTCCATTCCCCACTATTTATTAATTTCCCCTTCCATATCACCCCTTTTCAGATACCCAAAAGCCTTTACTACCCCTTCCTCTAGGTTTCTTTAGTATTTTTATACTATATGCCTTGTACATCTCCCACTACAATCCTACCCACCCCCTCTGCCACAAAGTTCCAATACTTATACCTCATCCTTTTTCTGGTCCTTTTCCTGCTATTTTGTTCTTTTCCTTATTATTGAAACAAGCACTCTCATCGCATCCAATCACTTACATCCTCCTGACTTTTCTCTGACACCTAACCGTCCATGTTTGATCCTCAAGACCTTAAAATACTTTCTCTTCACCAGTCTTTCTCAGGTTGATCTTCCTGACTCCATTACTTCCTCTCTTTATTCCGATATCCTGCCCACCAGTCTCTTACCATGCTGCCATATCCATGAACTTTCACTAAGTATCAATCTAATCTGATTCCACTTAATTCAAATATTCAATCTGATCTGTGATCACTGTAATTTGTGTGAAGCGACTTTGGAAATGATTCAGTATAACAAATGTAAAAATAAATAATGTTATAAAACTCTTACTTTCCTGAGGGAATATCATTTGGAACAAACAAAATAACTTGACCCTCCATGTAAGACCACTTGATGTTTATGGAACCTGGTTCACTTCAAACACTCAAATTCAAACACTCAGATTCCTTATGTCCATCATGTCTTTTTGGAACCATTGATACCAGGGTAACACAAAAGAGAACCTTTATATGTCATAGTGTGATAAAGCATCTGTATATATCTTGTCAACCCCTATTGTAAGACAGCAATAAAAATGAAATAGCCAGCAGCATAGCTCTCCACCCATGCCCAGATAAATATAATGGATTTACAATACCCATTCCTTTTTTTATCATGGCAGAATGCATTAAAAACACAATTTGGGAACATGTTTGGGATTTCCAATTTACAACATGGCATTTATAAAATAAGCCCACTTTGTGCTTTACAAGAAGACTCTCTGTGCCAGTAGTTTTGTCAGCCATAGTTGTTCATGTGACAGTACTTATGGTCACATCATACCCTGGTTCTTCTTTCAACTTGAGTCAGTCCATTCCTTGGAAGGGTCACATTAAAAGGGAAGCAGAACTGGTGAGTAACGAGCAGTGTTTCAGTGTATAAGCCCCATCAAAGAACTCCTGCTTTAGACACTTCATTGATAGATGTTTTCTGCCCAATGATTCAACAATTCAACCTTTACTACAGGTTAAACTCTACATTTAACACCACATAGAACCTGTAGGCAGTGAAACAAATCATGCTGTGTTCTATTGACCTTTCTGATTTATACCATATTTCTCTTTGATGAATGAGTATGCCAGCAATTCAACACGGCACCTTCTTAACCCATAAGTAGAGCCCCATGGCAGTGAATTGCGTCATACTTTTTATTTCAATAATAGAGATTTTTTAACATATTTGTCCTTAAAAATGTCTCTGTCGCTTTGCAGGTGTTGCTTCTGCATTAATACTTTTTTGCCCCTCTATTTCTCCTTAGTTTTAATTTTTGGAAATTCCCCTTAGTTATACATGGTTATACATGGAAAAAAAATAGGAACTACTTTTTCTCACGGGGAATGTGATCTTGGGCAACTTTTAGCAACAGTGTAGGTTACGCAAAGCTCCACTTCAGTAGTTGACCCACAATTCACCAGTGAAAAGAATCCCACAGAAGGGCAAACTGCAGACCTCATGGACAGAGGAGAACAAAATGGAGGCACCCAGCCTCAAAGAAGAATATATAATAAATATAAATACATTGCAATAAGTGGCAAAGAGGTAGCGTAATCCTTACAATACAGGGAGCATAGAGAAAAGAAAACTTAAAGAAAAAAAATTAATAATCAGAGTTACAGCAACTCGAATCTTAAAGTTTTGCTACAGATTATTGGTTTAAAAGCTCCGGTGACTTAAGTCTCTCTTTAAAAGCGAGCAGCAGGTAGCTCCCAGTGAGACTCAGATAAAGTACCTTGGCACTCTGCGTTAGACATATTATTTAAAATCACTTATGGATTCTAAAATACGGCATTTGAGTAATTACTTTCTGAATGCACACTGCCCCAAGAGGCATAAATGGTCATCTGGTATTTAATTAAGCTCAGTAATGAAACATTACAGTCTACTAGTGTTTCATTAATCCCTCAACTATTGGAACGTTTTCTTGTACCTTTTGTGCTATAGGCCATAATTCTCCATAAACGTGATTTATCATAACAGTTCTGTTCATAAGAGACATATACATGTTTATATCCCAGCGATTTAACTCTTTCTATAAAAACTAGAATTCTCTACTTTCCTATCCTATGTCTATATATAAGCCTTATTATTCATTAGTATAGATTAGAATTGTGTGCTTGCTTCTAACCATTACTTATCAGGTAGGAATCCAAAAATGCACATGTCCTTGTATCCCTGATTAAAAAAAGCTATTTAATGATATTTCAATTATATTAATGTAGTGTCCATCCATATTTTGTCTAGCGGTGAAAAATTGGGCCTTTCAAAATAAAGGATATCAATATTTAAAGGGTTTTTGCAAACCCTATTAACAGACATTAGACTAAAATGCCTAGGTCTAATTGCAATGTTCGGATGACACACATTGACTGGCAACTGCATTAGTGGATATTTCAGCCAACAGTTAAATGGTTACTCCAAACATCTTAACCACTAGAGCAAGCATTTTATTGAGTGCTAATGAGTAACAAACTTTGAGAAGACAGTGTTCCTTTATCTCAACAGTCTCACTTTGATATTGTTGAGCATTACTGCAATTAAGTAATCCGTATGATTCACTAATTTTACTAGAGTCAGTGGGCCAAGGACCGTTTCAATTTTGATTTTGTTTCTATGCAGATCTACAGCCAAGGATTATGTAGGGAGCAAATTACAGACTGTAACGCTGGCAGGTACAAAGTAAATACAGCGTAATTTGTCTGTTTGTATATAGCAGAGGTTGTGTACCACCACTAGAAAAGCGTTTACCCTGGGAAGTAAGGTGATATTTTTATTTATACACCCTAAAATGCTCAAACCAGGCTAAGTTACTAATTTTATTATTGTACAAAAAAAAGGTATGTGTCACTTTAAAGAGCGTTCAGAAAGAAGGGACATAAATATGTCAGTGCTATTATTTTACCTATGGGGAACATTTACAAAAAAAAACTTTGTAAATGATTTATCTTTATCTTTCTTTTTATATATTGACACATTTAAAAAATAAATTAAAAAAAATAAAAATATATATGTGTGTGTATGTATGTATATATGTGTGTGCATGTATGTATATATATGTGTGTATGTATGTATATATATATGTGTCTGTGTGTGTATGTATATGTATATATAAATTCTCACCCCTCCTGAGTGGTATGTTTATTCCTGATTCTCGGGTCCTCTACCAGAGGTCTGGGAGTCTGAGGGTTCTGCACAGTATCTTAGCTGTTCCTAGAACTACACTCTTCTGGACAGCGATCTCAGATGTTCCAACTGGAATCTGTTAAAGCCAAATATTACATATATATGATGTTTAAATATTTTGAAAAAAATATTTTAAAAGTTTATCCCAAAATATTGAATCATATTAAAAGCATATTCAACAACATTAAATCAATGCCTCAGTTGCTCTATCAATTGATAGTTGCCACCATACTTAAAAGGGGACAATGTTCAACGATCAAACTATACCACTATTTAAAAGAGCTTAGTTGTGTAAATCCTAGTATGCTAACGATATAGGCAAATAGTAAGCTCCTTAACTTTTGTTCATCAAATACCAGGTTCTTGCAGTGAATACATTACTTAATAAATTATGTTTATTTCAAATATGTTCTCTTAATTCTCTTCCCTGCTGAGCTGAGGCTGTTATGATGGTCTTCACTTACTTTTCTAAAGCATGCGTCATTCTAGCCATCAAATTAGCACAATCAGTACAATTTCTGCAGAGACGAGAGTCTTATACACAATGTATTACTCTAATCACGCACGTTTGATATTTGATGCCTTCTCTCCAAATTGTATTTCCAACAGTCAATTTCCTAAATGAAGCAATCTTAGTCCTATTCCAAATTAATGCACTCAAATTGATATCTAAATAGTTTATTGACCATTCATTGAATTCCATCACATTCCTCATCCCAATAGTCATTGCTATTCTCCTGGTGACCAATCCAATTCTGCAAACCGAACTTATGTCCCATGCAATTATAAACTAATCTGTAATACGACTCCATAAATATCAACTTGTATTATTGTCAGTTCTGCATAAAATGATTTACGTAACCTTATTAAAGTGTTTGGGGCATTTAAATTGCAATAGAGCATAAACAGATTTTTCTCTATTCTTAGAGTTAAAAAGTGAGTTTCCAGCTACGTTAGAGGTTCCCTCGGAGGACACTTTATGTAAAACTGAAATTCTTTATACTGATTAGATAGCCGTAGCGTTCATTGTAGAACAGGCTTTGAATGCATGAATCTGTTATTTATTTATGAACGAGACTCAGTGCTACAATATAACAATATAAATGTGTGAGCAATAGCTGTTTATTTCTGTTGTTATAAATAAAAATGTTTTTCTATACTATATAAATGTATATTTATCCAGTCATTGACTACCATGTTCTATGTCCTCATCACGATTTTGTCCTTTTAGTCTCTTTTAATATTGACTTTATTTAAGATGAGCAGGTTCATGTAGAACAGATAATAGTAAATTACAGGAGATTGTATGTCAACATTGGAGAGCTTAAAGGGACACTATAGTCACCAGAACAACTACAGCTTAATGTAGTTGTTCTGGTGAGTATAGTCAGTCCCTGTATGCTTTTTGTTGTAAACACTGTTTTTCAGAGAAAATGCAGTGCTTACATTACAGCCTAGGAACACCTCCAGTGGCCACTCCTCAGATGGCTACTAGAGATGCTTCCTGGGGCAGTGTTACACAATGTGCAGCACTGACATTCAGTGTCTCCACCCTCTGCATTGATTCAATGCATCTCTATGAGGAGAAGCTGATTGATTAGGTTGGTGTTTGGCCCTTCCCCTGACCCGCCTCCTTGGCAATCTAAGCCAATCCAGTGCTTTCCTATGGGAGTTCATCACTTCTGATTATATCAGCCAAGAAGGCAGACAAAGGGCAGAGCCAGAAACAAAATCAATGTAAAATAAAATGTAAACAATCCGTAGCCTACAGACTCCAGTGATATTAGTGAACCATACTGATGACTTAATTGCAGTAATGCTCTGGATATCTTGACCACGTTAGTTGATTTGCATATAGCTGTGGGGTGTTATTACTATGAGTGGGTGCCATGACTGTTGAAGGTGGGATGAACGTGAGGGAATGGAGATATAGAAATAGGGTAAAGAATTGGAACATATCACTGCTGGGGAGGAATGTGGAGCACATGGCTGTAGGGATGGATATGACTCTGGGGCGGAAATATTACTAAAGGGAAGGTATAGAAGACAAAAACTTAAAAAGAACAAAATGGCACTACAGAAGGCTAGGATTGTGAACACACTGTCGCTAGCATGCATTATTATATCAATTTAATATTATATTTATTATTATATCTATTTAAGTCCTGCTGTGTTTTACCCCTTAAATGATTGGGTATAGGTACAGCCTTTCATATCATATTATTGGTCATAATGGTATTAGTTAGAACTCTGATTAATTCTATATGACTTTGTTCACAAATAAATTGCTGTAAACAAGGCTAGAGTTGGCCAAAAATCTCCCGCATCAGCGCTTCTCAAAGATCAGTAATTTGCTTGAGGCCACAGAAACTTTCCCTTCCACAAGCAGAAGATGAACAGCAACATAAAATGGTAAAATCACAAGGGCAAAGTGTTACCCAATAAAATAGCATTGTCCTAGCCCTCCGTCACATTTTTAAGCTGCTGACTAAGGGGGTTATTAAAAGCCAACAATGATACCTAGTGACTGATATTTAACTGCATCAATATTTGGATTTAAGCAGTCACAAATACTATGTATTAGTAATAATATATTGTCCAATTTATTTAACCTAGATATCGTCTGGAATGCTCTGTTGCTTGTTACAAAGTCTATATACCTCCTGCTCTGGAAAACAGACAGGCTAAATAATACGATTTTGTACATCATAAACCCTACCGTAAAAACAACCAGCAAGTGCTAGACTCTTTTTCACCAGCTCGGATTGTGCCGTTGACACAGATTTTATGACTATTCGCTTCATTCTGCACATATATTAGTGGGAATGTCAAAATGTGGTTTTGTTAAACTCCAATCCTTAAGTCCTCTTGACAGGATTAACTCGACTCTGGTTTTAACGTTAAACTATCCAGTGTTGCGTTTACAATAAATTTATGTTGTATTACTAACCAGTAGAACTGAATTCATCATAGATCATTGGGAAGGAATTCAGAAATGTCTTTTCTACATTTCACTGGCTCTGTGATTAATCGGCAAGAAATTATTACCCTAGTGAAACCACATTAATTTTAATAGATAATAAACTGACTTTATATTGAATTTTTCAAAATGTATAACTTAAGGCATGAAGCACTGCCCTTTATAGGGGAGGCTGCTGAAATATCAAGACATCAGAGCTTTTCTGAAAACATTATGCAACCTTTGAGAACTACCATGTTTTGTTGCGCACTGTTGCTTTCTGCTGTAAAAATGTTCAACTTAATAAATTATATGCAGATGGAAAAAAAAAATATTTTCTTTTTAACCTTGCTGGATTTCAACATAAACAAGCCACATTAAAAAACAAACCCTTTGGGGTTATATAAAATGGTGATTCTGTGAATTATGTAGTCCTATTTGCGGCCAATTTTTATTAGATTGTTAGATAAACCAGGTCAATGCGAGAATCAAACATGACCAGTCCATTTGGGAATCTTTATAAATACCTTAAAGGCAGAATTACAATTATTAAATAAATAAATGTCACAGTTGCCTCATTCCAGGGCCCTGTTTAACCTTGCTCTGCGGAGAGTCCCTGAAGGAAGGAATACCCAAGTAAGCAGATTAATCTAATCAGAACAGGCATTAGGCTGCTAGAGTAGGACCTGCCAAGAATGGGGTACATTGGCGTTGTGGCAGGCTTATGCAATGTAAGATCATATAATGTAACTAAACTCCAATAATTTTTTGCCTAGATTAGGTGTTTTTATTAAAAAAAAATTACATTTTGTGGGCTTTGAAATAACTGTTTAGCTAATGAGCACTGGATCCTGTATGATATATCTAGCTCTATCTCTCTCTCTTTCAATCTATCTGTGTTTTGGAAATTAAAATTATAAATGGGATCATTAATCTACCGAACAATCATAGACCTTAACAGGACAAGCAGACATAGAAATTCAATCACATATATAGACCGAAATATGGATAACACATAAAGGGTTATTTACCGAAGTGAAAATTCAAAGTGAATTTCAAATGTAAGTTTAAAATAGCTGAATTGAAAAAAAAAATGTAAAGTTAGCTATGCTTTCAATTCGGCTTCGTACGCTGACCATAAATTTACTTTGGATTCACTTTGAATTCTCACTGTTATGTAGACAGACAGATACACAGGATTCTGGGTAGATGTAACAGATGGTTATATAGAATGATAGCGAATACATAGACAGTTAGACAGTTACATTATAGATGGATAGACAGACTGTATGAGTAAATAGATGTATGATCTGAGAGGGCTCCCCTTTTATCTGTTAGCATGTCATGGAGCCTTATCACACACCAGGTAGAACTTTAGAAAATGCTGAAATACAGTGCTATTATTAAACAATGCATTTCCGTAACTCTTGTGCAAAACACATTCTAGATGAATTGCAGTCTTTTCGGCACATATATAACCGCACATATATATTTATGAATAAATATGTAAATACATGTGGTTTATTTACTTTTGGCGGATGTGCTGGGGTGAATATTAAAGAGACGGGTTTGCAGTAGCAACTGCCAGCCAGGCTCTCTCCAAGATAATGATGTAATTCCTCTAGTGAGAGACACTGTGAATGAGATATGCGCTGAGTGGTTTGGAAAAAGAACCTGACTGAACGCACTAAGTGGCCGTTAGGCTACTTAAAGCCCAGATGTGATGGTGCTAGATACGTAATGTAAGTTTTATTTATTTTTATTTTTTTTATTTTGCAAAGAATGCTTATAATATCTTGGTATGTTAAGACACCTCTCAGCCTTTCTAACATTATAAATAAAATTGTGCAAGAACAGAGAATTCTACCCCTTCGGGGATGACTGTTGCATACGGTAGATCATCTAGGGGGAGAATGTGCGGGTTTCAGCTCTCCAGGTATAATGATGTGGAGCGTTACACCAATTCAGACACACTACAGGTCCTGCTCATTAAAATCGCCCCATAAAAAGCAATTTGAAAAGATAAAATCAGATATGTGCAGGTTATTCCATGGTTTGACATCTCATTTATACTGCTGCTTGTCAGGAATGTTCTTAAAGTTCAGATACAGATATGCAATATTTCTAAAATCATTAGAATAGTAATAATAATAATAATAATAATAATAATTAGTAATTATGGAATATAAATACTGGATGCGTTTCAAGTGCCTTATGGACCTCTGTATAAAGCACACATTATATGACAGAAAAAAAACGTATTAAAAACTAACGCTTATTGTAATTTCTGTAACACAATGATTTCAGATCTTTATAAGTTACACCTTTGAATAAAATGTTGAAAATCATCTATACTTTGCGTTTACCCTTTTTATGTGATGCTCTGTAAATGTATAGCAATTGACAGCATAGTACAGTTTGGTCAAGGCACAGCCAGGGCACATGAGGCAAATGAGGAGGAGGGCAGAAACATTGTTTCTTTTTCAGCTCTTTCACTAACTTGATACATTCTTAAAGACAAGAGAAATGTTAATGTATTATTCCAGGTTGAATCTATTTTTTTCAATAAATAAGTGATTTATAAACAATTAATCTGATGATTAACAAGGAGCCAAGATGGAAGAACTAAATTAAAGGGGAGAGGAAATACAGTGGTGTGGATTTTTAAATTTAATAAAAATTTTCAGTTCCCATAAACACATAATTGCTAAATATAGGTTATAATTATATCATAATATTGAAAAAATGGGGCGTCGGTTCTTCTGTATAGGTTTTAATTCAAAATGGAACTGATTTATTACTTGTGACAATTACATGACTTATTTGTCCGTGTATGTGTCTGTGGATGTGTGTCAGTTTTTATGTGTGTCATTGTTTGTGTATGTCAGTGTGTGTATCTGTGTCAGTGTCTGTGTATGTCAGTGTAAGTATGTGTGCGTGTGTTCCAGTGTGTTTGAATCTGTGTGTGGATCAGTGCATGTATGACCGTATGTGTTTCAATCTGTGTGTGTATATGTGTATGTGGACACCTATCTGTGGCAGTGTATGGGTGTTTCTGTGTATGGAAATGTGCACATCTTGGAGATTCATTTTGGTCCAAACTACAGTTTGTCTGAATTTGGACCGATTTGGAAACCAAGCCGAAATATAGCCAAATCACAAACCAAGTGAATAAAAAAAATGGACAAGTATGTTCATTATGATCCTTGATTCGGAATTCTGTCTGTGGCAAACAAAAAAAAAGATGATTATCGAAAAAAGAAAAAGGATGGTTGATGGCTAGGAAACAGTCACTAAATGTTGGTTTTATGCAAAGTGACCAATAGAGGGGGAAAAATGAGGAGCAGTGAAAAAAAATTTATACTATTATTTTATCACCAAAATCATTTTTGCCAAGCCAAACCGACATTGCAGAAATTCGGCCGTACCCCCCAAAATTTTATTATTGGACAAAAATTGTTCGGCGATCCAATTTAATGCCGTGCACATGTCGAATACTTATCAGAATTTGGACCAATCAACAGTCTCACAAGAAAAACAAAATTAACCATTGATCAACCTGATGCATTGACTCGTCCCTAACACATATTTAGGGTTTATGCTGCAGAAATAGCTCAAGGGATCCTTTATTTATAAAATATGTGTCACCCACTTAGCCTAGCAATATATGGTTAAGGCTGTTGCTCATTGTCTTATTTTTAAAAGTGGTACTAGGTTTTCAAACACAATATTAAACATGTCATTTATTTTTTAATAATGCTGGCAATTTAACCCTTTAAAGACTTGTGACATTCTTTATTATCCTGAAATTCTGTCCCACACAGAATTTATGCCACCATGGCATGTTCTAGTTGTTAGTTTTAATTGTATACAATTCTGCTGTTACTAAATGAATGGCAATTTTCACGTCAACATAGACTCTTTAAGGATTAGTTGAAGGACATTTATTATTATAATGAAGTTTAAAATGTGCTTGCCTGCGTGTTGTTGTCTACAGACGTCTATAGATTGTGCTAGTGTGATTGACAGCAATTGTGTGAATTAAAAGATGTAATTTAACTTGATTGGAAGTGGTCATGGTGTCTGGAGTCTGTATATGCAGCATTTAGCTTTGAAATTCCTACTCCTATACTCCCGTTTGCTGCAGGAGATGTAACTACCTTTGGAAGTCATTTGGGGGTCATTAGCCTTCCTGGATGCACAGAATTGCAGTCATTGGTTAAAGGTGGTCAACTGACACTTTCAGCTAATAAGTTGTCAGCAGGATCATCTTCTGGCTAATGCAACTCTGCAAAAGCCAGATGCCGTATCATCAGTGGCGATAGAGAGGACCCTTGGAGCCCAGCGGGAATTCATGTAAGAAGGCAAACTGTTGCAAAATGTGGGGGGGTGGGTGCGGAATAGTGCCACGATACTCCTGGCACCATAGCTACTAAAGCTGTAGTGGCTATGGTGTTTTCAATAAATGCTTGTTTGCTTACTCCTCTTTTGGACACCTTATGGCTAGATAGGGAAATGACAGCTATCCACACAGAAATCCCTCCCCCAAATTTCAGGGATATAATTATTATTATTTTTTTTTGTAAATTAGATTTTTATTATCATTTTTCATTGAACGTTTCATCACAGTTTAAATTACAGTAAAGCAAAAAATACCCCTTTCTGTCTCATTAGAGATCTTTGCCAAAAACTCAAGAAAGCAAGGTGAATGGTTAGAGTTAGGACCCACCTGGGGAAGTCTGCCTTGACGTTGGCAGGTGGGCTTATCCTCTCATGGCCATTGGAGGTAACTAAAAAAACCTCCATTTGTTTAAAAATACATAGGGATTAATTAGAGAGAGCGCAGGTAACTTGTTTTTCATTGGTAAGAACAGTGATTATATTGAATGTTTATACCCTGAAACATGCCATCATGTGATGTTTGAAAGGACAAGTGGGCTTTAAAGTTAAAGAGTAAGCTTAAAAAAATTTGAGGAATGTGAGATTGCATTAGATGAATATAGAGCAATGAGAATTTGCAGAAAACCGATAAAAAAATATATGTATATTTGAACTCCACCATGCATACCATGCATCTGAAAACTCAGACCTTAATAGCAATGTCTTTCACAGTACTTACTCCAATACCCTCCATCCATCTCAGCGGAAAAAAAACAAAAACACTGCTTCAATGATTTTCCCCAGGCTTTCAAAACAAATCACTGTTTTCTTTATAAAAATGACAAAAAAATACCAAGTTATGTTTTGATTCACTGTGTAACGGTGAATATGCCTGGGTTTGATCTGATTGAATCGTTAGACGTCTTTGTGCTTTGTGAATAAGCCAAGAATTCTTCTAACTCTGCGTTCTCTGAGAATTATTTACCATATCGGAAAATGAAACATGAAAATAACAGAACTAATAGCACCTCGCTATTGGCCTGATGTTTTTTTGTATATACTTTTTTCTTCCTTTTTCTTTTTTTCAACCCAGTTTTGGTTTCCTTTTTATGGTTGGTTTTTATAATTTTTTGAATTTTTATTTATTTATTTGCATTTTTATTGCATTTTTCTTTTTTTTCTTTCCATCTATATTTTCAATGTTATTGCTGGTAAACTATGCTGTTCTACTATCATATGGTTTATTGAGAGCTTGGGATATAAAGTTTAGGCAGATAAAGGAAACGATTTTGTGGTCCAGGACAATGCCAGTGTCCATTTTAAAATATGATATTCCTGGGGTTGATGTTGATTTCTGGAGGTCCCTCTCTCTACATAATCTGGATGATTTTTTCTCAAATAATTTATTGCTACTGTGACGAACTGAACCTCATCACATGTTCTTAGAGGGGCCTGCTGGCCAGCCTCTTACCAAAAGACTATGGAGCCTTTAGATCCTATGTGAACAGACTTGGTCCCGAGCTTGTCAAGCCTAATTGCTACTTTGTAGCAATTTTCACTGCAGTTGTTCTAAGTGTTTGTCTGGGTGGCTGCATTTCCTATAGATAATAAGTTTAAAAGTGGCGGCCATCTTGTTCGCATGAAAACAGGCAGCGGTGTTTGGTCGTCAAGTTCATGGAACTATTTTTGGACACTGAAACTCCCGAACAGCGCTGGACTTCCATGATCGCCTGGGTTCGGTTTTATAGCACTTAGGAAGACACTGTTCAGTGGAAACGTTCCCACGAAGAATGGGAACAAGCTCCAGGGTAAGACTATTGACTATGTTCGGTAGTTTGTTCGTTTTTAAACTATATACCGAACTAGACCGACCGCAGCCATGATTCTCTGGAACTATTTTAGGCATGGGACCATGCGGGGGTGGTCGGTCAAATTATGACTTCAAGGAAATTCCTGAACCTCTGAACTGATCTGGGTGATCTTTGGATATGTTGTGGGGATTTTGGGTGTTTTAAGGTATTTGGGAGCTTTGTAAAAATGTGTGTTTTTGTGTCTGGAGATAATTGAGTTTAATACAGTGCTTGACTCAATTATCTCCTAGGCATAGGGGAGGAATTGACCTATTTTGTATGGGAGTGTCCTGGACCTGAGAGCCAATGTAATTGTGTATATGTTTTTACTGTAGTCTACCCTCAGGTCCAGGGGGGAGTGCCCTTTGCATGGAAACTGCATATAAGGCCAGTTGTGGCTGGCATTAAACAGATTTGTTTTACACTTCATGAAGTCTAGGCTCATGATTGGAGAGCTATATGCACTCTTGGAATTGCTATAATCACTCTACTCCCTTGGATTACAAGACTCACTCTGCCTGCTTTGCTCTCTGGACTAGGAGAGGTCTACCCACTGAAAGCTGGCTCCTGGTCTTGGGTCCAGGGTGGGTGGAAGACAGAGAGAGCCCAACCAAGGCAGTTTGTCAGGTTTACAGTGGTTAAGGTGTTCCAGTGCGGTGCTTTTGGTGCTCGAAAGTACTAGGAAGCAGTGATTGACAGAGCTATCCGGTCGGGGTGCCAGGCAGTCCGTCACAGTTACCATTTGATAAATTTAGATTAAATCATGATTTAGAAGATTCAGATGCCACTAAATATGAGATTGTAGTTACCAGATTAAGCGAGATGTTTGAAGTCCCAATACTTGACCAAAAATATGCTTATTTAGAGAAGTCAGAAATAGAAAAAAATTATATTAATAATAGGGATGTGCATGGGCAAAAAAATTTGGTTCGGTTTGGTACTTCGAAATTCGTGAATTCGGCTCTTCAGGACTTTGGCAATTCCCTAATCCTACAACTAACCCTACCCCTAACCCTGCTAGGGTTAGGGGTAGGGTTGGAGTTAGGTTAGGGGTAGGGTTAGATTCCTGTCATCATTCCCTTAAGTTTCCATCCCTCTCCTCTTTTGCCACTTTTCAGAAATCTGAAGCACTTCGGCACTTGCGAAATTCGGCAATTAGGTTCGGCACTTCCGAAATTTGGCAAATTCGGCACTTTGGCAATTCGGACATTCAGAAGCATCCAAATTGCTGTAATTCGTCCAAATTTTAATTCGGACCAAAACGAATTGCACATGTCTAATTAATAACCCAGGAAGGAAATGTACTATATCACTATATTATTCCTATATTAATGCTTGGCCCCAAACCAAATTGGATTACATAGTCGCATGGGATAAGGATCTCCAGAGGGAAATTACTTTTGATGACTGGTTGGCTATTTCTTTAAATTTGAAAGGTATCACCTAATGTTTGGCTCATTTGGAGAACCACTATAAAGTTTTATATCATTGGTATCTGACTCCATCCAAGCTCCAGAAAATATACCCCAGTTCTACAAATCTCTGCTGTAATGGCTGTGGGCAAACAGGCACATATTTCCATATGTGGTGGCATTGTCCACATTTACAATTATTTTGGAAGAATGTACATACAATAATTAGGGATATAACTCCTTCTTTTGTGACTTTGAATCCAGAACTATGTTTATTCAAGTCATTTCCTGAAAACTTTACTAAAGTGGATAAGATAATGGTAGGCCACGTCTTGATAGCGACCACTATGGTAATACCACATTATTTTATTCACACCACTACCAGCATAAGCACACACCTCAAACTGGAACACAAATTATCATACACCATGGCCTGCTCTGTTCCTGTAACTTATCTGCTGAGTGCTGGTGGAGAGATATAAAAAATAGCCCTCCTACCCCCACCTCACAAAACTATAAAGTATCCCATTCACTATATGGCCAAACAAAAATGATGTCCAAATTCCTACTCCTTATGTTACTTGCCCTTGCAAATGATGTGGAGTCTAACCCTGGTCCACCAGCTAATTCTAGTCCTAATCTCCCCATTAAAAAAAGCCTCTCTTTTGTGCACTGCAAAATCCGTAGCTTACTCCCTAAACTGGATGCACTGCAAGCCTGGTGTTCCCATTACAAACCAAAAATCATTGTGCTCTCAGAATCATGGTTAACAACTAAAATACCAGACACAGCCATTGCAATACAGGGGTATTCATGTTTTAGAAATGACAGAGCAAAGAGAGGAGGAGGCATTGTTATTTATGTTGACAATTAAATGAAGTTTACCCCTTTACAAAACCTTAGTCCTCCTGCCACCTTTGATTTCCTTTTTGGCACAATTGAGATCCCGTGCAGTAAATCAATCATTGTTGCAGGAATCTACCGCCCACCTAGCTCCCCTGTGCATTCCCTTTCTGACATAGCCCATCTCCTTAGTGAAACCATAGCTCAAAACACAAAAAGTGAACTGTTGGCCTTTGGAGATTTTAATATTTATTGGCTGAATCCTAAAAATAATAGTTCTTGCACGCTGTTTAAGACTTTGCAGCTAATGCAATTAATCTCCTCCCCAACTCACATAAACATTAAAAGCCATAACCATACCCTGCTAGACTGGATTCTCTCCACTTCTCCTGATAGAATCCAGGAGGCTGGTGTTGTCCTAAACACTTTCAGTGATTACTGTTTTGTGTACTGCGTGCGCAAAATAAAGGCTATTAAATCCTCTCCCAAGGTTAAAATAACTAGGTCCATCAAAAAATTTAATCTTGAATCCTTTCTAAATGACATCAATAACCTCCCATGGCACAGATTTAACATTATCCCAGATCTAGACTGTGCTGTTGAATTCTTTCAGTCTGAACTCCTACAAATTTGGAATTTGCATGCCCTGCTGCATAAGGTGAAGGTAAAAGGAGCACATATAAACTGGATCACAGCTGACTTCATCCAAATGTACCAGTTTCAGGATTCTTTGTGGTCAAAGTTTAAGCGTACTGACTCTATGAATGATCACTGTGCATATAGACAGTGGCGAAATATATGCACAAAACAGACAAAATTGTCCAAGGCCCAATATTTCTATGAAAATCTGAACAATAACATCTCAAACCCTAAAAACTTTTGGAAAGTCATAAATAAACCACAAACTCCCCCAATCCAATCCCAACCCTCCACTGTCAAAGTGGGTAACCAAACCCTGCAACTTCCCTTAGATGTAGCAAATGCCTTTAACAATTATTTTGTCGGATGCTCCACTACCCTGATTGCCAAGCTAATAAATGACACGCATCCTGAAACTAGAAATGTGGATCAGGTCCCACTAAATTTGCAAAGGCCCAATATAGACAAGTTCATTTTTAGACCTGTACCTGTTAGTGTCATTAAAAAACATCTTAATAATCTAAAAATGAAAAACCAGTCCGAACCTGATCAAATCCCAGCAATGCTGTTGAAGCTCAGTGCGCCGGCAATTGCTAAACCCGTAGCAACTCTAATTAAGGAATCCTTGGTGCCTGGATACATACCCAAACTTTGGAAGTGGTGACACTACTTTGGTTTCTAACTATCGCCCAATATCATTGCTCCCGGTATTGTCAAAAACCTTAGAAAAATGTGTCCATACGCAACTATGTGAGGCTATCAATCGGGCTTTCGCCAGAATCACTCCACTACAACTGCCCTCTTAAAAGTTTGCAATGACATCCAAACTGGCATGGAATAAGGAGACCTAACTGGAGCTATTTTCCTTTATTTTGCTAAGGCCTTTGACACAGTAGACCACGACATTCTACTGCACAAACTCAAAAACTCAGGTATTGGTGATCGTTCGCTAACCTGGTTTCGATCGTATGTATCGGATCGCTCGCAATATGTGTCCATTTCTGACAGCAACTCCCTCCCTCTCCCAGTCACGTGTGGTGTTCCCCAAGGTTCCATTCTCGGCCCCCTACTATTTACATTATTTATAAATGATCTGCCCAATGTCTGTACACATGTACGCAGATACACAGTAATCTATGCGAGCAAATCCAATCTACCTCAGCTTGAGGCTGTGCTCCAAGACCAGTTTACAGAGGTAGAAAAGTGGATCGCAAAAAACAAACTCTTCCTGAACACTGGCAAAACTGTCACAATGATCTTTGGAACAGTACCTAAATTACAAAAATTACTCAATTCCCACCTATCCATCAAAACAAATTCAAATGGCACACTGACCGCAGTCCACTCTTTAAAATACTTGGGTATGATATTAGACCCCAATCTATCTTTTGGCCTGCACATAGAAAAGCTTGTATCTAAACTTTATCCCAAACTAGGTGCCCTGTACAGAAACAAATCCTGCCTAAGCCCTACAGTAAAGGAAAAGATTGTACAGCGAATGCTGATGCCAATCATTGATTATGGGGATGTAATAAATGCATCTGCATCACAATCCCATATTAATAAACTCAATACATTGTATAACTCGTTCTGCCGATTTGTGCTACAATGTAATTACAGGATCCACCATTGTGACATGCTAAAAGAACTAACCTGACTGTCGTTGGAATCCAGATGCACCCTTCATCTTTCCAGCCTTGTGTTTAAGGGCTTTCCTGGGAAACTCCCACCCTACCTGAACACAATGCTTTCCTCAGCTGTTCCCACCTCCTATAACCTCTGATCCAGTACCCACACTTTACTTAGTCTACCTCAATACAAAAAGAAAGCAGCCCGATCCTCCTTTTCCTACAGAGTGCCGCAATTGTGGAACGACCTCCCGCACAATTTAAAATCTTCCCCATGCCTAGAGTCCTTTAAGAGATCCCTCTCTACCTACCTCAAAACAGAATGCACGTGTTATGGTTGATTATATATTTCCTACCTGTTCTATGTTAAATTTTGTATATATTGTGTATTAATATTGTTTTTGTATTTTATTGTACCCTATTGTAACAATGCAATGTTTTGTGAACCCAGGACATACTTGAAAACGAGAGAAATCTCAATGTATCTTTCCTGGTAAAATATTTTATAAATATAAATAAATAAATTTGAGGTCTGACGTAATTCCTTCTATTAAAGCGGTATTAACATTGGCCTTAGAGTATTAGTGCTATGAGATGCACCTCAGATTGCCATCAAACACAACAGAATCATTAACTTACCACTGGAACATATGGGGGGATAATGTCAAACGAAAATACTCTTTATGATGACATTTTTACCTGATTGTAGTTTATGTGCCTCTCCTTTTACTCTTCTGTTTGTATATGCAACTGTTTGTACACTATTTATCTCCAGTACGTGTAAAGTGCTTTTACACCTTATTTGACACTATGTAGTGTTTTTCATAAAGCATATGTTATCAATTTTATAATGAATGGACATTTACACCCGTGTTTCTTTTTGTTTGTGTGATTTATGTTTTTTTCGTTCCATATATTTCATTGTTTTACAATGATTATTATTGTTAAAAATTAAAATCTTTCAATAAAAAATATTTGACAAAAAATAGCAGAACTGCTAAACGATTGCTGATTTTTGTATATTTTTTTTCTCTGCTTTTTTATCTTTATTGTTTACCAAAGGTACGAGCATGAGTTAATACTTACATAGAGGACTCATCTTGAGTAAAATTGAGTGACAGAGACACTGATTTAATAGGTCTGATTGTATAAGAGATAGTTCGATGTCCTCGCTGTTGGCTCTCACAATAAGCTGATGAAACTCATGAAGAGCAAGCGATAGAAATATAATTATTTTTTTCTTACTAATCTAATAAGGAGCGATAGCGGGAATTTGCCTAGTTAATTTTCCCAGCTTGCAGCAGGAGCTGTTTTTACACAGCTCTTGCTGGGAATAAAGGACAGGGAAGAAATTGTGGGAAAGTATTATAATTTTAATCTTCTTTTCTAGCCAGCAAAAGATATCTCTGTTCTGCAGACCGGAGGAAGGTAATTCAGTAACTGTGTGTGAAATGGGTAGGAGCATAGAACCAGTGTCTTCCAATGGTCTATCTTAAAGGTGTGCTGTCACGTCTTTGAGACCTCTCCTTACTAGGGACATCTGTTAAATTTGCATTTATTCATTATTATCTTTGGCTTAAGCCGATCCATCCTTCCACCTGCAGAAGGAAACATTTGTAATATACAGGGGTGATCTCTAACCAAAAAACACAGCATCAAAAAAGAAGCTGACCAGTTATCGGCCCCTCGTTGCTGTCCTGTACAAAGATATGGAAGTTACATTTAATATGCACATTCAACTATAACAGTAAAGACACGCTTTTTGGAACTTATTGGGCAAATATAATGCTACACTTTTTGCCTTGCTAGAAATACCCATGGTTTTGGATATAACTGGAAGTAGGTGTTTTGGAGAGTTTGCAAAGAGTTGTAAAGAAGTCCATGAAAACTGACTGCTGTTAACAAAAGGGGTGTGCAAAACATATTATTAGGGTGTGGAAAGCTGCTTTTTTTATAGATAAAAACATAGTTTTCATAGTTTTTAGTCATAAAGTACAATGCCTGCAGTCATGAGACAAACTGACGTGCAGGGCCGGTGCAAGGATTTTTGACTGGACAGGCGGAGATGCCTTTTTCTGCCCACCCCCTGCTCCCCCCCCCAAAAACAACCTCTGTGTCTCCTAGCCCCCCTTTTGAATTTCTTAGCCCCATTACTGTTTCATATCCCCTCTCTTTAATGTCTAACCCCATTGGCCCCTTTGTGCCTTACAACCCCCCCTTTTTCAACCCCTCTTGTGTTTTTCTTACTTCCCCGCCATTCCCTTTGTGTCTCTTTCTTCCCCTAGCCCCCATCTATCTCTCTTTCTCCCATGTAGATATAGATACAGGCAAAAATACATAAATGCAGAAATACATACAACTCTAGACTTCTTGGGAGGACATCACTTCCTCCCATCCGATAAGAAGAGGGCCAGCAGTAGCTCCGCCCCTGCTGGGGGCCAGCCACGCTGTGTGCTACAGAGGGAGCAGGGATATGACATGTTCATATCCCTATCCCTCCACACAGTCCGCGGCACTGCAGGTTGGCACTCGGCCACGCTACAAGAAGTGACCGGCAGGAGAGGAGCGGCCGCCTGTGCTGCCTTATGGACACGTCAGCCCTGCTGACTTGTATAAAGACACAAAGTAGAACATTTTGTTCTAATAATAAACAAAATGTTATAAACAAATGGTTTTAATACGAGTTTTTATGGACGCTCTAAGTTATTAGTGTCTAAGATATATTTCAGTTACCTACATTAACCAATTCACTACCAGAATAGAGTATAAATATTTTTACTTGTATTTTGCAGAATTAAATTTAGTCCATAAAGCTTTACTCGCCCTCATTTATACTACCATCATGTAAAGGAACACATTTCTCTGCCAAAAGCAATTAGTCACTTATATAATAAAGCCGAAAATGTAAGCCCACCCTCTGCTTTTGAATTGTAAAGACAATTTCAATGGGTCATATAATTCCAATCGGCAGGAAGGGAGGAGAAGTGAATGGACTCTACCATTTCACTGTCAGCAGTACATTAGCAGTCCAGAGATTGATAAAGTTTGCTATAGCAGTTTTAAATACCTGTTATTTTAGAAATATATAATTCAACTGCATTTACCGTCTGTTGGCATTATGCTCAAATGCAGACACTCTTTTTACAATATATTGCAATTTTTAGTTATCTATATTGATTATCATGCCTCCAGGATCCTTACACATACCTATAAGCAAGGTATTTGACCATATTTATTTATATATTTTTGTCACAACTACTATATGTTAGAAAAAAAGAATTTTTGCTCTTATACAACATCTCCAACATCTCAGATCCTGTGTGATAACTTGCAAGATAAAGGACACTAAATACTGTCTAAAGCTTTACATTTCCCAAAGATGTTTTTTTTTATAAAGGATGAACGAATAGGTATAAAATAAAAATGGTGTAAATGCACGTAATGTTCATTTTTAGGTTTGTCTGCCAAGCAATCTACAACTACACTCAAAACTGCTGTTATGATATGTTTATATCCTAGCTATGCAACCCTTGCTTCAAATTAATGTTATGCTAATATTTTTTTTTTTATTCAGATAGTTTGCGGTAGTGATCGGGTTAAAGGACCACTATAGTGCCAGGAAAACATACTCGTTTTCCTGGCACTATAGTTCCCTGAAGGTGCCCCCACCCTCAGGGTCCCACTCCCGCCGGGCTATGGGGAGAGGAAAGGGTTAAAACCTCCCTTTTTTCCAGCGCCGGGGCAGGGAGCTCTCCTCCTCCTCTCCGCCTCTGATCCTCCTCTTTGGATGAATGCGCATGCGCAGCAGGAGCTGCGCTAGTATTCAGCCAGTCTCATAGGAAAGCATTTACAATACTGTGATTTTCACAGTAAGAAGCACGCAAAGGCCTCTAGCGGCTGTCAAGGAGACAGCCACTAGAGGCTTTAGAGGCTGGATTAACCCATTTATAAACATAGCAGTTTCCTTGAAACTGCTATGTTTATAAAAAAAAAGGGTTAATCCTAGAGGGACCTGGCACCCAGACCACTTCATTAAGCTGAAGTGGTCTGGGTGCCTAGAGTGGTCCTTTAAGGGTAAAAAAGTAATGTTTCTGAAATTTTCAATACCAGCCTTGGTATCATTTTGTGAGAATTATTCTTGGCTGTTATTATTACAGTGACTATATGACAATGGAAAAAGTATTAAAGGCAGGTCTGCCCTTTCTCCAAGGAAACCAGAGAATCTGCCCATTCACCAAAAACCCAGAGAATCTGCCATTTTACCAGAAAGTCAGAGAATCTGCCCATTTACTTGAAATATTATAAAATGAAACATTTATTCCTATGGGATAAGGGGACATTCGGTCATGGACAGAAAGCAAATATCCAATTATATATAAAACTGAAGGAAAGGTATCCAGGTTAACGCAACAGACATCCGGATACCTTCTAATAGACCAAAATAAAGGAATTGATGCAATTGTAACATGGTTATCACAAATGATTCACAAAGTAACATACATAAGACCTTTTTGTCAGCAATCACTTTAACATTTTAAATAAGAGAGTTTATAATTTAAAGAGAGTTTCATATTCAAAAGTAAAGTACTTTTTACAAGTGAAGCAGTCACTATGGAAACCAATTAAATGTTCCTGCTGTTTCTATGGTAATTGCTTGACTTTTGTTACTCCACTTCTCACTTTGCATCATTTAAATAACTGTCTTACCTCTTTGTCTTGTGAAAACAATGCTGTTTAATATCTATCGATATTTCTTAAAAGTCTTGCCCTCTTATTTTTTGCCCCCCCCAAAAAGAATGCGGAATATTCAGGAATATAATTAATATGTATGTGAATGGATTGTGGATCCAAGGAGTAAACTGATTGAAACAAGAAGGATCCCCCCCCCCCCCTTTTTTGTGGCATAATTAGAAGTGGCTACTATTGTTTTGGTTTTTTTTTGTCTTCTCTTGGATCAACATCATAAAAGGATGGGTTTCAAAGGTTGAAGTTGACAGACCTTAATCTTTATCCAACCTAGATGGATTTGTAACTATGTAATAAAGCCAGATGTGATTTGTGTTAGCTAAACATTTTTTTTAATTTTAGTTTAGTTAGAGCCCTTATCAATTCTTGTTTTCAATCTTTGAATAGTATAGCAATGATCTCACCAAATACAGAAAAAAATAAAAAAATAAAACCAAGTCTTCTCCCGAATTAAAACTTTTAAAAGTGATGGCAATATAATTGTAAAATAAACCTTCAGCTGTAATTAACTAAAATAAATTGAGCCACATCATGACTTGGGTTTTTGCCTTCTTTTGGATCAAAAGCAGAAAACAGATGTGTGAAAAACTGAACCTGATTAACTTTTTAGATGATATCAACATGTAATTATGTAACTTGCTTCATTATATATTTAGAAATGTAGTTTCATAACATTCAAGAGAGAAGTATTTTTTAGTTGCAACAAAAGTATATGATTGCTAGCCGGAGGGAGCAAGTTTGACGGACTATTCCAAACATAATACTTTACTGAGAGGGTAGTGGATACATGGAATGGCCATCCAGCAAAATAGAAAATAAAACGTTATTAAGTTTGTAGAAAACTGTTATGTGACGGAGCGCCTGGCATCCCGTCAATCGCTGCTTCCTAGTGATCCTTGAGTACCATAACCACCGCACTGTACACCATACCCCACCGTAAACCCCACAAACCACTACAGCTTGGTTGGAGTCTCGCTGTTCGCCACCCACTCTGGACCCAAGACCAGGATCCAGCTTCCAGTGGGTAGACCTCTCCTAGTCCAGAGAGCAAAGCAGGATAGCTCTTACAAGAGCTAGTGATTATAACCCCAGGGAGTATAGGGAGTATAGCAATCCCCAGAGTGTGAATATAGCTCCCAATCCCCCAAACATGAGCCTAGACTTCATGAAAGGTAAAACGAATGCAAGGGGCACTCCCCCCTAGACCTGAGAGTAGACTACAGTAAAAACATTCACACAATATCCCCACATAGCCTCGATCTGGGTGACCAACATATCCAAAAATCACCCAGATCGGTTCAGGGTTTCAGGAATTTCCTGGAAGTCCTAATCCGACCGCACGCATGGTCCCATGCCGAAAGTAGTTCCATAGAATCGCGGCTAAGTGCCACTGGGGACCGACCGGGAACCGCAAAGTCTTCATGCCGAAAATAGTTCCAGGGCATTTGCAGCTAAGTCTCTCTGAAGTCTATTCGTGGTTTTGGTCCATGCGAACAGCCACCAGGGAGCTAGCGTTCGGTTCTATGTGCATTAATGGAAAGTGCCGAACCAGGGGGAATAAAATATAGGCATTTACAGTCGCTGACCTGGCCCATAGTCGGTGGGCATGAGGCCAGCTTCCACACTCCTCCAGGAGTCCATGGCAAACGTCTATGGAAAACGGCGTTTGTCACACTGTTTGGTGTATAATTAAGGCTCTGTTAAAAAACATTATAGGAAGACATGAACATAATTCCGCTAGGGATTTATTCATCATTAGTCGTTGGAAATGAAGAAATTGAAACCAAAAATTCTGAGTTGGGAAATTTGATAGTTTCCAAATGTATTTCCTAATGTATTGAATGTTTATCTATATTATTAATTCATAACTCACTGTTTAGTGAATACGTTTTCTTAAAGTGCCACTGGGTCTACTTCATTTATTTTTGTCAGGTTATTTGCTAAGCTTTCAATCATAATCTGAATGAAACCATTTAGAATAAAATAACCTGTGATTATTGCTGAAATGTGAGAAATTACCAAACCACCCATTTAAACTTCAAATTTGACATTTGTCCTTTTTTTTGCCTCAATGTGTTTATTGAATAGCCCTATTAATGTTTCAGTTGAATCTAAATCAAAACAAATAGATTTCTCGCACATAACAGAGTGCTAGGAAAAAAAACATTGTATTTACTGAGGGGAATACTTTTGTAAAACTAAATAAAATAAAGAATAGACTAAATAAAATAAAATAGTTGTTCCTGAAGCAGAAATCATTGTGTAGACTGACATATAACCGCAGCCTAGCATGATGCATTGTTCTGATAACCCCTTGGTTAATCTGCCAATTGAGAAATCAGGTCCCTCTCCTACCCGTACTTTGTCCCTGAACCGCTGGAGCATAAGGTGAGATGTGACAGCGGCAGGCTGAATTAAAAGATCCTACTGACATGCAAACGTTGGTTATTTCGCTAGAATGCTCAAAGTGACAACTTTTTCCCTAAGGCGGCTATAGATGTGTTGGAGGAAACTGATCACATTGCTACTGCATGGTGTGAATCATCTATCTAAGAGGGCCTGCTCATTTTGTGCAAAAGATTATCATTTTATTTATCCCCCAACCACAAATATGTTTTGTTCCCCCAGATTTTTATGTTAATACAATGTACCAATGTCAGGCCTTTGCTGCAAAAATGTGACAGGGTAAACGCAACATGTAAAACTTATTTTAGGTAAAATGTTTTTATTGAGGATACGTAAAATCAGGTTTTTGGGGCATCATTATCCATGCACTTTTGGTGTCCGACGCCAGCACACAGGGCATGCTGGAAGGCTTCCCACCCCCTGTGCTGCCCATGTCTTCTCCTTAGCCCTCCCTTGACAATGAACCTCTTCCAGCGAGGGGAACCGACGTCATTGGAGGAAGATCTGGCTGCAAGAGTACTTTAATTTTAGCTGTATTCATTATTTTTATTGGGGGTGGGAGGACCATAGGGAGTGTTATTCTGACCAATAAAGTGTTCTTTTTTAAAAACAGTTTGGTATAAGTGATGCAATCTTTTTTTTCTTTTTCTAAAAAGCTGTAACAACTTGCAAATTTTAGGTCAAAACAGCTAAACTAAAATAAAATCTCAAACGGCTATTGTGATGTGAACTTTGTGATACGTTTCTTAGATTCTGATTTGCAGCTCTGAGATTCTGAGAAGTTCCCTCCGTGGTTTGCATTTAGTACACCACATTATACAATTTCTTTGTAACTTGCTGGTTTTTTTTTCCTAAGTGACACGTTGCAGTAAAACAGATATCCTGCCGGTACATGGCTTATTTTGATCTTTATTACAATTTAAGCCCTAGAGATTGTCATATCCTTGAGAGGTTTGTAGAAGTGCTTTTCTTCAATGGAAAGAATATGTTGGATTTCCAATGCTGCCATCCTTGTCGTAATGATTTCAGCATTGAAAATGAGATTCATTTGCATTTTGTTGTAACTATTATTGTTCAGTTCTATGGTAAGTGGGACGTGTGGAATGATAAATTAAGGCAGAGAATAGATGTGGAAATAAATATATATATATTAAAAAAAATTATATTTATTCATAAAGGGCTCTAGGGAGTTGCTTAACAGCTTTCAAAACTAAACCCAAAATAACCAAGTTGATCGCAATGGTTGTTTGATAGCTAAGTTTAGTCTTGTTTGACCTAAATTTTGCTAGTTAGTGGTAGTGCTGGGAATCAATGCGGACAGATAAAAGGGGCTGCCACGGCACCCACATATTTTTAAAGGGTTACTCAAAGCATCATAACCTCCCAGTCCACTGCAGTGGTTAAGGTGCCAAGAGTACGGTGGCTGAGTTTCCCTGGTAAAGGTGCAAACCGTTGAGCACTAATTTGTCTTCTTACCTGGGTTCCTGCCTGGCTGCAATGCTCCTTGGTTGTCCGGTGACATGCTTCCAGCTTCTGCAGAGTTGAAGCCGGAAGCCCTGGCTGTTGACATTCATTGGCTGATCGTATCGGCTGACGACTCTCAGCCAGTGACTGACATTCTGGGCAACAAAAGTTGCACAAAATTGACATTAGCCAGCCCACTGCACATACAGACTTCAGGCACCATGACCACTTCATATCACTGATGATTATGGTGCACGGAGTAACCCTTTGGTGATTACTTTTGCTCAATGCTTCGACACTTTCTCCCCCAAAATGCAGTGGTGGATTTATGTTTTACAACTTTTGGTCTTTAGGAGATGTAGTTTAGCTGTTTGCCTTTCAAAGTAGAACACTAATGTTTGAATTACAACTATCATAAATTGTTGTTGTGCACATAAAGCACTGTTTATTGGACAAACTCAGAAGCGCCACGGAAAGTTAAGTGAGCATTATGATCGACTGACTGAGTCAGCCACAATGCAGGAACTTCATGTCAGTTCATAGGGGATCCCTTCCTGGCTAATGAATATATTTTCTCCCTGCAGCATGGGAATTTTCATCAGTATGTAGATATGATATTTGCCCATGGTAAAATGTTGGATATGGTTAACTGTAAAGGACATTAAGTGTCTTCTGGGAAGATATTAAATATAGACACCTGAAAATAATACAAAACAAACAAACACGAGAAACATCCTGGGCGCTGCATAGCATGAATAAAGTTGGCAGGTGGGCAGCTGGTTAATAGTGAGGGTACGGCCTATTGTGCAGGCCGAGTGTTTGGTCCTCCTCTGAAATAGTAGACCGGTTTGAAAAAGACTTTTAATACAGACGCAAACAATCAAGACATAAATGGGATCAATTGGCACCCGAAACATTAGTGGCAGAGCAATATCCAAAATGTAAATGAGGGAAAGTGTTAATATGCCCGCAAAAGCTTAGTAGAAGTCGCTTATAATTTCTCTGGTTTCTGCTTGCCAGTAAGAGCTGGCATAGTTTTGAATACACTGTAAAGTATTGCTATATTATTTACACCTTCCTCAGGCAGCAGCAAGTTACCAATAGAAACAAATAAAGGATTCGGCTCTAGTTGATCAAGAATGTTTGCCATGATTTGATCATTAGCGTTCACGAATGAAAGGAAACTTTGTGCCCTTAAGGATTACATTAGTTTTCATAGACAAATGACTGGCTTGCAGTTCATTGAAACCTTTTGTTCATACTTTCTGTAATTGCTGTATTTTGAAAAGCATTCTATTCCACCCTCTTGTATTCCATGTTGGTAAACCCGCTGTGCCATTCTTGCTTTCACAGTCCATTTTAATTCAAGTCCTTTGTACCGTAACATGCCTTTTGTTGCAGAACTAAAGGCAGAAATAGGCTGTTAGAGCAGATAAGGTATAACACTAAAACATGTTTTGTGTCCTCATTTTGCAGCATGCCGCTGAATTATTGGCCGTTGTCCGCCTCCCCTTCATTCATCCAAGTTATCTCCTCAATATTGTCGACAATGAGGAGCTGATAAAGTCATCAGAGGCTTGCCGAGACTTAGTCAATGAAGCAAAGCGATATCACATGCTTCCACATGCCCGACAAGAGATGCAGACGCCACGTACCAGGCCAAGGCTATCAGCAGGTAAAGGAACAGGGTGGCAGATAGACAAGCAATTTGCAGGAGCTATCAATATTTACTGTATCGTTGGTCAGTCTCTTGAGAAATAGTTGGGCTACAACTCTATTGTTGATTCGTTTCTCTTTGTTAATAGTTAGACTGCAGCTCTATTGTTGGTCACTTTCTCTCTCTCTATTAGTAGTTGGTCTACAACTTTATTGTTGACCAGTCTCTTTCTATTAACAGTTGGACTATTGTTAGAAAACTTGCTTGATGACAACTCTGTAATTATTAGCTAATTTCTGGTTGAATAACAATTGCAATCATACTCCAGATGCTGAGCTACATAATGTTAAGCTCTAATATTTTCTTTCTGTTTGGATCACTTTGTAAATAGACATTTCCAAAAGATAAGACGTTTAAACAATGGAGATAACACTTCCTCTTTTTTTTGTCTAAATACTAAGATTATTTACTAAAGTGATTTTCAAAATCAAGTGAAAATAGCCAAATGTTCTAAAATTCTCCAAGTCAATAATTTTTTAAGTGTGTCTTTTTTATTTTTTCTATTTTTGAAATTCACTTTGAATTCTCAGTTATTTTCACTATAACGAATAAACCTGTTAATGTTAAGTATTATTCACATGCATATCATTTTAAAGAAGTCAGTCCGTTAAGCATGCGTTTGGCATTGCATTGTAGCCCAATAAAAGCGTATTCATTAAAAAATGGAACAGTTGAAATTGATTGAGCACTAATCGCTATAGGATTAGAACGTTTTAGGATAATGTTTCTTTAAATCGAGATAGTTGACTGATCAAGCAATCTCTTTGTTCAATCACATCCAGTACCTTTCCTATGCTTTGCAATACCTATGAAGTACATTACTGTTACTTTTTATTCTTCTCTCATTTTTAGGAGTAGCTGAAGTGATTGTCCTAGTCGGGGGTCGTCAGATGATTGGAATGAATCAGAGAACGTTGACAGCTGTCACTTGTTTAAATCCACAAATCAACAAATGGTATCCATTAGCCAGTCTCCCCTTCTACGATCGTGAATTTTTTAGTGTTGTAAGTGCTGGAGACAACATCTACCTTTCAGGTGATTATCAGGACAACCAGAACCTCTAAAAATATGCCAGTTTTCTGCCTCTACAGCATCATATTCTACTTGTACAAATGGTCTATAGAACTGGAAAATAGGAAATGAAAATATTGTTTATGTAAAAAATATGTATTGCTGTATGCCAACAGTTTTAGGATGTGTTGTGCGGTCCTCTGTTACGCTTTTTAAATGCACATCATAGTATAAATACCAATACAATGGTAATGAGAAAAACAATTGATAGACTTGCCTATAATTGAGTCATTGTTATGTATAGATGAAACATTTTTCTCTTTATAGTACAGCTATTTCTTTTTCCAGGCCAGAAGCAATTTAGATCTTTGCATCCATGTGATAACCAAGACACCATTGTTTAGTATGCATCTTTAGAACAATGTGTAATAAATAGCAACGCTATAGAAAATAATATAAACCGGGAGCAATCAGCAGGAAGAGTCCATTGTTTTCCATTGCTCCAATTTAAAGCTTTGCCAAACATTGGCTTTTCAAAAATAACATGCTTAATTTTTTGGAGATAAAAACCAGAACTGCTGAAATATTGGAACATTACATATTCTTCTACGTTGATGGGAAAAACGATAATACGTCATTACTACTTTATTTTTTTGTTGGGATGTTTGTTTTCTCTTTTTTTCTTTTGGAGCCCAAACTCTATTGGCACGAGATTCTCTTTATATCAAAACTTTCCTCATTAGAGTTATACAACTGGGAAAAACAAAAGACTCCATTCTATTGAAAAATGTTCCCTCTTACCAGTTTAAATGATCTACAATAAGCCAAATAGACTATACTAAGTCAAGACCAATTTTGTCTCTTAGTAGAAAAAAATTAAAAATCCTTAATGACTTGGCGGTCAAATTGTTACCTTGAACAAAACACCATCATCAATTTAAATTAGTATAATTATTTACTTCCATCTTTACCAACAACCATATTAATGCTTTCCTAAAATAGTTGTTCTCTGCTGAAACTAGACCTACGTCCTTTTTGTTGATTACTCATGCCAATTTGTAAAGATTTCATTACAGAATCTTGACAAATCCGACATGCGTATGATGTATCTGAGAGACCTGCCATGGTGCTTGCTACCAGGTTGTCAGGTTACATGTGTGTCAGGTTCTTACCTGATGGGGAGTCCGGCTCGCAGAGTTATACGCTCACCCTTGCAAAGTAGACACAGACGAGGGTGACCAGGTAAGACGCCACCTGATCTGTGAGTCTGTGCACGGGGGCTTTCCAGGAATAGTGCTCCAAGAACAGTACAGCAGGGATTAGCAGAAGCGTAGTTAAGGAAAGCCAAAGTCAGGGGAAGCCAGAGATCAGAGTAGTCCAGGAGGAAAGCCAAGGTCAGAAGCCGGAATCAGACAGGAAATACTGGAACACAGATATAGCAAGACAGGAACCAAACAAGGGAACCAGAGTCAATGAACTGACACTGCCCTCAGGGAGAGGCAGTGTCTTATACCTGGCTAATTGGTGATCAGCCACAGGTGTGCTGAGATCGTTGGAGCAGCCACAGAATAACGTCCAGCCCCCAGTGCTGGGTACAAGGCAAGATAGACTTCTGGCTATCTCTCGAGCTGATATGGTGGCTCAGAGACAAAATAGCAGCCCCAGGACTGCAAAGTACCCTGGTTCAAGTCCGTCACTGGGCACTTCTGGGGCGACCTCGTCTGGCCGTCGGGATGTCGCGGTGAGAACCGTGACAATGTGTAAATGTTACTTGTAGCCTGCTGCCATGATAACTATTAATGAAGAGCTGCATTGTACTTCCCATCCAGTGCATGTGATTAAAGGAACCAGTCAGGGATTATTTGGTAGGCTTCCTAAAAAGTATCTTGCAGATGGCTTTCTATCCAACCAAGGATGACTCTCTAGTGCTTCCAATCTGCCAAAGGCCCAGGCTAGGTCTGGGGTTATTCCTGTGTGTGCTTCTCTGAGCCTGCAAAACACACTGAAACAAGTATAATATAGCTCCCTATGTGTGTTGTTCAGGGAATCTTGAGAACAGATTCTAACCTTACAATTCTATACCAGCACAAACCCAATTGTTCTACATTAAAAAACAGTAAAAAGCTTCCTTTTCAAAACAAACAATAACTGTCAAAATAACTGCAACGCCCATAATACCGAACTATATATAGTTACAACAATAAAATGTTTGAGTAAAAATAAAATCCAAAATTGAATGTACTGTTGATATCCTGTGTTCCTGCACTTTTATGAAAGAACAGGCAATTATTTATTTTTCACAAAATTGTCAAATCAAATTGTTTTGACTGTGAATGCTACATCATAACAGTCCTTAACTAATTAAACTATAAATATTATTTAATTACGTGACTTGGCATGAATTTCCTTTGACAAGAATCACTGAAAAAAATAGTTATATGTTAAAATAAATGGCATTAACCCACAGTTGCCAAATGCCATTTTGCATAAATGAACACTGTTTAATTTGAGTCTCCTGGGTCAAACTGTCTGTTAGTAATGTCTGTTGGCAAACAGCTAGTTAATATCGTAGACGACAGTCGCTCAGAGACAGTTTACTTGATTTTTTTTCCCTTCTTGTTTCATAAAGTAATGCATTGAATTTCAACAAGTCAATTTCATGTTAACATAGCAGTAACTGAAAACTCATTCTGATATTTTAATGCAGTCTAAGTAAATAATGTAGTCAATATGTGTACATTATGCAGTTGGCAGAATTGATTTAATAGTGTGAACATTCTGTAGCCTGTAATAGTCCCCGATAAATTATACAATTTCACTTTACAGCAATAGGCTGAAAATGAAACTGAATCCTTTGAGGGCAGGGGAGGCCAACGCAGTTATGGTAAATGATACCTATGCGTTTTTTAAATTTACATATATTACAGCAAAGGGAAATAATTCTCCATCTCTTACTATAAATGCTGCCGTGTTTCAGGAGATGAGGATGTGCTCTTTAAATACAGTACACATACACTGGATTTTTATTTATCGAGCCGTTGCTGTAGAGAGCTAGGTTTCTGATAAGAGAACAGGTTACACCAATTGGTGAAGGTGCAGCATACATCATTATTATTGCCGCTTACTTACAAAGTGTTGGGATGTATTGTAGCAAAGTAAATTGATCGAAGGACTAATTTTGCCGATACATCGCAGGTCTACTTGAACTACATATCCCAGAATTCTCATCTCTCATACATATTCATAATACCGTAGTTATTAGTCATTATTAGCCTAGTATAGACTGCAAGAGTGTAGCCAACATGTTCTTGTGTTTAATTGTATGGATGTAAATATTAATATTAATACTGAATTTATCGGCACTGTGTAAATAATAATACTGACTGGTATAAATGATGCTCAGAACTAAATATAAGAGTAATAACTGCATTTTACTGTGTAAGTACTTTAAATGAGACTAGCTCGCTATGAAAATATTGACCAAGATGGGAAGTACTGTAGGTATTTATGGAGTGTCATGATCTATACGTTAACTTTCTTGGCTGTGGAATGCAAGGGTTGCTAGTACACCAATACCCCTGTGTGCTGCTGGATTAGGTAACTTATTAATGTACGTAGTTTGCGATCCCTCTAGAAATTTCCTTCCTATATGTGTACATCACAGCTGTGAGGCGTGTGGCTCAAAGGAACTGATAAAGCCAAAGGTTTTATATTATGAAATGTAAGTTTATTCTTTTAGTCATTATAGAAACTGTTATTTGGCGTGATTTATTAAGTGTCTCCCTAAGGTAATCAATGCAGTAACTTTTTACCTACAACTACGCATTTCATTTTACGCTGGCTGGATGTGACAGGCAGCTAATCAAAAAAATATAAAGATTTGTGAGAGTTCAGGGGACGGGGTGTGCGATCTGCCAGTAGCTACTTGGCCAATGGACTTTTGGCTTTCCTCTATAGGCATGTGTGAATATGTATTCAGCAATGTCCCTTGTGTCTTCTTAACTTTCTAAACATTAACAGATGTCAAGAATGAAAATATTTGTTACATTTCATCACCTTCTGACCTTTAAAATCTAAATGGAAAGTAATATGGAATTTAAAAAATAAAAATCAATGCCAATTTAACATTGCCCCTAGAAAAAAAAATAGTCTTAAATATATTTATGGACTTTTTTTATAGATTTAATGAACAGCGAAATGGTATTATGCAGCTGTATATCGAATTAGTTTAGCATTACATCGCAGGAGTTTATTAACATTGGGCGGGCCTATATTACTAATTGTTATGGGACTTATATGACCACCACGACCAATGTGTTGTTATAACATTGCGGTAAGCACTGCAATCTCTTATGTCAACATTAGCCATTTTGAAAGAAAATTGACTGTAAGAGACATGTCACTACAAGAATAGACTAACGTTTCATAGCTTCACCTATGGGTAGTCTCACCTACAAGCTCTACAATTCATTTTAATGTGCTTATGTTAGTACACAAGGGCCATGTGTTATTATATTATCAAACTGGTCCTACCCATATGTACAAAATAAAAATTCCACTTTGAAAGAGCAAAGATCAAACCCTAGACCAAGGGTAGGTAACTTTTGGCACTCCACCTGTTTCATGGTAAATGGGGACTACATTTCCCCTGATGCTTTGCCTGTGTTATGGCTGTAAGCGTATTATGGGGGATGTATTCCACAACATACGGATTGCCAAAGTTTGCCTATTTCTTTTACGAGATCATTGAGATGCAATTGTTGCCTCCTTAGACACACTGTACATAGAATGGTCCTTTTAGATTTGGGCAGAAAAAGCAAAGAAAACCAAAACAGAATGAGACCGTCATCAAGGCTAACTGGATACTGATGTGTATAGGAAAACTTAAACCATTAAAAGGAAAGCGTATTGGAAAATGCTAAATGTTAGTCTGATGTGTATTGATATTTCTAACTGACACAAAAAAAGAATGATAAGATATATATGTATATTGGCGCCCAATAAGAAGAGGAAAGATTAGAAATATATATCATAAGAAGGATTTTTTTTTTACAGGTGGCTTTTTGCACAACTAGATAACCACACCACAATGCGTTTGCTGTGATAAAACTACACAACAAAACAAAGAAGCAGAGATTGGAAATAATCTTTTTTTTGTTGTTGTTCTGACACATCACAAATATAAAATGTAACCTATATTGTAATTTTGCAAAATCTATTGCCATCCATTTCTTTTGTATAACTGTCTGCAGTATTATATTGTTTGCTAAATCAATTCAGTCTACAGCTTCGTGGTGTCTGTTATTTGTAGACAAGTGCAACCAATCCAGTTTATAACAACCTGGTATTTGTGTCTGACATTGCAAGTTATTGCCTTCTTCAAGCAGTGCTCACTTAGATTCAGATAGAATAAACTGTAAGCTCTGTCTTGTTAATATAATATTTGTATAGAATGTTATCCAATCCCGAATACCCGTATGACGTCTCGATTCTCATATCTGTAAGTCATTTTGGGATCAGAATGTAATTATACATATGGTGTGAAATGCAGACAGGTCGGAAATCTCATATTGCCATGTTGTCATAGCATTACATTTCATCATCTGACTCCTTATTTCATTATGTGCGCTTTAATAAATCTCACATTTTCTCTTTTTTTTCCCCATATATCAATAAGATAGGTCTGTCAGTAAGTTCACTAGCTGATATATTTCTTGCATTTGTTCAAACCTCACTTTTTTCAGGTATAAGTACGAGTGGGGCAACTCTCACTTTTCCAGTTTCTAAGGTCAATATATGTAGTTCTGCTGAGTAAAAATAAAATCTGTACTCCAGACTCTACATGAAGCTGGAAGAGAGAGTTAAAGATACAAAGGTGAATGAATTAAGTAAGATAAGATACGGTAAGGAAAGATAGAGTAAGTGGGTATAAGGGTAAGAGTTGAGTTCAAATTGCCTAAGTCCCACTTACATATCCAGGCACACAGCAAGGTCACAGAACGATCTTTCCAAAGATTTTTTTTTTTTATCAGTGCAAAATTATTTCTTAATAATTCTTAAATGTTTACAAAGACAAGATGCATAACCCTCAGCTGACTTCCATTTTAACAAAGGGTCATAGAGGAAGAAGTATTTGCAGACCATTAATAAATGCATATAAAATAAATAATTATTTGGGGGGATTCCAACCTAAAGGGGAAAATATTCCAAATATATTATTTGCAGCTGGAGAATAAAATAGCGCCACATTATTGGTTAAATTTCACAGTGATACAAGGGAAGAACCTGGAATCTCTGAAGAAGCAAGCTCCCTACGCATTTTGAGCCCATCACAACATATACTCTTAAAGGACCACTCTAGGCACCCAGACCACTTCAACTTAATGAAGTGGTCTGGGTGCCAGGTCCCTCTAAGATTAACCCTTTTTTTTATAAACATAGCAGTTACAGAGAAAGCATTATGAATGCTTTCCTATGAGACTGGCTGAATGCACGCGCAGCTCCTGCCGCGCATGCGCATTCAGCCGAGGAGGAGGAGAGCTCCCCGCCCTGCGCTGGAAAAAAGGTAAGATTTAACCCTTTCTTCGCCATCCAGCCCGGCGGGAGGGGGTCCCTGAGGGTGGGGGCACTAAAACGAGTTTTCCTGACAGTGGTCCTTTAAGTAAACGAAGAAATGGACATTTAGCTGGAACATTCTGAGTTCTCAGAGTTCTCAGAGTTAATATTAGTTAATAAAATAGCTCCACATTATTGGTTAAATTTAACAGTGACACAAGGTGGAATCTCTGAAGAAGCAAACTCCCTACGCATTTTGAGCCCATCACACCATATACTCTTAAGTAAACCAAGAAAGGGACATTTAGCCTGGGCATTTCAAGCCTGAGACATTCTGGTGTCTCAGAGTTAACATTACCCAACCAAGCAATAATTATATAAATGTGTACCATTTCTTTATAATGTGCACATTGTTAATAGTATGGGAATTTTATTTAAATTATTTTCTTGACTACAATTTCTAGTGCTAAAGTAGGTCAGGTCAATATTTTGCCTGTCAATTTATAACATTTCGTTTTAAAATTAATGTAATGTTTTTAAATGTTTCACTCCCGATGAAGTTAATTGATATGGAAATGTTATGCAAAGTGCTTAAAATTGTAGAGTATTAAAAATAAATGAAAACTCTTTATATAGATATATATATATATATTTACACTGCACTGATTACACTCTAAGAAAACTTTGATTTATGGTCCTTAAAATGTCTTGTGCTTGACATCACAAAGGACAGCGATGTCAACTGAGATATGAGGAAAAAATGCTGTGGTATATTCAAGTAAGTGACCCTTGTTAGCGATTGTGCCACATCTCTTATTTATGTTCTTTGAAACTGGGTAGAACCGAAAGACAAGACAAGAAAATGACACATTTTAGGTGGGCAAGACCTTAACAGCAAGAAAACACTACAAAAAAATCACATAATATAAAAACAACACAACAAACAAATAACCCAGGGGTCAACTGCTCCAGTGTAAATAAAATAAAAAATCAACTTCTAAAGAAAAGTCAGCTCCCGAGGCAGGGAGTAGAATGTTTAAGAAATAGTTCCTTTGTTGTTATACAGCAAAATAACGGTTGTGCAACATATAGACTTTTGTCAGGTAGTTATTCCACTTCTCAACTTGTTTTTTTTTTTATATTCCATACAGAGCTATTAACTCTTTCTCTTCTCTTTTTTTTTGAAAATAATTAATTGTAGACCATGATGAAAATGAGATTTCTGACTAAATCCTTTCTATTACTTACAGCAGGTTTTATGACTTAATTGTCCTACATATATGCCAATAATTCAAAATTGTACTTTTTCTAGTTGTACAATTGGTGTTCTTTGAAGAGCAAATGGCTTATTTGCAATGTGTAAATCCATAATTGATGTGGTGGTGTTTTGTGCGGGTTTTTTTTCTAAAGGAAGGGCAATGGGCACAATTCTGCTTTTGGGCACAGACCCAAAGTCTTGGGTCAGCCCTACCAAAGCATTTTATTTCCTTTATGTTGATTACTTTATTATCACATTAACTCAATAGCTAGCTTCATAAAGTTTTCATACTTAGAACAACTGGTACATCAGAGTCCTGAAGAACCTCAATTTCCATTTTGAATGGACAAGCAGAAGCCATACCAAGACTGCCATAGACAGACCATTTGTAAAAGTGGGCTGAATCAGGGGAAAGTGACTTATCCAAGTCCCACTGGCAATGGCTCAGTGCTGTGCCCATGGGATTTCTAAACGTCTTGAAAGAAAAACATATGCCTATATTATACCTTCATCAGCAGTTTATAAATGTCACATATACTTATAGGTTTACTATAGAGTTATGCATACTTGTAGCCACATTAACTAATTCATTTTATTTCATTGTCAGATGGGGATCCCAACTTTAATGCTGACACTTATTAAAAAAACAGCCACATTCTGAAGAATGTATTCAACCTGTTACTGCATTGAGGCCAGTGTGTTTGAGGCACATTTGGTTGAAAACCACCAGTCTAATCTTAAGGCCTCCCCAGTAATCCAAGAGCATTCAATGTTACACATGTGGGAATCCATCCAAGCTACTGGCTTACTCTTCATATTTCTCCCTCTGTTTTAGGTGGCATGGAGGCCGGTGTTACCCTTGCAGATGTTTGGTGCTACATGTCCTTACTTGATAACTGGAATTTAGTATCAAGGATGATTGTCCCAAGGTGTAGACACAACAGCTTGGTTTATGATGGAAAAATTTATACAATCGGAGGTCTTGGTGTAGCTGGAAATGTAGATCATGTTGAAAGGTAAGTTCTGAGTTTCAACACTGAACTTACTGGAATATCTGGAAAACAGACTGTGTATATGATACATGATGTAACTGTGCAAATGACTTCCACCCATTAATTTAAATAGTTTGGGTTCCTATGCAAGACAGTATTTCAATACTTTGGACTGGGAGCTCTTTAGATCAGTGAATTATGTTCAAACATTTTTAAACCTCTGATACATTTCTCACATCCATCTACCTACCTTCCTGCCTAAGAATTTGCAATTCTTAGTCCTTGGTCCATAATCAGCTACATCCTGCACAATGGACAATGGGACAGCAGGACCCAGGAGATAATGTGTGCCTTGAAACCTGTTTTGCCGTGTGGACAATATAGTCATGGGTAGAAATAAATATGTCCTGCTTTAATTGGTTTGTTGTAGTCATGTAATGTTAGAGTACCAAAATATTGCCAGGTATCTGCAAGGTATAGAATATTTCATGGAATACTCAAATTTATATGATTAACTATCCATGTATTGCAAATATTTATGCAGAAGGTATAATACATGCTATAGTGCTTTGTAAATAATGTCTCATATCCCCAGGGTCTTGTACAAAGTTTGCATTACATAGTGATGAACTTGCTGAGCTATCTATACAAATATGATGAGAATTCAAAGTGAATTTGAAATTTAAGGTCAAAATAGCCAAAATGGAAAAATTCTCTAAGTCAGCTGTGCATTCAGTTTTTCTACTCTGGCCCTAGATTTGGAATTCCCTTTGAATTAACTTAAAGTTCTAATTATACTAACTAATTATAGGTTAATGCCCTATATAAAAGTATTTTATGATTTACGACAAATCTACTGCTGGGTTACCAACACACATAATCTTTTAGGAGGAAAAAAATCAGAGCCCTGACTCCAAAAAGTAGATAAGACACACACAAAAATGGTGTGTGGTTTGTCCAAAAGCAAAAGCTAACTTGTTTCGGTGTTGAGTGCGTGAAGATTACGTTTGATCCAGCAGCTTGGAAAAAACTTTCTCCAGCCTGGAGTCTGCAGAGAAAAATCGACGAATACAAACACAATACAAGAACACAGATTTTATATTCTATTGTAAATAAAATACTGATCACAATTGATTTTTTCCATGCAGTTATAATTTTCAAACCCGAAGTCAACAGGTAAAATTTAGATAGTTCCTGTGTATGTAGAAAAGGCATTAGTGTTTAAATAAAAATGTTTTAACAGGTAATTAGGGTTTCAGGTTGAATATGTCCGACATACTCAATGAATTAATATATTAATAGCTTGCGGTTCTTACAATAGGGAACAGTTTAACAGATTTACTGTATCCATACATTTCTCACCCATACAGAGCAGATCTTGCAAATATAGATATTTCCTCTGTGCAGCGATGAACATTCTAATTAGTTTATATAGACACCATGAATTAGTGAACGTATTTCTTCCTTTGCTCTCCCATTGCGTCTTCGAGATCCCACAAGAGGAGGAAAAGAGTTAAAAGCTTGTCCAATTAGGGCATTTTTTACACCGTGTCCCACAGCGACCTGGTTTCTATATCTTTGCATTGCTCTGTGGGGATACAATAAACCTTTCTGATGGGATTTGTTCGGCTTGAAGTTATAATTAATCTGTAGTTATCTGTGTAGTGATTTATGAGCACAGACAACCCAGAAAAAAAAACAGACTAATATTTAACGTCCCATCTGGTTTATTCTTTGAGATCAAATATTTTAGAGAGAAGAAAAGGGGGGGTTAATTGGATTTTCTAATCTGACTTTTTGATGTGTCCAGGGCCATAAAATTGACACTGAACAAAATTATGCCAAAAGGAAATTACTGAAAAAATATTCACGCATACCCTTCTGCCTTTTTAAGTTACTTATTATTTCTTTTTTTTTTTTTGTATTTGAGGTGAAAAATATGTTTTCCTCATAGCGCAGAAAAGGAAAGTCCACTGTTATACAAAACGTGTTGGCAGAACTGGTGCGATCGTGCCGACTCTGCCAAAAAGCTACCACTAAGAATAAATGAGATAAGGTCTTACCAAAAATGATGGACGTTTTCTATTGGGAGCTGGATCAAGCGAAGACGTTTACTATTCCAGTTGTGAATAAAATATTAAAATATTAAAATGTAACCTGTATTAGAACTCTTTGACTCAGTACATGTGAAGATACTCAAAACTTATATAACCAAAACAACATGGTATTTGTGCCCCACATCCCAAATATGATGAAATACTAAGAAAAAAGGGAAAAATAAAGTATGTACACTGTGGTTTTAGTTTTAGTGATATATTTATAAATGTTCCCAGATTTAAGATAAATCCAAAATAAGGTTGAAGTATATATAAATGCTAGTACTTAGCTGTTACTTTGTCTTATGATCCTCAGACAGAGTATCCTAATATCCTAATTTGTAGCAGCTAACGTTGTAGGACCATGCCTGTATTACTACAATGGCTAATACTTTAAAATGAATATTATTGCTAATATTAAAGTGGCACAGTCACTTTGCAGGTTTTGCTTTTAAATTAAAAAAAAAAAAGTGTCCCTTTATTTTTCCTTGTATTTATTTATTTTTTTTGTTTAACTTTTGTTCTTTAGTTACAAGTAAGAAAACGTAGACACTACTTTTTCTTATGAGTTTCATAATCTTCGGCAATCTGTGGCAGACTATCCTGGTATTGCAATGTTTTTAGACAACTTTCCCATAATGCGTTTTGTAAAATATTGTTCACTTATTGTCCGCTTACTGTCTGCCAGTGTTCTAGACTCTAAGTACCTCTGAACTTTGCCTTCTCTGTTACCATAGGTGTTAATTTTTCAATAACCTCCGAATTTTGATGAATTTAAAAGGAAATTACACATATAGGCCAAAATAGACATATTGCAAAAATTTTCCTGGTCAGTTCACAACAATGCCTTGAGAGAAGTGCTTTAAAGGGACACTACATACCTAAATATTTACTCAAGCACTGTAGTGTCAGGAATACCTGTTTGTATTCCTTTATTTCTAAAACTATAGTGTTCCTGTCATGGAAGCCGTGATTTTGTTGTGTGCGCTCAGTTATTTTATAAAATGTTGAACTGGATGAAAGCTATTGTGTTATTGCGCAGTGCGTCTTGGTGTCGGGCACGTAATTCAGTTATCGTATCGTAACCTAATTATGTCCCAGACACCTACACACCAGGGAGTGATTTGCATTGTCCTGGCTAAAGGCCCCCTGTTGTGTGTAGGGGTATAAATATATGTGTTTTCTCTTTCTATGAAGTGTTAATCTATACGGTTCCAGAGGGCTAGAATCACTGTTCTCTGCAGCTATAAGCACTACCTGCTAAGCTGAAAGTCAGAGACTAGCAGAGGATCAAAGAAGCAGCGATCAAGAGACATTAAGTGACCTTGCTACACTTGACAGTATTTTTAAGGGACAACCCAGGCACCAGATCCTACAATACAAATAGGGTGTGTTGCAAGAAGGTCTCTTGCCGCTGTCTCCTTCACATAGCGATGTACAAAAATCTTCAACGTTCTAAGCATGCCCCTTTTCCTTTCATGTAAAAAATGTAATCTAAACTTTCTCTTTGTATTTACGGTTTCATGTTGTTTAGGTGTACCCCATTTAAGTTCACTCACCAAGTCTCAAAGAGACACTGCTGTGAATGGGACAGTTATCAGGTCCAGTATGTCTGCAGTCAGATGTGATGAAGTGAAATGCTCCTTGGGGTCAATCCCATTTTACATTTATCCTTGCTACATAGTTACATAGTTACATAGTTACATAGCTGAAAAGAGACTTGCGTCCATCAAGTTCAGCCTTCCTCACATTTGTTTTTTGCTGTTGATCCAAAAGAAGGCAAAAAAACCCAGTTTGAAGCACAATTTTGCAACAAGCTAGGAAAAAAATTCCTTCTTGACCCCAGAATGGCAGTCAGATTTATCCTTGGATCAAGCAGTTATTACCCTACATTGAAAGATTATATCCTTGAATATTCTGTTCTTGCAAGTATGCATCTAGTAGCCGTTTGAACATCTGTATGGACTCTGATAAAACCACTTCCTCAGGCAGAGAATTCCACATCCTGATTGTTCTTACAGTAAAAAAACCTTTCCTTTGCCTTAGGCGAAATCTTCTTTCTTCCAGTCTAAACGCATGGCCTCGTGTCCTATGTAAAGTCCGGTTTGTGAATAGATTTCCACACAATGGTTTGTATTGGCCCCGAATATATTTGTATAATGTTATCATATCCCCTCTCAGGCGACGTTTTTCTAAACTAAATAGGTTTAAATTTGTTAACCTTTCTTCATAGCCGATATGTTCCATTCCTTTTATTAATTTTGTAGCCGCCTCTGCACTTTTTCTAGTGCCATAATATCCTTCTTTAGAACAGGTGCCCAAAATTGCACAGCATATTCAATATGTGGTCTTACCAGTGATTTATAAAGAGGCAAAATTATATTCTTGTCCCGAGAATGAATGCCCTTTTTCATGCATGACAATACCTTACTGGCCTTGGCCACTGCTGATTGACATTGCACATTGTTGCATAGTTTGTTGTCTATAACAATTCCCAAGTCCTTTTCGTGTGTTGTTATCCCTAATTCGCTTCCATTAAGGGTATACGTTGCTTGTGTATTCTTTACGCCGAAGTGCATAACTTTGCATTTTTCAACATTAAATTTCATCTGCCATTTGAGTGCCCAGTCCCCCAGTCTATCTAAATCCCTCTGCAGCAAAGTAATATCTTGCTCACATTGTATTATTTTACAGAGTTTTGTGTCATCTGCAAACACTGAAACATGACTTTCAATGCTGTCTTCAAGATCATTTATAAACATGTTAAATAGAAGGGGTCCCAGAACAGACCCCTGAGGGACACCACTTACCACCTCTGTCCAGCTTGAAAATTTACCATTAATGACAACTCTTTGTACTCTGTTTTTAAGCCAATGTTCTACCCAAGAACAAGCATTTTCATCTAGACCGATTTCCTTGAGTTTGAACACTAATCTATTGTGTGGAACTGTATCAAACGCCTTGGCAAAATCCAAATAGATCACATCCACGGCAACACCCTGATCTATACTTCTACTTGCTTCTTCGTAGAACGCAATCAAGTTAGTTTGACATGACCTGTGCTTCATAAAACCATGCTGATTTTTGCTGATAACCATGTTCTTCTCAAGGAATTCTTGAATATTATCCCTTAATAACCTTTCAAATATTTTACCAGCCACAGAAGTTAAGCTCACAGGTCTATAATTTCCAGGCAAGGATTTTGAACCCTTTTGAATATAGGAACCACATCTGCCTTCCTCCAATCCTCCGGAACACTTCCTGAAAGAAAAGAATCTTGAAAGATTAAAAACAGAGGTTCACTTATTTCTGCACTTAGTTCCTTAAGTACACGTGGATGGATACCGTCAGGCCCTGGAGCTTTGTTTATATTAACTTTCTTTAGTTGCTGCAGCACCTTGTCTTGAGTTAACCAATTACAATTATTCTGCAAGTTTTTAGTAGCAATCATTTGCACATCTATTGCCATGGGTTCTTCTTTAATATATACGGAGGAGAAAAGTTATTTAAAATTCCTGCCTTTTCCTGGTCTTCATTAACTAACACCCCCGTTTCAGTTTTTAGTGTACCTACACTTTCATTTTTGGGTTTTTTAGAATTTATGTACTTAAAAAATGCTGGGGTTGGTTTTGCTCTCTTTAGCTATCATTTTTTCGTTGGTCTGATTTAATCGATTCGTCTTTAAATGCCCTTCTCTTAGTTGTAATCTCTTGTTTTGCTTCTCTACTAAGCCATGTTGGTTTTAATTTGTTTCTTTTATATTTATTTCCCAATGGTACATACTGAGAAATGTACCTTTGTAATATTTGTTGGAAGATGATCCATTTATCCTCAGTGTTCTTTTCACTAAAGAGTTTGTGCCAGTCAATATATTGTAAAGCTTCCCTTAACTTATTGAAATTGGCCTTTTTAAAATTATATGTTTTAGTATACCCCATGTGCTTTTGTTTTTTTGAGTTTATTTCAAAGGACATTATATTGTGATCACTATTTCCCAAGTGCTCACCTACTTGAATGTTGGTCAAAAGATCAGCGTTGTTTGTTAAAACCAGGTCCATACAAGCGTCCATTCTAGTTGGTGCTTGTACAAGTTGTGACATGAAGGTGTCATTTAACAAGTTTAAAAACCTAATTCCCTTTGCTGAGGCACTAGTCCCTCTGTCCCAATTTATATCCGGGTAATTAAAATCTCCAATAATTAAAGTGTTACCCAGATTTTCAGCTTTCTCAATTTGCTCAAACAGCTGTTGTTCCTCGTCAATATTAACATTAGGTGGTTTATAGCATATCCCAACCAATAGTTGGTTTCCCTTCTTTTCCCCCAAGCAGATATTTACCCATAAAGCTTCCACATTATCCTCCTCGCATTCCATTTGCTTAACATTTGGCTTTAAATCATGTTTGACATACAAACATACCCCACCACCCTTCTTGTTTTTCCTATCCTTCCTAAATAACAACATGTACCCATTTAAGTTAGCTGCCCAGTCATGTGTCTCATCCCACCATGTTTCAGTTATGCCTATTATATCATATTGTTTAGTGTATGCTAATGCCTCTAGTTCCCCCATTTTGTTATTTAGGCTCCTTGCATTAGTAAGCATACATTTAATATTATGCGTCACTTGTATATTTTGTGAATTTTCAACATTACACAGCTTCTCTGTTCTGAGCTTGCCCCTCCCCCCGTTTCCACCCCCCTTATACTGTGCTAAAGCCCATCTCCTTTCTGTCCTATCTCCATTTTGTAGATTGCTATGACCCTCCCCCCCTACTACTAGATTAAAATCTCCTCCAACCTTCTAGCCATCATAGTGCATTATAAGATGAGATTGGACCCTCAAGGACCGGAACGAGTTCTGATTGATGATACCTCTTTGTGATCTGGGAGGGGATTTGTTTTGTTGGAACGAGTCCGTCCTTTTTGCTTATGCTGACGTCTGTCTATGTTATGAATCCCAGTTGTATTTTTATTAGGTAAACATGTCAAACAACCAATTAGAACATTGCTTTATGTTATATTGTCTTCTCCTCTGTCTTTCCTGCAGTACTGTCTCACTAATCTTTTAGCAAGGTTAAGGTAACTCACATTATTCTTTGCCACATGTAATATATAGCAAAATAATGAGTAATGTGAGTTGTGGCAAGTCCCCTGTCCATGTTTTATAGAAAAACAAAAATAAAGTCAATTTGCACTAATTGTTCCTACAAATATGTTTGTTTTCTCTCTGTTCAAAGAACTGCAATCAAGTTTGTGTCCATTTGTATGCACAAGTTAAGTATATGGTTTATTTAATATTACCATTTTCCCATAATTATACTTAACTGGATACATTTTGTGTGTGTGTTACTTTAGTGCCGGTTTACCTACAGCTGGCGATTGCTGGGATAATTTTTAGCTGTTGTCACCCGTGCTTAGAACCAAAGTAATACTTATTACACAGCCACGGGCTACGAGTTACATGCTGAGTCTGAATGGAAGGGATGCATGTTCAATCCATATTTATTATACAGAAAGTCTTTAACCCTTTACTGGATGCATGTCCAAGTAATGCATTAGAATATAATTAATTGCACTATATCTTATGTAAATTTTAATAGACCATTCTTCCAGTAAGTGGTAACGTTTTATTTTAAGCAAGATTCCTGTACTGCCCCCTAGTTCCCAGCAGATGATACCAACTGATTGAAGAACAGATTACATTTTCCTCTGGGTATTTAACAATGAACATAGTAACATTTCATAATTAATTCATAAACAGAAATTGATTGGTGCTGTACTATAAATAGATAGACTTATTACTATTTTATTTATAAGGTATGGACATATTCTACCATGCTATTTACTGGGGGAAATACATACGTGATCCAGTATAGTATTTAGGTTTTTTGCTGACCTGCCCCATTAATACATAATTGCAAATACACCCCCCATTTACCAAGATAACACCCCTAACTAGACACTGACATTGACAGGATACATATACTAATATAGCCATGGGATCGCCAGGATACATATACTCATAAAGCCATGATATCGCCTGGATACATATACCAATATAGCCATGGGATCCCAGGATACACATACCAATATAGCCATGGGATCGCCAGGATACATATACTCATATAGCCATGAGATCGCCTGGATATATAAACCAATATAGCCATGGGATCGCCAGGATACATACACCAATATAGCCATGGCATCGCCTGGATACATATACCAATATAGCCATGAGATCGCCTGGATACATATACCAATATAGCCATGGGATCGCCAGGATACATATACCAATATAGCCATGGGATCGCCAGGATACATATACTAATATAGTCATGGGATCGCCAGGATACATACATACACCAATATAGCCATGGCATCGCCTGGATACATATACCAATATAGCCATGAGATCGCCTGGATACATATACCAATATAGCCATTGGATCGCCAGGATACATATACTAATATAGCCATGAGATCGCCAGGATACATATACCAATATAGCCATGGGATCGCCAGGATACATATACCAATATAGCCATGGGATCCCAGGATACACATACCAATATAGCCATGAGATCGCCAGGATACATATACCAATATAGCCATGGGATCCCAGGATACATATACCAATATAGCCATGAGATCGCCAGGATACATATACCAATATAGCCATGGGATCGCCAGGATACATACATACACCAATATAGCCATGGCATCGCCTGGATACATATACCAATATAGCCATGAGATCGCCTGGATACATATACCAATATAGCCATGGGATCGCCAGGATACATATACTAATATAGCCATGGGATCGCCAGGATACATACATACACCAATATAGCCATGGCATCGCCTGGATACATATACCAATATAGCCATGAGATCGCCTGGATACATATACCAATATAGCCATTGGATCGCCAGGATACATATACTAATATAGCCATGAGATCGCCAGGATACATATACCAATATAGCCATGGGATCGCCAGGATACATATACCAATATAGCCATGGGATCCCAGGATACATATACCAATATAGCCATGAGATCGCCAGGATACATATACCAATATAGCCATGGGATCGCCAGGATACATACATACACCAATATAGCCATGGGATCGCCTGGATACATATATCAATATAGCCATGAGATCGCCTGGATACATATACCAATATAGTCATGGGATCGCCAGGATACATATACCAATATAGCCATGGGATCGCCTGGATACATATACCAATATAGCCATGGGATCACCAGGATACATATACCAATATAGCCATGGGATCGCCTGGATACATATACCAATATAGGCATTAGATCGCCTGGATACATATACATATACCAATATAGCCATGGGATCGCCTGGATACATATACCAATAGAGGCATGAGATCGCCTGGATACATATACATATACCAATATAGCCATGAGATAGCCTGGATACATATACATATACCAATATAGCCATTGGATTGCCTGGATACATATACCAATATAGCCATGAGATCGCCTCGATACATATACACATACCAATATAGCCATGGGATCGCCTGGATACATATACCAATATAGGCATGAGATCGCCTGGATACATATACATATACCAATATAGCCATGGGATCGTCTGGATACATATACCAATATAGCCATGAGATTGCCTGGATACATATACCAATATAGCCATGGGATCGCCAGGATACATATACCAATATAGCCATGAGATCGCCTGGATACATATACATATACCAATATAGCCATGGGATCGCCTGGATAAATATACCAATATAGGCATGAGATCGCCTGGATACATATACATATACCAATATAGCCATGGGATCGCCTGGATACATATACATATACCAATATAGCCATGGGATCGCCTGGATACATCTACACATGTAGCAAAAGGGTATCAAGACGATAGTTATGCCAATCTAGCCAAGGATTGACAGGATTCATATCCCTCACTACCCATAGAATCGCCCTGCTGTCTTAGAGGCCTATGAATAGAATTACCGCCAAGTGTTGAACTACATATTCCATAAACCCCTTCCCAGCATGCAACATGCTCTGCTCCCATAAAAACAAAGGAAAAGGTAGGGTTGGATGACAAATTATACCACTTCCTAGTTTGCAGGAAACCACAAATGCTAGGGAAATGCAGTAAATTCAGGAATATTGTTACTTTTTCTTAGCATTTTTTCTAAATGTATTCTTTTTATTTTCCACAAGTTTAAATTGATTATCTGTCACTGTATGCAGGTAATCCCCATCCAGGAATGTCCATGAGAAGGGTCAGAAATCCTGAATAAGTTACTAATAGTAATAAATAAATAATCTTTGCATAGTATAGCTTTATGGTAACACAATAATGAAACGTGACTTTGTTGACTGCGAAACATCTAAAGACAAATATATAATCCTAATTCATCAGCCACTTGGTATATATTTCCAGATATCTAGAGGACAGTGTGGGGATTCTGCCTATATTGTTTCCCCATATGGGATAGACAGGAAGAGTTGGCTATACATGTGGACGAGTAAAGTATTTGGTGTTACTAACTTGTCTGAAAGCTAAAGGGTTAATTGTTTGCTGTATAATAAATATAGGTTGAGCATCCACCGCGTCCACCTCTCGTTCAGGCACAGCATGTAACCCGTAGCCCGTGGCTGTGTGTAATAAGTATAACTTTGCTTCCAAGCACGTGTGACGACAGCTAAATATGATCCCAGCAATCGCTAGCTGTGGGCATACCCACCTATTGCTCCGAAATGCTGCTGCCTATACTGCTTGGAACTAAACCTTTCCTGCTGCTGCAGGGCCTCGGTTGGTCTCCTGCAGTTACAGGGTAGAGGTGTGTGGCTGGATCAACTGTCCCTTGCAGATACTATGCCAGGAACAGATATTACTAGCGGTAAAGCAGCACACTTATGAAATGTCTTTCATTCATTTTTAGTATATTAGGAAACAACTGCAATATTGAATTAATCAGATAATTAACTCGTACATAAAAAAAAAAATGAACATAGAGTTCTTTATTGCAATTTCAACAGGGATTTAAAAAAAAAAAAACATTTTCAGGTCAATATGTGTTTCAGCATTATTTTATTCTTTAAAAAAAAAAAAAATATTATAGACCATAATTGGAGCTCATATCACTCTCAAGCATTGTTTGTTGTCTATCACTGGAACGCAAGAGAGTGACGAAAGTTGTCATGCAATCTAGGTAATTTGCTAGGAGAATTATTATGGTAAGAATCCGGCTAATAATGATGGGAGTTGTGAGTGAGGAATGGCGTAGTCATTTTGAGGGCTGTATAAGTCAAAATAGTGGTATTTGTTTTTTTTATTGTTTGATCCCAACAGCTGTGCCCCATCATGCGTCATACTGAACTGGTAATGGATCATTCTGGTGTCACAGGTTTCTGAACTGCATTACCCACGATGCTTAGTTAGCATTTAGTATGGCTGAGCATCATGGAAAACGTAGCTAATAATCATCTGTGCAAGAGCCAGTGGTATTCCGGCAAGGACAATAGTCAATGCTCGGTCTGGCTCCAACTTAAGGCTTGGATGGAGCTGCCTCACTTCTCTCGCCATCTAACAAAACGAGCCAAAACGAAGCAAACACACAGCAATATAAGGCTTGGCCAGCCGTCCATTGAGGAGAAAAACAAAATCTGCAGCATTTATTTTCTTTTAAAGATGTGCATTATAAGACGAGGTCATGACAATTGTTCTGCTTCCAACACCTCCAGACCTAAGTGTGCTGTGTAAGCCATCTTGTCCTTGGCATAGCAAGTCTTGGATGTTCTCCTCAATATTCTACTTTTTCCAGATTCCGTAAGCTCTTGATTATTGAGTTAAAACATTTTGTGTGAAGCTAGAAGAATAACTGGAATAGTTTGTACTGTATATGTATACGTATATCTGCGCCTATGGTTGTAGGTTTTATATTTTCATTTTCTGGATAAACAGAAAAAGTTTAACTGAATGTACATGTTTGCAAAGGTTGGGGTAAAGAATGTATTATTGCTACTGCTGAAGGTACATAGTACTAATGGTACCAAACGATTTAACTAGAAAATTTGCAGTCTGCTTCTTGCCAGTTTCCAAAAACGACCTGGGTATTACATGTTGTTATTACCAAACTTTATAGTATTTGTAACAATTGGCCTTGGTAGAATGAAAGACTGATTTGACCTTTATAGAAAATGAAGCTCCTTCTACAAGTTAGGGCTAAAAAGCATTACTTACTAAGTTATCGAGAAATACTAGTTTGCATTGATCATCGCCTGAAATTTAGATGTTTGTTCTAGGACTGTTTTACACTTACGGTAGATATGAATTTATCTTGATTTTACCAGCATCGTACCTTGCCAAGAAATCTTGAAAGTGTGCACCACAGCAATGTTCTAAGTATTTTATCCTTTATCTTATACACAAACACATTACACATACTATACAATAGGAATGCTGTGATTGTGTTGGAATATTTGTGGTAAATCAGTTAGTGATATTGCCAGTAGTTAAAAGTGCAGGATGTTGTGTAGCAGTTTTAATTGTACATATTGTGCAATATTGTGCTTCCCTTAAAGAGACACTTTAAGCACAAAAAACATCTTTAGCTTAATGAAGCCGTTTTAGTGTATAGATTATGCCCCTGCAGTCTCTCTGCTCAATTCTCTTCTGTTTATGCAGCCCTAGCCACACCACACCTTACACAGCTAACATGAAAAAAAAAAATTAATCAGATGTGACAGCACAGCGTGTTTACTTTAGAAGGTCATATCTCCTGCTCTGTTGATTGAACATTAATCACACAAATGAGGCTGTTACATGTTCTAGTAGGCTATTAACAAAGCAGGAGATAAGAAATTAAACAAACTGTGCAATAAGGAAAGCTTAAAAAAACTAGGCTCTTTTTCAGGAACTGTATAGGGAAGCCATCTGGGTCTCAGCCAGGAAGGTGTAGCTAGCGCTGCATAAACAAAGTGAGTTAACTTCTAAATGGTAATGAGACTGCAGGGACATGATAAATAACAACTAAAACCACTTCATTAAGCTAGAGCTGTTTTTAGACTTAGTGTCCCTTTAAATCATATATACTTTATTAAAATTAGTTGTAATTTGATAAATGTCCTATTATAAGGATCTTTTTCAAATTACCACCAGATCCCATAACCTGAGGAGTGGGACACCAAGGCATATGGTGGGCAAGAAAGAAGACCAATTGTTAGATTCTCTGTGCGTTTTACAGGAATCTTGGGAAAACCCCACCACATTCAGGTTTATTCCATAAACACCCAATTGTAGTAAGCTGGACATTTTAACCAAGAGCGGAATAACTCTCCAACCCTCCTGTAGCCACAAACTGGCTATTTTAGTCTAAATTGTCACCCTATCAGTCTCACAGCAGCTGTACTTTATAGAGCGCACTTTGTTTCCTAAGGCAGACCTGGCCAGACTATGGTAACTTGGACAGTGAATTAGAGTGCAAGCCAGCCGGTAAACATGTATGTTTTGCGGGCGTCATCGTATACCAGGAAAAACTACATCAGTCCAAAATGCTCATTATATATAAAAGATTCAGCTACAATCTTAGATCTTCAAAACCGCTTGCCTTGTGTGTGAGCATTATAATTACTGCTGTGCAGTAAATGCCTATACCTTGATACATTCCTAAGTGGGAAGTTCAGTTTAGTTGATTCTTGCATCCAGTGTTGCCATGACCCTGACATTGTTTCATGCTGTGTGCTATTAACGATAGAACATGTGTTGACAGCAATTCATTTGTGAAGTCCAAGGTCTGGTCAGTGACCCAACAGTTTAATGATAGGTTAAGGCTCTAAGGGATCAACACACTGTAAGATTGTGCATGGGTACTATGTAAGAATTTTGCAAATATTGATTTAAATAATTAGAACAGCTGCATTTTTCCAGATGGTGGGGAAAAAAAACAAGTTTCTTAAAGGGACACAGTGGACTATTAAAGCACTTTAGCTTGCTGAAATGCTCTATATGTAAAGAGTGTTTCTGTTTTGTCATTTTACAAATAGTGCAGATTTCAATGGAAATTTGAATTTTTAAATTTTTTTTTACCTTGTTACACTCTACTGGCTGTCAATCAGACAACTAGCCCTGTTACTTCCTGGTGTGTTTAGCTCAGTGGAGCTAAGCTCAAGAGGCAGCAATTGCCCAGAGCACCTGCCTTGCAAAGATATCTCATTGAGCTGCACTGGGAAGCACATGATTGGACAGCCACAGAAAGACTGGGCGGGGTTAAAAGTGGAGGGCTTGCAAAGGTTGCAGACAAGAAAACGGCAACTTTTGCAAGCTGGTTTTAGATACACCTCCAATGTAAAAATGCATAATTAAATGCATGCATTTTATCATTTAGGGTATTTATACTGAAGAGTGAATTTTACTTTTTGTGTATTTGGTCAGTGGATTGTCCTGGCAAAAGTATATACAGTGTTGTTTGACTAAAAAAAAAGGTTGGCTAAATATAATGGGAGCTGTAATCTTGTAACAGGTGTCATCGTATTCCCACCTGGGTTTATATTAAACGTATAAAACGTGTAATATCAGCCACTTTCTGTAGGTACAGGGGTGTTTGGTAAGCTTTAGCTAATAAGTCTACATGGGTTAACCCCCATATGAGCGAAAGGCAAAACAAGCAATTGGGTTTTATTAGCTGCGAGATTAGAGTGTTTTAAAAGATAGAGATGTTATAAAATGAATAATTTCTTCTGGTTTTATTCCTAGCACCCAATGTATTATTCCATTTAAACACTTTGACGTTGTAAACTGGATAACCGTTCCTCAGTCTTTGTATTTCACTCCTTTAACACATACAGGGGTTTTTGCAAATGTGAGAATTCAAAGTGAATTTTAAATTCAAGGTAAACATAGCTAAAAATTGAAAAATTCTCCAAGTCAGCTATGTTTTTCAGTTCCGCTACTTAGGTCATAAATTTGAAATTCCCTTGAAATTTTCTTTGAATTCTCTCATTTGTGAATAACCCTGTGTTAATTTGATGTGCTGATATTTCATCTTTACTATTAATGAACAGTTTGCTATTTATTAGTGATCTGCAGTACAGGGCTATTTTCAGTGAAGTACTGAATACTATATTGATAAATTCTGAGAGTTTGGTATGCCTGCGGTCACAAGTAGTCTTTGCCTTTATTGGTCCTGAGTGACAGTACTATACGGATGACATTAGATGGATCTAAACTCCCCCTAGTGCCAATAGCAGTGTAATACATAATTTGCACTTTACAGTCAGCACGTTACGCTATTAGATTGTTACTAACCTAGGATTAAAACATTGTCAGAGGGGATTGGATTTATTTATTGATAATATTATAATTAGATGTCAATTCTGTTTTTTAGTTTTGCGAATTTAATTATTTCTATAAATATATAAAGGTTACATTTTCATTTATTTATTGCTATCTACTTTCTTTTTTTATAAGTCTATAAGTGTTGTAGTGTGACTAGGTCTATGTTTTTATATAGGTAGAAAAAAGATCATTTTGTGTACAGCTGTTTTGATGTGAGGAAGTGAGGTAGTGTAGGCAAATACCTTTACAATGCTTGGATATCACAATGGGTGCTGTAGTAAAGTAATATATACTCTCCGAGTTAATCCGGTTTGATATTTTAGTAGGGTAGTTTAGTAGGACGGAGCACAGACGTTTTGCCAACAATGGAATTTACATTTCCGAAAAGAGAATTTGAAGTTGTTAAATATTTTTTTTTTTTTTTTAAATCAACAAAGAAACACCTTTGATTTTATTTATCTTGCAAGCATCAAGACAGCAACTTCATGATCATTTATAATGGATTCCGGTGACCTATAGATGCAAACTGGTTAAAGGGACATAGTTGATTCTCACATTGTTTTTAACAGGAAGATTCATTTTATGCCTATATAAATAATGATTAAGACATATGCTAGTGAGTGTGATGATTTGTTGATGTAGAATTCAAAAGGGATATCTCAAGAATTAAATAAAAAATACTTTTTCTGCAATCATTTAAAAGTACATTACTGACCCGTAAAGCACTTTTGCTTGCTGAATAACTTTATATGTGAAGAGTATTACCTATTTCTTCATTTTGAAAAAATGGCAGATTTCAATAGAAATGTACACTGTTATAAAAACTGGTTTTACGCCTCCCCCCTCCCCTACTCTTCCTCTCCCCTCACAGTCAACAGGTTCTGTTACTTTCTGGTTTGGTTAGCTTATTGCACTGAACTCAAGAGGAACCTACTGCCCAGAGCTCCTCTCTTGCAAATACTTTTAATTGAGCTGCATTGGGAAGCCTGTGATTGGACAGCCACAGAAAGTCTGGGCGGGGTTAGAAGAGGTGGGCTTGTAAAAGCTGCATGAGTTCTGCAGTTTTTGCATGCTGTTTTTAGATATATGCCCAATGAAAAAAATGCATGATTAAATGCATGCAAGCTTTCATTTAGGGTATGTATACTAAACATTTATTTTTATTTATTTTGTATTTGGCCAGTGTTTCTTTACCTATGTTTTTAACGAGACTAGTAAGGTTTGATGGGACTATTTTTTTCCAGCTGGACTCCTGATTGGACAGACCGTTTTCAAATGCTAGTTTGTTTTGGAACTTAGAGGCCAGTCTTCACTGGAAGCAATTTTCTGCTGGTTCTTGTAGTGGACTTAGGAAGCGTGAGTGCACTAGAGCAGTTATACAGTTAAAAAGTGATTGAGTAAGGTTGCATGTAGTTTTATCTTTTACAGTGTAACTCTACATAAGAGTTTGGGTGCTGGGATTCACTCTGCGTAGGGGGGGATATAGCTTTAGCAAGAATAATAATTACTAAAATTAGATCCCCAGAGTTTTCGATGAGGAACACACAGACATATGATTAATGTTTATATGAGTCAGATTAGTGAACTTCCCCATTTATTACTGTGCAATATGCTACACAAGAGATTTGTATAATATAATTTTTAATCAAATCTGTCCTCAAATACCCCAAACACATTGGATTTAATGTTATTCAGATCAGCATCTTTGCAAAGAGTTTTTTTTTATTAGTTAGTGGAATAGTTCTATCCTACCTGTTAAGAATAAAATGTATTTTTCCATCGGTGTATAAAGTGGGGCTAACTATGGGTCTGCACTATGCATTGTGTAGTCCAGAATGATTCTAGAAGTTAGAACATCCTCTGGTTTCTCAGGTTTAAACATGAGATTTCATGAATAAGCTCATTTTATGGTAACCCCTTCAAAGCTTTCTACAAAGTCCATTGTTCATCAAGCTAATTCTCAAAATTGATAAATATATTCTTGCTTTGGAAGTGGAACTTCCTGTTATTTTGGGATAGATATCACGCATAAATGCATGTACAAACACACAGCATTCACCTAGGGCGCCGGCCTGCTGGGGACGCCCACCGGGATATTTCCTGGTGGGCTCCCTCTGACCTGAGCCGCAGCTCTGGGCGAGCAGCTCTAGAGCCACCTCCCTTCAGCGCCGAGCTGATCCTGATTTTTTTTAAATGCAAAAAATAATAGCTACATCTGACTTAATACAGCTCATTCCGATTAAAATAATACCTGTTTTGAAACATTATCTTGAACTGATTTATGTAAAGAACATTTCAAGTGGCAGAGTGACTTTAATAATGTAATCACAGTGCATAGTTATTTGCTTTAAAAAACAAACAAAAGAAAAATTAAAATTTATATTTTCATCTGTTAGAGTGATTTAATGTTTCTGGTTTCTGATTCTCTCAATGCATTTTAGTGACTTGAAGATTAAGATCAGATTCTAATTATTATCCTCAAAAAGAACAGTTTATTCAAGTCTTAAAAGTAGTGATTATATTTTAGTAAGGATCATGCCGGTACTGACTACAATCCTATCCCAAACATTCTGTACCTGCTTAGTGGCTTAATTTAGGAGAAAACAATGAACACTTTATACAAAATACAACGGGCTAAGCCTTTGAAGAGAGTGCCACTTCTGCTAATGTGTCATAGAATTATGTGTCTGGTGACAAGGTTGCCAGAACGAGTCCACGACACGGAAAGCAATGGAGGGAAGAAACCCAATCTATGTTAACATACCATTATAAAGGCAGGAAGGAAGAAGTCTGAGAATTTTTCCAAATTATATCGAAAACAGTTACGTTTTATATGTACAGTATATACATGAACCTTCTCACCCCTCCGGGTATTATTTTTGTGTATTCCTTATTCTCTGATCCTCGTAGTATTTTAGCTGTTCCTAGGTAATATAGGTAAGCATAGCAAGGAAAGACAAAAAAAACCCACAAATCTAAGGAAAATATAATCTAGGGGATAAAGAGTGAAAAAGAAAGAAAGGGAGGGGGGTGCTCAAAGATAACAATACAATATTATACTTATATCAGTACATCAGTAATTGGATCAGTATCTTACTGGATCAATCTAAAAAAGATAAACAACATAGCATAATACTGTAAAAAGAAGTTTTATATCAACAGTGATTAGGTAATGGGTCACTCACGATCTGCAGAGCCTTAAATAGCAGGCTCTAACTGTAATGGCTTGTCAAACTTTATCAGGCAATCTGCTTTTTCCAACGAAGTATTATTATTATCTTTGAGCACCACCCTCCCTTTCTTTCTTTTTCCCTCTTTATGTACTTGTTTAGTGCCTTTGGTGATTTATTTGGCACTTGGGGGTAGTTGCTGTTCTCAATTTAATTAATAGCGCCAATCCACCCTTATATATTTCTCTAACAGGACATATACTTTGTTTATTTATAATCTAGGGGATAATGGGCTAGGTTCCCCTGAGTAGAAAGGGACATTTAGGTCTGGATAGCAACAGCCTTCACTTTGTCACCTGTGGTATATTATTTTAAAAATAATCAGTCTATACATAACTACCAAATGTTTCAAATGTTTAGTTATGATGATTAAAAAGTATGGCCAATTCGACAGCACACTCCCTGGCAGGAAATGGATGGGGGTGTTTAGATGACCAGCTGGACAGGAACAGGAGACAATGGAGGCATGGTCAATGGAGGCAGGGAGCTGGTGGCCTTCAATTGACTGGTCTTTAAGTATCTAATCCAAGATGGCACCAGTGAGGATGAATGTGTACTTATCTTCATTGGTAAAATGTCTTCTTAAACTTCAGATATGACGCTGATATCCATGTCATCAACTCATCCTGGTGGTGCTTTGAATGGGACGGGTTTGGTGGGCATTACATAATTTTACCCCAAGAGAGAAGATAGAGGATTTATTTTTCTCATCATTTTTAAAAGTTATATTACTTATGTGGGGTGCTTTGTTCTATATAAACAAAATATAGATACATGAAAAGGTGGAATCGTGCAGTTTTCAAACCTAAAAATGCCGTTCTAAGAGTTATGTAGAAAACAACAAACATTTGTCTTGCGCAAAGAAGAGCGATTACCATCGAGATCAATGCTATTCTCTCAAATAGTTTTTTATACATAACCTCCTCTGTGTTTTGTAAGCAAGCGTCCTTAATTTTTTTTTGTGTGCTAAATTTACTATTGGTGTTATGGAAATTGCAGCTGGTATTTTGTAACTGATCAATTTGCTAGTCGTTGTTTATTTTGTAAGGTGTCATTTATCAAAGGTATTCACAGCGTGGATCAATACTGTGGTCAGTCGAGGTTATCTTCCAAATTAGTCACACAAGTCGTTGGTCTTTAGTTGTTGTTTAAAAGACATTATTAAAAGGATTGCTCTGTCATCAACAACCTCAACTAGTCAGTTCTCTATCAGTGGTTTTGGTGTGTTCCTATACATTTATATTTATTTGTCCAGAAAATATTTCTTGTTTGTAACATGTTTACAGTACTGCATGCAGAACATACGTTAGTGCTGTGCTGCATACATTCAAATAGTTAGAGGTGTGGTGGGCTAACAGGGGGCTTGGAGATAACTTGACTGTTGGCAAAATAGTTCACAAAAGGGGAAAGGGCATATATGCATGCACATTAGATTGGCAAGAAGCCAAACTGGCTTGAAGTACTATTTCAGCAACTAAATGCAATGAGTGACATTTTGCAAAGCTCTAGCGCAGTGGTTCACAAACCTGTCCTCAAGTACCCACTAACAGTCCAGGATTTAGTGATTAACCAGTTATGTCTATGGCATTTTTAGAAAAAGAAAAAAAAAACACTGTAGACACAACAGGGTAATCCCTAAATCCTCGACTGGTAGGGGGTACTTGAGGACTGGGTTGGGAAACCCTACTCTAGAGTGTATAATGAAGTACTCATGTTATATTTAATTCGGACATTTCTCTGGTATCTGCAGAATTAAGACACTGGAGAAGGAATCCCCGTAACGCAGGCTAATAGCCCCAAATAGTCCAGTTAGCAGAGTAACTTCCAGAAAGAAAAGCAAATAAATAAGGCAGTAGCGGAACTAAAGAACTTGCCACTGTAATTTAACCAACTCTACAGTCACAAGACCCTACATCCCCATGCTAGTTCACACTCTCCCTCGGCCAATGCGAGACACCTCATGCAGTTCACTGACCCACCGCGTGTCTGAAATTTTGTAGATAATTTAATAAAAATAAAGTACCAAGATAGAAAACACCCCTTACCACCCATCCAGGCATCAAGCCTAATACATTTTTTCCATTCTTCTGACAGCCAGGCTGACACACTCAGCCACCACAGGGGAGAGCTCCTTCCTGTCCTGCAGACCCGAGGCTAAAATCAGAGCAGTTGCTTTTTACGTCATCCTTGAGGAAGGCAGCATAGACTCAAAATCCATTGCGTCCTGCTGCTCATGGGACATTGCCTGAAAGTAATAAAGAAACTTGTGTATGCTCTCACCTCTGCTGGGGCCATCACTGCTCTCCCTTCCCTGATGGGTGGCCAAGAGTGGGCCACTAAACACTGGTGGCCATTGCACCTCCTCATGAAGCAGTTGTTCCATCTCTGAAGCAAGGAATGGTTCTTTGAATTCTGTTATGGTTCTTTGTACCAAAAAACACCCAAAGTTAGCTGGAAATATATTTGCAGATTGAAATCTAATCAATGATTAGTTTTCAAATGAGATATGATAGAATATAGACTCACGATGGTCAAAGAGCCATTTGGGTGGTTTATAGGTCAGCACTCTGACCAGTTACAGGTTTAAAAAAAAAAAAGAAAGAGTGGTTTTTTTTTTTTGTTTTTTTTTTGTTCTTGAATTATGTAACACGATTCTGGCCAGTCAGTTCAAGTGTCCGGCGGTCAGTTTAGTTTAAAGTATTATATGGCATTAGAGTTGAGGATACCATACTTTGTAGCTAATCTGAGCAGTGTGGCAGAGAGATGTTTATGTGTAGATTTGAGTTTTAATTCAATTCTCAGACTGAATGCTACCTGAGACAAGTTCCTTTAAGGTTACTCAGACAGCGTGATGTGAGCTGAATTCTGAGCAGTCTTTCAGAAGTATTCCAAACTCCCTGCCTCGTACTGAAATGACTGCTTGGCTGGCCAAGGGTAGAATGCGAGGCTACATGTAGACCAAACACGGAATGTAATCTCCGCATCCAGCAGGGTTTGCATTTGCTGTCTGTTGTGAGATTGTTATCAGAGTTAAAGTCCAACTTATTTGTTTGTTTTCTATTTATTTAGATGGATAGAGAAAGTTTTTCTTCTGTCTATTTCATTTGTCAGATTAACATTTTGTTTGCGCATGTTCTATATTTTCCTTTTACGATGTAAGATTTCATTGAATTTGATTAATATTTTGTATAAATAACTATATACACTTAATTACTATAGCCACTTTTAATGAATAATACATGTTCCTCTCAGGGGAGGCTGGTGAAGTTCTAAGATTAGGGATGCCATCAGAAATTTCGGGGGCCCCTTGCACAACTCAATCCCTGGGCCCCGGAGTCTGCCCACTGTGTCCATCCCTAAGTCTTCCCACAAGGTTACGTAAAGTTGATGCAGTGTGTGGTTATAGTGGATGCAAGCTGTGTGTATGTATAGTGGACGCAGAGTAGGTGTGTATAGTCAATCCAGTGTGTGTGTATGTATGATGGATGCAGTGTGTGTGTAAAGTCGATTCAGTATCTGTGTTTGTGCTGTGGATTCAGTGTATTGTGTTTGTGTAGTGGATTCAGTGTGTGTATTTGTGTAATGGATGTAGTGTGTGTAGTGGATGCAGTGTCTGTGTAGTGTATGCTGTGTGTGTGTTTTTGCGCAGTGGATGCAGTGTACGTGTGGTGGACGTAGTGTGTGTGTGTGGTGGATATAGTGTCTGTGTAGTGGATGCAATGTGTGTATTGAATGCAGTGTGTGTTTGTGGTGTTGTATAAGGGCTGTGAGGGTAAGCAGTTTTTTAATTGATAATTGGTTTTATCCCCCCTCCCTGCCTACTATATTCACTGATAGTCATGCTGCACTGAATGCTTGTATATCAAAGAGGGGACCACTAGCAGTGTTAATTTTGTCGACTAACAATTTTTGTCAGATTTTAGTCGACTAACATTTTTGAGATTTAGTTAACTACGACTAGACTAAAACTAAAACAATTCAGATGACTAAAACATGACAAACTAAAATGGCGTTTTAGTCAAAAGACTATGACTAAAACTAAATTGAACTTTGCCGTCAAAATTAACACTGGTGGGTGAGACACATGGTGGGGGGGAGTAGAAGAAATGAAACAAATGGGCTGATGGAATGAGACACATGGGAAGCTGGGGGGGGGGACAAAGAGAAACAAAGGTGGGTGGGGAAGGGGTAAAAGAGACATAGAGGATTTAATTCAATTAGATTTTAGATGTGTCAACTAAAATCTACTGGAGATTTAGTCGATTAAAACTAGACTAAAACTAAAACAATTCAAGATGACTAAATATGACTAAAACTTTTTAGTCAAGAGACTATAACACTAAAACTAAATTGAAATTTGCTGCCAAAATTAACTTACTGGCCACTAGGTTGTCATCAGGGAGGCACAGCCCAATCAATAGGTAGCCCTGCACCCAATACATTATGTATAACTGGAGACTAGCTGTAAAACTTTGGTCCCCTTCCTAGCACGTGCACAGGGCTTTCCAGAGCAGCCTGCAATAGATACAATACAAAAACAGTAGAAACAGAAAGAAGATAGATGGGGAATTGAGAGAAACAGGAGTGATAGATGGAGGGAGGAAAGCAGAAAGAAATAGATAGGGGAACAGGAAGAAGCAAAGAGATAGATGGGGAACTGAGAGAAACAGGAAAGAAGAATAGATAGGGAGAGGAATGAGAAAAAGAAAGTAGATTGGGGATCTAGAGAAACAGAAGAGATAGATGGGGAACTTTAGAAGAGAAACAGAAAGATAGATAGGGGAACTGAGCAGAAAATAGAGAAAGAAAGAGATAGATGGGAACTGAGAGAGAAACAGAAAGATAGATGGGGAGAGAAACAGAAGAGATAGATGGGGAGAACTGAGAATCAGAAGAGATAGATGGGGGAGAAACAGAAGAGATAAATGGGGGGGAACTGAGCGAAACAGAAGAGATAGATGGGGGGAGAGAAACAGAAGAGAATGATGGGGGGAACTGAGAGAAACAGAAGAGATAGATGGGGAGAGAAACAGAAGAGGTAGATGGGGGGAACTGAGCGAAACAGAAGAGATAGATGGGGGAGAGAAACAGAAGAGGTAGACGGGGGGAACTGAGCGAAATAGAAGAGATAGATGGGGGAACTGAGAGAAACAGAAGAGATAGATGGGGGAGAGAAACAGAAGAGGCTGAGACTGATAGGAGAGCGGTATATGTGTACATGTTTCCTTTCCCTGTAGTGCACAGATGGAGGTGACATTAGTGCTGCTGTTCCCCATTACCATAAATAATACATAGTTCACCAACTGCCGTTTCCCCTAATCTCAGGCAGAGCCAGGACTTGTTTTAGTCTGCCCAGTATTAGTGAGAGTTGCACTCCTCGGCAGCACCTGTCGCCATATTAATTCCCCTCTCTCCATATTAATAACCTGCCTCTCTCAAACGTAATCCTGTCATCCATCATATACCTCCCACTAATCCGGGACAAATGCCCTAAAAGTACACACACCCCATAATATACCCCAACAGTTACTGTATCGCTGTCAGTAACCCTGGGCCTAATCCTTGCACTAACCCTAAAAGTAACCCAAACCCTAGTTTTCAGCCTCCTGGATTACAGTCGTGTGTGTGTGTGTGTGTGTGTATAATGTAAAAAAGAAATATAAATACATTGTACTTAATAGGCATGAAACATATTAATAGAATAATTACATTATTAAGTTTAAGTTAATGGCATGTAGGAGTAACAATAGAATAGAAATGAGCACTTAACACATCTTTCAAACCATTCTTTAACAGAGCTAAGAAACAGAAAATTAACCCACTCTAATTAATGGATGGTCAGAAGAGTGATCAATCATGTTGTATTATTAGAACTGATCTGACGCGTTTCAAGAAGTAGCATGTTATAGGAAAATAACACTTTTACTTTTATAGTTGCTGTTGTTGCCTTATTGATTTACACGAAGAGAGTGAGGCAGAGAAGAGCAGGTCATGTGACGACTCTGTGTATTTAGAACATAAATGCTATGACGTGAATCTGATTTATTAACCCACTTCTAGGAAACTGATGTATTCTAGGAAAAGGCACCAATTCTGATAATTATTTTTCTCTGTTTTGTAAAAAGTGTGCCTGTCTGTCCGTCTGTCTATCAACAACATAGCAGTTCTGAAATTCCAAATCCCAATGATCCTAAATATCCCCCAAAATAATAGAATGACCAATTGAATTATGTAATTTACATTTTATCTTAAGTTTTCTTAAACTACACATATTTTCAGCCTTTTTTACATCTCTTGAATGTGGTTATGGAACCGTCCTTTAACAGATTTGAGTCTGAGATTCATATCTGTCTCCTGGTAGAGTCCGGATTCCCTTTCGTGTTGAGTTTATTAAGAGTTCCTGTCTCTAGTTTATTCTTTTCATTTATTCATGCAGACTCTGTTTTTTGTGTAAATGATAGTGTATAACACATGAAAGGATAGAATGAATATATATTTATATACATATATATATATATATATTAAAAAAAAATAGACAAAAGTGTAATCTTATCAAAGGCATTTCTGATTAAAGAGATAGAAGACAAGATGTGAACTCTTTGATTTAGCATAATGTGCTGTAATGCCAACAGAAAATCTAGCCACTGAGTAAAGAAAGTTAAAGTAAAGGTTGTTCTTTTTGTCTGTCCAATCCCCCAAAACTACTGCCAAACATGATCTGCGCTTACAAAATAATAAAATATATTATTATACTATTAACCTTTTGGGTGTTGCGAGAGTATGAAAAGCGGTAAAAATGCCCTTGATTTTCTAGGTTTATATACTACATGGTGAATAGCTGTATAGTACAGGATCAGAATCATCAGACAATCATTTTGGTGTTTAGTAAATAAATCCCTTTGGCTCAAAATACAACCATTTAATATTGTTAAAGCGAATCCATTGCCCTCATTTCAATATCATGCAGAGAAGTATCAGATTTTATGTGGTATAGGGTTTTATGGTATTCCTCCTGCACAGCATTTTGTGTATTTTCTAAATTTTGTACTCAGTCAGTTTAATGAGAACTATATGGTATCCCTTTAAGACTTGTTCCCTACATTCCATTTAGCAGAGAAATTCAGGGATGTCTTGCATTTTCTGAACTTCAATATCCAACCATCTCACTCCAGAGCTTTTACCAAGGGACCAAGGGGAGAAATGTGCGTTCCCCATGACAAGTTCTTTAAGTAAAATGGCTGCTTTCAATAACTCTCACTTGCATACAGATGAGGTGAATTTCAAATACATACATTGGTTATTTTATTTTGCGCATGACCACACAGGTTTATTAAGTCTACTGAACTGTAAATTGTAGGATTTAAGAAAGTGACAGGTACACTTTTAAAGCATTAACCTAGTACTGTAATGCACTTTTACTACTGAATATGTGCAAAATAACTAAAATATCCTATCTGCTAAATATCAGTATACTAAAAGACAAATACATTATGAAATGTATCTGCCAATCTGTCCAATCAAAAATGTTTTATTGTATCAGTTGCTCACAATATAATTTGTGGATAAACAGAATTCACAAACATTTCTAATAAAACAAATATCTGCAAATTCGTTTTTTTTATTGGAAGATGACTATAATGCATTACACATTTTCAACTTGAAGCAAAAAACAATATGTAGAAATAAATAATACTCATTTCATATGAAGCATATTAACAGCAAGACAGACAAACACATGTGATTGTTATAGCACAAAGGATGATAATAACATACAATAAATCTAGAGTGTAATGAAGGTAGTTCATACGGTGGTTTTGGGGATAGGGAAAGGTGGTGGAAAGGTGGAAAGGGACGAGAAGTGGAGTAATGGAAGGGAACAGGGAAGATGATTGTGCCAAACAATGAAATATTCGATCAATTACATACCAGAATATCCTCAATGCAGTGCCAAATGGTGCCACAGGCCCATAGCAGTGAATAGAAATAAATAGTTATGGAGGGGCTGGTATGATGGTAGCAAAGGCAGTAGACCCAATTGACCTACCTCAATGAAACCAACAAATAGTTTGTTTGATTCCCATCTATCCATTCCGTCGTATTTAGAAGAGCTTTTGTTTTCCACTGTTTGGGTTTCACCCCGTTTGCCACATGTAAAAGATGTCTTGTGTATTTGTTTTATTTTGAAATATTTAATTGTATATAATGCAGGAATATAACTGCAGTAGAGTTGCCAAGGTCTTCAAGTCCTCCTTTTTAGCTCTCACAAACTAAACAGATATGTAGACGTGTTTCTACCCCAGCAAACCATTTTGTAGTCTAACATTGTTTGATACCATCTAACCAGGCCCATATCTAGTAGAGGTTTGTAATCCAACTAGATATGGCCTGATTAGATATGGACCTGATTGTTAAAAAGTGTCAGGTATTGGAAGCTTATCAAGCAAATTAATTAAAACATTTAGTTCCATTTTCAATCACCAAAAAGTTGGAAAAGCTGTTTACTGGTGTGTCTTAAGAAATTAACTTAAGACACACTTACCTCAACAACCCAACAGCACCAACATTTTACTATGATGACCTAAGCAGATCGTACATACTTGGTACTATGGAACTCCAATGAATTGACTCATGCACTAACTTCTTTCCATGTGATGTAAATCCATCAAACATTTAGAAAAAATAATAAAAGGAACATTGAGATTGATCATAGTTTCATAATCCCAGGTAACACCAACAGATGCCTATTATGTTTACAGTACATTTGTGTTATGATAACACAATGCTATTTGTTTCTTTCTAGGTACGATACAATCATCAACCAATGGGAAACTGTAGCTGCTCTTCCCAAACCAGTACACTCTGCGGCAGCCACAGTTTGTGGGGGTAAAATATATGTATTTGGCGGCGTGAATGAAGCTGGCAGAGCAGCTGGGGTCCTTCAATCCTACGTGCCACAGACAAACACATGGAGTTTTATTGAATCGCCTATGATCGGTGAGTCTTTAACATTATGATGCGATTTTAAAAGTGATAATAGCCCATATGTTTTATTTATATCACTCTAGATGGTGTTGCTCAACTTTGTCGCTTCCCGTTATTGACCGTGTCATTCTAAAAGTTGTCACTCGTATGATGTTGGTTGAAACATTTTCTCTTTATAGTTTTTTAGTATCCTTTTCTCATCAAAGTCTTAGAACGTCAGGGCCTGATTTTATTTGTGAGCGTACCTCCCTGGGATCAATGCCCTTTCTTTGTTCTGGGCCATTTAGCATGTTTTTTTCTAAGAAATATTTTTTTCTGGCTTTAGACCTGCAGTCTTCCGGACTTTGATTTTTGTCATTCTGGTATCCTTGACTCGGCTAGCCTTGACTCTGATTCTTGTTATTTGTGTCGCTTGGCACTTGTATAGCTTGAGTTACATAATCCCAGCTGCTACAGAGCCAGTAAAGGTCTAGAGATTCTCTGAACATTTGATAACCACTGTATATCATCCAACCAACGTATTTCGCCAAACCTAAGCTAACTTCCACTATAGAACCAAAACATAGTGGCAGAATAATAACCAGTTGATTTGTGAGTATAGTCGATTGTAACACCAAGATAATGTTGTACGGCTTACAGTATTAAAAACTATTGATTTGAAGTTTAATACAGTACCTTCAAATCAGGGAGACCCAAAGGAAAAGCTTGCTGCCAGATGTTGTGGGCCCATAAGACCTTTAGTCCCATAGCTCTTTACCTCCATTCAAAATGTCTTGCAGCTCATAGCATACACACCGACACCGTGTCTGAGACTTACACATCATTTAAATGACAGGCCGAAAGGTTTCTCCATGCAAAATAATAGAAACTCCAGGCAGATGTCACCATGATGTATAATTTACAATCAGGTAGAGAACAACGATGCAGGAGTCATTATCTTTGTGCCACAATCGTCACCCATCAGGAATCCTGCGTGTTGCTGGGTGCACGAGCCTCGCTCTGAGATATCACTGTGTAGCTGACAGGTAGCCTCTGTTATAGTGCCAGTCTGCTGATGACAGGGATTCTGCCCAGCTGGATTTGTTATAGGTGGCTATCTGTAGTTAGAAATATTGAAATCTGAGAATTCTGCTGCTACACAGCTAGAGATAAAATTGCTAATTCTTAAAGGAAAAAAAACCTGTGAAATGACAATGGGATTTTACTAGTTAATAAACTTTTTAAGATCCAGTAAGTTAACTAATACATCACAAAATAAACGGCCCAAATACATAGTCTGGCATAGGGTACATCTGAAAGTGCATGGCCAGGGAGGGCGGGCTTCCTATGGCCTGTAAGAAACTGCAAACAATTAGTCCAATTTGAGTCCAAACCTACTAATACTAATATTGCAAGAACTAGAATACAAGGAATAAGAATGACATTAAATATTTTAGTATTGTACAGTGAGGCAGCAGCCCACAATCCTCACCTGGTGTATGGGTTAAATTTGGCATGCACTCTTCTTTTGCCACAGTTGCCATATCGAAAGTTTTATTAAGAAAACAAAAAATAGCATTTTACTTGCTAAGTTTGCTACCCTACATTGTAATTAAAGGGCTACTCTAAACACAGAGACCATTACAGCGATTTGAAGTGGTCATGGTACCTGAAGACTGTATGTGCAGCATTTCACCATAAAAAAACATTGCACCTATAGAGTTTAACCCCTTCTGCCTAAAGTGTAACCTCCAGCTCTGGCAGCATCAGTGGGGTGTCATTGTCCAGCCTGGAAGAAGAGTTTCTGGTGGCTAATTTTAATTCTGTGCATGTTTAGAATTTATCATCAGTACATACAGCATTCTCTCCACAGACAGCCAATGGTGGCACGCCCCCTCCCCCCCTCTGCATGCCCATGTCCCCCTGTAAACACAAATTCCCTTCTCCCCCCCCCCCGCGAGAGGCAGTGACCCTCAGATGATGGGAATACAGAAAAATGCAGAATAAGCAGCATTCAAAGAATGAAGAACTGAGAGGGACAGATGTTAAGCCACGTGGGTAACATTTAAAGATGTTAAATATCCCTCCTGCAAAATGCTGCCCATTATTTAAAATTATACCGATATTGGAAATCTCATTTTCTCCTGTGAATTATTCTAAGAAGAGAAACTATTTTTTCATATATCCACATTTTCTGTTTTCTCTTTTTAATATTATGCCCCCGAGCAACAGTGATTGCAGTAATCGATTTCCATTCAGGCACAGTACAGGTTAAATTTAAATTGTTTACCATTAGGAATTGGCTCCTGAAATGTCATTTAAATGTGCCTTACCCTAAATTCTTCTATTTATCCCCCGGGATCTAGTTATTTTATGTTATTAGAAAGTATCAGGACAGAGAGAGAGGGGTAATGTTGCTTCAAGGGTTCCAGCTTGCATTTTAGACTAGACTCTCTGTTGGTTCTGCATGATTATATGTTTGCTCCGAGTGTATACGAGTGTATACAAGGGCTAGCTAATGAATAAAATCCCTTTTATGGAATTCAAAAGGACTGGAGCAGGTCTCATTCTGTGTGCACATGCTCTATAAATTCGTAGATGTTTAGAAACTGTAATCCCTTTCAATCTGCAACTCCCTGCATTGATAACATAATTTTCCAAAAATGTTTCTAACAAAACAATAATTTTGAGATACATCTATTTGATCTTCATGTGAACACTGAAGAGAGTTTGGTATGACAGTACACTCAGTCAGAGTATAAGGTGTAACGGAACCGCTGGCATCCCGACCGGGTACCTTACGCTGACGGATGTTCCTAGTGCTTTCCGAGGTCTCCAAGCACTCCACCTGACACCATAACCACTGCAGACCCCACGAACCTCGGCAGCTTGCCGTCTCCACCCACTCTGGACCCAAGACCAGGGTCCAGCTACCAGTAGGTCGATCTCTCCGAATTCCAGAGAGCAGGAACAGGAACCAGCTCTTAGCAGAGCTTAGTGATTATACCCTGGGGAGTATAGTGATTATAGCAATCTCCAGAGTGTAGTTCTCCAATCCCCCAAACATGAGCTGAAACTTCATGAAGGTACAAGATGATCTGACTCCAATGAGCGTTTATTACTCCTTATATACAAGTTTTCAGGCCAGAGGCACACCCCCTGGACCTGGTGGTAAACTGTGACAAAAGGGACACAAACCAATGGGAACACTAAATAACATAATAACACTCCCACATACACAATGAAATCACTCTACTCCATCCTGGAGATAATTGGCTTAAGGCACTGCAGTAAACTCAATTACAGAAAATATCTACATTGTGCACGAACAGCAAAAATACGTAAAAGTACATAAAAATACATAATTCTTATTATATTACACGGAACCCCCACATTTAACCTATCCCCAGATAGCTCGGATCTGAGCGCCCAATATAGGTGAACAGATCCCACGAACAGAGTAAATTTGCCATGGGGTAAAGCATAGCAAGGGCTGTTGAGAGACCAAAGAGGGACAAAAGCAGTCAGTTCCAATTGGTTTGGCAGTGTGCCTGGGACAACGCCCTGCTGGAGAACAATAGACAGGAAACGGGGGAGGGGAAGAGACACACCTTCCCATGGATTGAAATGGGCAGAAACAGTCTTTAGAAGCCAATAAGCCCCAAATAGTCTTTTTAAATGGCAATACACCCTAGGGCCATAGTCATTCCAGACGCACGTTTGTCTGCTTTCACCTTCGCCCGTGTCATTCTGAAGCTGTTTGCTCCTAGATTGATATAGGTTCCAACATTGACATCTTTCATAGACTTTGCTAGAGCCTTTGTTGCAATGTCAGAGTTGATGCGAGTGTGCATGTCCAACTGACGCAAGATGATATCATCAGGGCTTGAGCCCTTTTAAACCAGTACTTCCTTATGATCAGCACCTTTTTATGGTTTATATGCCCTTAAGCATGTTATTCTGTGTAATTTTGTTTTGTTTTTCTGGTCCTGAACTAACTCGATCCCTGAGTTTTTCCTCCCTTTCCTGTTACAGTTAGAATCCTTGGCTTGCTGATCCAAACTGTCCATGACTTTGAGTTATATTTGCTCTGGTCTATTAGATTGTTCTGATATTTCTTAATTGTAGACTAAAACACATTGAGGAACAAGTCCATAGTCATGTGTCACACACTTTTAAATTGCCCAAATGGCACTTGAAAACTGACATAAATATGACTATTTTCAATTTTGGAGCTTAAATGTTTAGCACGATGGTAACTTTTTTTTTGTTGAACATTGCAATTTATGCAGACACAGAAGCTGACCGAGATAACTCTGGTCCCATAAAGAGAAGAAGACCAATCGATTAACAGAGTTAATAGCCACTATATAGAGACATCATCTAAAAATCAAACATATACAGTGAGGGAAAAAAGTATTTGATTCTCTGCTGATTTTGAACGTTTGCCCACTGACAAAAAAATGATCAGTCTATAACGTTAATGGTAAGTGTATTTTAACAGTGAGAGACAGAACAACAAAAAAAAATTCCAGAAAAACGCATGTCAAAAAAGTTATAAATTGATTTGCATTTAATGAGTGAAATAAGTATTCGACTTAGTACTTGGTGGCAAAACCCTTGTTGGCAATCACAGAGGTCAGGTGTTTCTTGTAGCTGGTGCCAGGTTTGCACACATCTCAGGGAGGGATTTTGTCCCACTCCTCTTTGCAGATCCTCTCCAAGTCATTAAGGTTTTTAGGCTGATGTTTGGCAACTCGTACCTTCAGCTCCCTCCACCTATTTTCTATGTGATTAAGGTCTGGAGACTGGCTAGGCCATTTCAGGACCTCAATGTGCTTCTTCTTGAGCCACTTCTTTGTTGCCTTGGCTGTGTGTTTTGGGTCATTGTCATGCTGGAATACCCATCCACGACCCATTTTCAATGCCCTGGCTGAGGGAAGGAGGTTCTCACCCAAGATTTGACGGTACATGTCCCTTTGATACGGTGCAGTTGTCCTGATTCTTGTTATTTGTGTCGCTTGGCACTTGTATAGCTTGAGTTACATAATCCCAGCTGCTACAGAGCCAGTAAAGGTCTAGAGATTCTCTGAACATTTGATAACCACTGTATATCATCCAACCAACGCATTTCGCCAAACCTAAGCTAACTTCCACTATAGAATCAAAACATAGTGGCAGAATAATAACCAGTTGATTTGTGCGTAGTCGATTTTAGTCAATTGTAACACCAAGATAATGTTGCACGGCTTACAGTATTAAAAACCATTGATTTGAAGTTTAATACAGTACCTTCAAATCAGGGAGACCCAAAGGAAAAGCTTGCTGCCAGATGTTGTGGGCCCATAAGACCTTTAGTCCCATAGCTCTTTACCTCCATTCAAAATGTCTTGCAGCTCATAGCATACACACCGACACCGTGTCTGAGACTTACACATCATTTAAATGACAGGCCGAAAGGTTTCTCCATGCAAAATAATAGAAACTCCAGGCAGATGTCACCATGATGTATAATTTACAATCAGGTAGAGAACAACGATGCAGGAGTCTTAGCTTAGGTTTGGCGAAATGCGTTTTATGGAATTCAAAAGGACTGGAGCAGGTCTCATTCTGTGTGCACATGCTCTATAAATTCATAGATGTTTAGAAACTGTAATCCCTTTCAATCTGCAACTCCCTTCATTGATATCATCATTTTCCAAAAATGTTTCTAACAAAACAATAATTTTGAGATACATCTATTTGATCTTCATGTGAACACTGAAGAGAGTTTGGTATGACAGCACACTCAGTCAGAGTATAAGGTGTAACGGAACCGCTGGCATCCCGACCGGGTACCTTACGCTGACGGATGTTCCTAGTGCTTTCTGAGGTCTCCAAGCACTCCACCTGACACCATAACCACTGCAGACCCCACGAACCTCGGCAGCTTGCCGTCTCCACCCACTCTGGACCCAAGACCAGGGTCCAGCTACCAGTAGGTCGATCTCCCTGAATTCCAGAGAGCAGGAACAGGAACCAGCTCTTAGCAGAGCTTAGTGATTATACCCTGGGGAGTATAGTGATTATAGCAATCTCCAGAGTGTAGTTCTCCAATCCCCCAAACATGAGCTGAAACTTCATGAAGGTACAAGATGATCTGACTCCAATGAGCGTTTATTACTCCTTATATACAAGTTTTCAGGCCAGAGGCACACCCCCTGGACCTGGTGGTAAACTGTGACAAAAGGGACACAAACCAATGGGAACACTAAATAACATAATAACACTCCCACATACACAATGAAATCACTCTACTCCATCCTGGAGATAATTGGCTTAAGGCACTGCAGTAAACTCAATTACAGAAAATATCTACATTGTGCACGAACAGCAAAAATACGTAAAAGTACATAAAAATACATAATTCTTATTATATTACACGGAACCCCCACATTTAACCTATCCCCAGATAGCTCGGATCTGAGCGCCCAATATAGGTGAACAGATCCCACGAACAGAGTAAATTTGCCATGGGGTAAAGCATAGCAAGGGCTGTTGAGAGACCAAAGAGGGACAAAAGCAGTCAGTTCCAATTGGTTTGGCAGTGTGCCTGGGACAACGCCCTGCTGGAGAACAATAGACAGGAAACGGGGGAGGGGAAGAGACACACCTTCCCATGGATTGAAATGGGCAGAAACAGTCTTTAGAAGCCAATAAGCCCCAAATAGTCTTTTTAAATGGCAATACACCCTAGGGCCATAGTCATTCCAGACGCACGTTTGTCTGCTTTCACCTTCGCCCGTGTCATTCTGAAGCTGTTTGCTCCTAGATTGATATAGGTTCCAACATTGACATCTTTCATAGACTTTGCTAGAGCCTTTGTTGCAATGTCAGAGTTGATGCGAGTGTGCATGTCCAACTGACGCAAGATGATATCATCAGGGCTTGAGCCCTTTTAAACCAGTACTTCCTTATGATCAGCACCTTTTTATGGTTTATATGCCCTTAAGCATGTTATTCTGTGTAATTTTGTTTTGTTTTTCTGGTCCTGAACTAACTCGATCCCTGAGTTTTTCCTCCCTTTCCTGTTACAGTTAGAATCCTTGGCTTGCTGATCCAAACTGTCCATGACTTTGAGTTATATTTGCTCTGGTCTATTAGATTGTTCTGATATTTCTTAATTGTAGACTAAAACACATTGAGGAACAAGTCCATAGTCATGTGTCACACACTTTTAAATTGCCCAAATGGCACTTGAAAACTGACATAAATATGACTATTTTCAATTTTGGAGCTTAAATGTTTAGCACGATGGTAACTTTTTTTTTGTTGAACATTGCAATTTATGCAGACACAGAAGCTGACCGAGATAACTCTGGTCCCATAAAGAGAAGAAGACCAATCGATTAACAGAGTTAATAGCCACTATATAGAGACATCATCTAAAAATCAAACATATACAGTGAGGGAAAAAAGTATTTGATTCTCTGCTGATTTTGAACGTTTGCCCACTGACAAAAAAATGATCAGTCTATAACGTTAATGGTAAGTGTATTTTAACAGTGAGAGACAGAACAACAAAAAAAAATTCCAGAAAAACGCATGTCAAAAAAGTTATAAATTGATTTGCATTTAATGAGTGAAATAAGTATTCGACTTAGTACTTGGTGGCAAAACCCTTGTTGGCAATCACAGAGGTCAGGTGTTTCTTGTAGCTGGTGCCAGGTTTGCACACATCTCAGGGAGGGATTTTGTCCCACTCCTCTTTGCAGATCCTCTCCAAGTCATTAAGGTTTTTAGGCTGATGTTTGGCAACTCGTACCTTCAGCTCCCTCCACCTATTTTCTATGTGATTAAGGTCTGGAGACTGGCTAGGCCATTTCAGGACCTCAATGTGCTTCTTCTTGAGCCACTTCTTTGTTGCCTTGGCTGTGTGTTTTGGGTCATTGTCATGCTGGAATACCCATCCACGACCCATTTTCAATGCCCTGGCTGAGGGAAGGAGGTTCTCACCCAAGATTTGACGGTACATGTCCCTTTGATACGGTGCAGTTGTCCTGATTCTTGTTATTTGTGTCGCTTGGCACTTGTATAGCTTGAGTTACATAATCCCAGCTGCTACAGAGCCAGTAAAGGTCTAGAGATTCTCTGAACATTTGATAACCACTGTATATCATCCAACCAACGCATTTCGCCAAACCTAAGCTAACTTCCACTATAGAATCAAAACATAGTGGCAGAATAATAACCAGTTGATTTGTGCGTAGTCGATTTTAGTCAATTGTAACACCAAGATAATGTTGCACGGCTTACAGTATTAAAAACCATTGATTTGAAGTTTAATACAGTACCTTCAAATCAGGGAGACCCAAAGGAAAAGCTTGCTGCCAGATGTTGTGGGCCCATAAGACCTTTAGTCCCATAGCTCTTTACCTCCATTCAAAATGTCTTGCAGCTCATAGCATACACACCGACACCGTGTCTGAGACTTACACATCATTTAAATGACAGGCCGAAAGGTTTCTCCATGCAAAATAATAGAAACTCCAGGCAGATGTCACCATGATGTATAATTTACAATCAGGTAGAGAACAACGATGCAGGAGTCTTAGCTTAGGTTTGGCGAAATGCGTTTTATGGAATTCAAAAGGACTGGAGCAGGTCTCATTCTGTGTGCACATGCTCTATAAATTCATAGATGTTTAGAAACTGTAATCCCTTTCAATCTGCAACTCCCTTCATTGATATCATCATTTTCCAAAAATGTTTCTAACAAAACAATAATTTTGAGATACATCTATTTGATCTTCATGTGAACACTGAAGAGAGTTTGGTATGACAGCACACTCAGTCAGAGTATAAGGTGTAACGGAACCGCTGGCATCCCGACCGGGTACCTTACGCTGACGGATGTTCCTAGTGCTTTCCGAGGTCTCCAAGCACTCCACCTGACACCATAACCACTGCAGACCCCACGAACCTCGGCAGCTTGCCGTCTCCACCCACTCTGGACCCAAGACCAGGGTCCAGCTACCAGTAGGTCGATCTCCCTGAATTCCAGAGAGCAGGAACAGGAACCAGCTCTTAGCAGAGCTTAGTGATTATACCCTGGGGAGTATAGTGATTATAGCAATCTCCAGAGTGTAGTTCTCCAATCCCCCAAACATGAGCTGAAACTTCATGAAGGTACAAGATGATCTGACTCCAATGAGCGTTTATTACTCCTTATATACAAGTTTTCAGGCCAGAGGCACACCCCCTGGACCTGGTGGTAAACTGTGACAAAAGGGACACAAACCAATGGGAACACTAAATAACATAATAACACTCCCACATACACAATGAAATCACTCTACTCCATCCTGGAGATAATTGGCTTAAGGCACTGCAGTAAACTCAATTACAGAAAATATCTACATTGTGCACGAACAGCAAAAATACGTAAAAGTACATAAAAATACATAATTCTTATTATATTACACGGAACCCCCACATTTAACCTATCCCCAGATAGCTCGGATCTGAGCGCCCAATATAGGTGAACAGATCCCACGAACAGAGTAAATTTGCCATGGGGTAAAGCATAGCAAGGGCTGTTGAGAGACCAAAGAGGGACAAAAGCAGTCAGTTCCAATTGGTTTGGCAGTGTGCCTGGGACAACGCCCTGCTGGAGAACAATAGACAGGAAACGGGGGAGGGGAAGAGACACACCTTCCCATGGATTGAAATGGGCAGAAACAGTCTTTAGAAGCCAATAAGCCCCAAATAGTCTTTTTAAATGGCAATACACCCTAGGGCCATAGTCATTCCAGACGCACGTTTGTCTGCTTTCACCTTCGCCCGTGTCATTCTGAAGCTGTTTGCTCCTAGATTGATATAGGTTCCAACATTGACATCTTTCATAGACTTTGCTAGAGCCTTTGTTGCAATGTCAGAGTTGATGCGAGTGTGCATGTCCAACTGACGCAAGATGATATCATCAGGGCTTGAGCCCTTTTAAACCAGTACTTCCTTATGATCAGCACCTTTTTATGGTTTATATGCCCTTAAGCATGTTATTCTGTGTAATTTTGTTTTGTTTTTCTGGTCCTGAACTAACTCGATCCCTGAGTTTTTCCTCCCTTTCCTGTTACAGTTAGAATCCTTGGCTTGCTGATCCAAACTGTCCATGACTTTGAGTTATATTTGCTCTGGTCTATTAGATTGTTCTGATATTTCTTAATTGTAGACTAAAACACATTGAGGAACAAGTCCATAGTCATGTGTCACACACTTTTAAATTGCCCAAATGGCACTTGAAAACTGACATAAATATGACTATTTTCAATTTTGGAGCTTAAATGTTTAGCACGATGGTAACTTTTTTTTTGTTGAACATTGCAATTTATGCAGACACAGAAGCTGACCGAGATAACTCTGGTCCCATAAAGAGAAGAAGACCAATCGATTAACAGAGTTAATAGCCACTATATAGAGACATCATCTAAAAATCAAACATATACAGTGAGGGAAAAAAGTATTTGATTCTCTGCTGATTTTGAACGTTTGCCCACTGACAAAAAAATGATCAGTCTATAACGTTAATGGTAAGTGTATTTTAACAGTGAGAGACAGAACAACAAAAAAAAATTCCAGAAAAACGCATGTCAAAAAAGTTATAAATTGATTTGCATTTAATGAGTGAAATAAGTATTCGACTTAGTACTTGGTGGCAAAACCCTTGTTGGCAATCACAGAGGTCAGGTGTTTCTTGTAGCTGGTGCCAGGTTTGCACACATCTCAGGGAGGGATTTTGTCCCACTCCTCTTTGCAGATCCTCTCCAAGTCATTAAGGTTTTTAGGCTGATGTTTGGCAACTCGTACCTTCAGCTCCCTCCACCTATTTTCTATGTGATTAAGGTCTGGAGACTGGCTAGGCCATTTCAGGACCTCAATGTGCTTCTTCTTGAGCCACTTCTTTGTTGCCTTGGCTGTGTGTTTTGGGTCATTGTCATGCTGGAATACCCATCCACGACCCATTTTCAATGCCCTGGCTGAGGGAAGGAGGTTCTCACCCAAGATTTGACGGTACATGTCCCTTTGATACGGTGCAGTTGTCCTGTCCCCTTAGCAGAAAAACACCCCCAAAGCATAATGTTTCCACCTCCATGTTTGAAGGTGGGGATGGTGTTCTTGGGGTCTAGGCAGCATTCTTCCTCCTCCAAACATGGCGAGTTGAGTTGATGCCAAAGAGCTTGATTTTGGTCTCATCTGACCACAACACTTTCAACCAGTTCTTTTCTGAATTATTCAAATGTCCATTGACAAACTTCAGACGGGCCTGTACATGTGCTTTCTTGAGCAGGAGGACCTTGCAGGCGCTGCAGGATTTCAGTCCTTCACGGCGTAGTGTGTTACCAATTGTTTTATTGGTGACTATGATTAGGAGCACTCCCTTTAAGCCCTTAAGGACCAAACCTCTGGAATAAAAGGGAATCATGACATGTCACACATGTCATGTGTCCTTAAGGGGTTAAGAGAGTGCTCCTTATCTCAGCTTGTTACCTTTATAAAAGACACCTGGGAGCCAGAAATCTTGCTTACTGATGGGGGATCAAATACTTATTTCTTTCATTGACATGTAAATCAATGTATAACTTTTTTGACATGCGTTTTTCTAGTTATTCTGTCTCTCACTGCTAAAATACACCTACCATTAAATTATAGACTTAGAAACATAGAAACATAGAATGTGACGGCAGATAAGAACCATTCGGCCCATCTAGTCTGCCCAATTTTCTAAATATGCCCAATTTTCTAAATACTTATCATTTCTTTGTCAGTGGACAAACGTTCAAAATCAGCAGGGGATTAGCTACTTTTTCCCCCCACTGTCTGCATTGTGACTAAGCAGAGAACCTGCAGTCAGGTAGCACAATAAATACATATGCATAGTTTCCCAGCATCCTTTTGCCAAGGTATATTTGTGTGCAATACACTCTGCCCAAACACTGAATGGTTAAAGCTTCTTCTAATGACAACAGAATAAATGTATATGTCAACCGAGCAACGGCAGGGTTCCAGTTTGTAAAATGTTGGGGCAATGTTACAGCGTTTGTCTTCCAGATGGTTAGAAGTAATGATAATATCCTGTGTCTGTGGCATTCTATTCCAGAACGCTCATCAGGACGATGTATTCAGGCATGTAGACAGGTAGTGATTTTACCCTGTGTGTAGCCAAGTCGAACGGCACTTCATATGCAGTTTGAAACATTTCAATAGAAAACAGGAAGGCTCTCCTGCCCACAAAACTGAATCCAGAGCAAATCTTTTTGTCAGAATGCTCTTGTCTTCTTCAATAATTATTACTTCAAGAATAAAACCTATTTTCCATGTAAGATTGTCATCCATTTGTGACAAGCTTTTTTATTTCTTAAAACACATTGTGCTACTGGTGAGAAACATTCATGATAATTAGTTGGAGAGTGATAAAATTGCATTAAGATATCCAGATCTTATTATTTGGGGATGCTTACAGTGATGGACAATTCCAAGATAATATCCATCACAAATGATTCCCATGTCGAGAAAGTCAGCAAGTTATCAGGTTCGCAGGTTATCATAGATGCTCTACCATTCGCCTTTATACTCTTAAAGGAAGAGTTTTGAAAACAAGGGGCAGATTTTCCTTATCTTGTATCTGGTAAACTCAAACAGACAGACAGTCACTAGAACTTTGTCAGTATGTCAGTTTGTGCTAAGTGCCTACATGCATACTGGCAGTTGGACTGCACTAACAGTACATACACATATTGAACAGTTTTAGAAGAATTTGTTTGAAAAGATGATAGAAAAGGATATTTTTATTGTTATTTGATGTTGAGGGTAGAGTCTTGCTCAACTCTGCCGATGATGGACTTCATAAAGTAAGTATAGTCATGCACTAACACCAAAGGGATTAACTATATATATTTTTAAAAAGATATTTCTCAGCTTTACGAAGTTCCTCTATACTTATGTCTCATGATGACCAAGGTCAAGTGAAGTCTACATGGAAGCTCATAGGGTGGCCTTTAGCATACAACCAACTTTCCACTGATCCAAGCTGCTCAGGAATCGATGTAGAAAAATTAGCCATCAGATAGAATTATGGACTAATTCCTGATCGTATTGGGAAACATTATGGGATGTAATAAAATATAATAAACGTGTAGAATTTTGGCCAAATAAAAACATCATTCTTATTGGCTGTTGTAAGTTTGTCCTAGGTCATTGTGGAGTCACATTTACACCATCATTACTGAAATGTCTTGTTCTGGTCCAAATTAAGCTAAGGCAGTAGAGATCTGTAAGACACTGGTACAATTAAACTGAAAATAGTGTTTCTCCACCCTCTGCCCCCGAGCCTTTTTACATTAAGATTATTACTCTCACAAAGCAGAGACTTGTCTGAAAATAGGTTTCATAAAAACACATTACATCAATCTTAATACGTTTAGGAGATTGAAACTCCAGAATGTCATTATTGCAGTCTGAGATCTTGTCATATGCATCTTCCCAGCCCGTGACAGCATTAGGCAGAAAGACTATTGTCCAGAAATCCTCTTCTAGCTTAGGAAAATAATAAGAACAATCGGATTGCAGGAAGTTGCAGTAGGATATCTAATAAGAAAATGAGAAGTTGAGGGAAAAAATTGAGTTAGGAGGTAAACATCAGGGACTTAGAGATGTTATTGTATCTAATAAAAGAAAACGTTTTTGGCTGCTCTCTTTTTTTATGTTCCTCTAGGGCATATGTGTAGAGATGGAGCCTCTCTGCTTATGAAAGTCCTCCTCGGGGATTCAAAGCTACTGTACTCGATAAGAAAAGTTCTTTATCTCACTAGAAAAAAAAATACAAAATATTCCCTCTTACAAAAACTTCGATTTCAGTTCAAAGTTAGTTTTATAGGTATAGCAAAAATATTTATATTATGTGACAGAGCAGGTGATGAGGGAACCCAGTTCTTAATTTAAGATTTCTGACATTTTTTAAGAAAGCTATGGATGATTATGAATTAATTTACCAAATGCTACATATTTCAAGGAGAGCAAGCTGACGTCTGACTTTTCAAGTCCTACATTACAACTCAAACAGATATCCAGGTAATGAACAGCCAAGCGAAAAAACTTAAATGCTGAATGCTCATGAACCTACATTATCTCCTACGCTGCAGGAACCTACCCTGAACTAAAATCAAAAAATAAGGTCTATAAACTATCATAGAGCTTTGCTGACCCCTATTCTACACTAGCTGTTAAATGCTACTACCATACTCAAGTTAAATAATCCACTAACAAGATTATTCTTTATGGTCTGAATTCTTGGAAATTCAAGGTCAAGTTAAATGGCAAAATAGCTGAATTATAAACATTCTCTGTGATTTCGCCCCCCCCCCCCTTATTTTATTGATAACTACCCAAATGTTTGTTTTGCTAGACTGGCCCTGACCTCATCTGTGCATAGATGCATCTCCCCATTCTATAGCTTTATTGCAGGCCTATCTGACCCTAAAATCTCTTTCCCTATCTGACCCTAAAATCTCTTTCCCACAGAGTTACACGTTTCCTGACTCAGATCTGAGCAGAACTCATATGTCCTCTTACTCTGCCCCGTACCCAGAGCTGATGCTATGGTCACAAATGCCTGGGTGCATTTTTATTTTTTTTGGTGACCTAGGTGGGCATGGTCATCTTACCAACTCCTCTCCTTTACAAATGTCCAGACGTGCATGTTTGTATGGCAGTGACTCCACCTCTCCATTATTGGGTAAGGGCCTGTAGTGGGGCATTCGGCCTGTAGTGGGAGATTGGGGCTGTAGTGGGTTAAAAGGGCAGTAGTGTGGAATAGGAGGTTTAGTGGGAAATAGGAGCTGTAGTGCGGTATGAAGGCTGCAGTTGGAGGTTAGGGGCAGAAGTGGTGGGTTAGAAGTTGTAGTGTGGGTTAGTAGTAGTGTTGTAAACAGGCAGTCGTGTGGCATTAGGGGCTGTAGTGGGGTTAAGGAGCTGAAGTGGGTTAGAAGATGTAGTGGGGAATTGGGGCAGTAGTGTGGGGTTTAGTAGCAGTAGTTTGGGGTTAGGGGGTGTATTGTGGGGCTAGAAGCATTAGTGGGGGTTAGGGGTATAGTGGAGGATAGGGGTGGAGTGTGGGGCTAGAAGCATTAGTGGGCAGTTAGGGGATGTAGTGGGGGGTTAGGGGTGTTGTGTGGGGCTAGAAACATCAATATTGCTTAGGGGGTATAGTGAAGTTTAGGGCTAGAAGCATTAATGGGGTTAAGGGATGTAGGGGGGTTATGGTTGTAATGTGGGGCTAGAAGCAGTTGTGGGGGAGGTTAGGGGATGTAGTGGGGGGTTAGGGTCATAGTGTGGGGCTCAAAACAGTAGTGGGGGTTAGGGGCTGTAGTTGGGGTTTAGGTGGTCTAGATGCATGATTGTCTGAGCAATCTCCTCCCTCTCCTACCTTAGTATCAAAATCACTTCTTACCCCCATTTTCCCTCAACCTCCCAACAACCTCCACATGTCCCCCTCTCTGCTACAGTCCCTCATTCATTCATTTCATGTCCTCTACTCATATCTCTCCCCTCTCTCTCCTACACCCTAACAATCTCATCCTAGACCCCATCCAAGCTCACTGCTTACATTGTCTCTCCTCTTGCTTCTAGCAGCTGATAATGTCTCTCCCAACCCATGGTGATGTATATTCCAACCCAGAGCAGGGCCCTTCCCCTGCTCTGCTCATACTAAGCCAACCAGAAACTGCATGAACCTCATTCTAGTACCCTGTCACCCCAGAGTTCCAAACTTTGCCAAACTAGCGTATGCTAGGGTTGTAACTGTCCACCGGCATACAAGTGCAAAAAACTCTGGCTGTGCAAAAAGCTGAGGTTGTCATGGACGTTGGAATAATATTTAAACAAAGTTTAGACAATAGATATAAATATTTTTGCTCTACATATAAAACTAACTTTGAATTGAAAGCAAAGCTCTCCTATCAGTGAGTCAGGGTATTGTTTTGTATTTTTTTTTTTTCTCTTGAGACAAAGAACCTTTCTTATCGAGTACTTTAAACCACAACCCCCATCAATTACCTTGGGAGTTTCATGTGGTCCTACAACAACTACAAACTACTGTTTATTTCCAGTATACACTCTTCAGTGATCCTATCTGGTACAATTAACATTTAAAATTAAAATGATTTGAATTTACTCCTGGTTCTTTCAGATATAACCCACACAGCACATATATTAGGAAACTGTAGGCTAAGAGACAGATAGCGAGAACAAACGTACTCTAAGAGTAAAAACTGGAAGCAAAAACAAAATGGCAAAAACAATACAAGCATAAGCAAGTCAAAAGGCATTAGCTCTGAATGAAATGCATTCATAATTTTACAAAGCAGACAAGCAAGTACAATAGTGACACACAAACCTCCCAAGTGTCCCTATTTTAGGCCCAAATCCCTCTGTCCCTCTCTTCTATTCTAATGTCCCTCTTTTCTAGTAGCTCCATGCTGTTGGTGTGTCTGAGTGTTTAACAGATCTCCACAGCCATATTATTCCCAGTAATGTGTCTTTAAACTATAATCAGTCGGTGTAAAGAAGATACATTTTTGTTGTATAAATGATTATTATCAGTAACTTTGTATTTCTCAGAAGAGCCCTGCCCCTGGCCACCCCCCATTCACACTTCTAAGATAAAAGTGTCCCTCTTTGTCCATTTGAAATGTTGGGAGGTATGATTAGACAAACTAAAAAGACACACAAAAAATATTACAAAGAAAGTAATAAAGCACTCAGAAATCAAATGCAAAAAATAAATATGGTTTCATGTATAATTATAGAGTTAAATCTCAGAAATATGAAGCCTTGAATAGACTTATAAACAATATAAAAAAAATTAAAAGGTTTTTAAAAATGTAAGATTAATTGGGTTATTGAGATATCCATAATCATAACCTTTATGCATACCCCAGTTAATCTTTATTTTTTTATATTGGTTATAAGTCTATTCAATGATTTCTATTTCTGAGATTCAACTCTATAATTATAAATGAAAATATGTTTTTTTTACATTTGATTTCCAAGTTATTACTTTTATTTATTTAGTTTTTGTTTTGTTTTTTTAAAGACACAGACTAGAAAGTAAATATGCAATAGTCTTTATTTTGTTTTAATTTAAATTTTATTGTTTATATATATTTTTTTACTTATTGTGATGCTGCTAGGCGCAGGATCTGTGTGTCCATAGACAGCCAAACACAGGGTTGGCAAGCCTATACATAGAGCTAGTCTTAAACATGAATAGATAGCATGCCTGATGGTTTTTTCTGCTATTGTAAGACATGCGGAGCTTGTGGTCTATAATTAAGTTAAAATAAAGAGGATTTCAGGTTATGGGTGCAAAATAATGAAAGTTGTGTGATTATATAGTTAAACTGTTGACTTCAATTTCCACCTAAAGGTTATAACGAGCACATATCTGGATGCATTAGACTGATAGATATCGAGCCATCATTATACACATTTGTGACAGCCTTGTAAAATAAAGGACATTTAATCTAACATTTTCCCCTGTAATGATACCAGATGCTCGTGTCTAGATCGGATTGCTGACAGCTGCTATAGAGGAGATGCTACATTTATCCTATGCTTTGTGTGATATTGTGAACTATCAAAGCGCAGGTTGAGATGAATACTGGCTGAAAAGCATGGCTCTCATGTATTAGGCATTAGGTATTGTATGTCATAGCAGTTTGATCTCAATTTTCTGAAAATCACTGGGCGTCACCAGTTTTGAATGTCTGGCCTGCAAAACCGGTGTAAATTTGTACCCTTAAAATAGGTCATTATTTTTCTTAAAGGCACTTTTCTGTGTGCTTTTAAAATTAATCCTCTTTATTGTTTTAATAGTTTGCATTGATCTTTAAGTTACCCTTTCCCCTACCTCCCCAACTTGAAGCATTTCTTTTTTTTTGCTCCAAAAACACTCCAGAAATAATGTGATAATCTGTGTTTCTGGATTTTGTAGATCACTTGTTTTTTATTTATTTTTTATTTTATTTAATATGAGATGACAGCTCGGCTACAAATATTGCTGTGCTGGAAAACCAAGGTGTGTGGGATAAACTCAGCTGTGCTAGATAAAGCTAAGTGAGCAATATCTGAGTTACTTCCTGGTTTAACCCCTTAAGGACACATGACGGAAATATTCTGTCATGATTCCCTTTTATTCCAAAAGTTGTGTCCTTAAAGGACCACTATAGTGCCAGGAAAACATACTCAGGGACCCACTCCCGCCAGGCTCTGGGGAGAGGAAAGGGGTTAAACTTACCTTTTTTCCAGCGCCGGGCGGGGAGCTCTCCTCCTCCTCTCCGCCTCCAATCCTCCTCTTCGGCTGAATGCGCATGCCCGGCAGGAGCTGCACGCGCATTCAGCCAGTCTCATAGGAAAGCATTTACAATGCTTTCCTATGGACGCTGGCATCTTCTCACTGTGATTTTCACAGTGAGAAGCACGCAAACGCCTCTAGCAGCGGTCAATGAGACAGCTACTAGAGGCTTTAGAGGCTGGATTAATCCTATTATAAACATAGCAGTTTCTCTGAAACTGCTATGTTTATAAAAATACGGGTTAATCCTAGAGGGACCTGGCACCCAGACCACTTCATTAAGCTGAAGTGGTCTGGGTGCCTAGAGTGGTCCTTTAAGGGGTTAATAACAAAAGCTCTCTGCACACTGCACAGGCTGAAAAGCCTGGGGATTTGCAGCAAATGCAAAAATGTTGAATCAGAGTATCTTTTCACTGTTTAAAAAAAAATAACAATTGGTACCATCCATGAATAAGAATGGGTCAAATGTAACATGGAGAGTCCTTTAAGTGACTATAAAAATGGCAAATTTTAGATCCCTAAATGTAGCTTGTATATATTTCTGTGCACTTTCCATTTCATGTAAGCTAATTATGGACATTATCTTAGTTATAGGCCAAAAACATTTGGGTGATGCTGTTAAACACAAGTGGAATAGCTCCTCAGGGATTAAATATCTTCTATGAGAATGGCCTTCTTATGTTGTGTAAGAATGGCCGTGCAGTAATCAGGATGTTCCCTGCTGGTTAAGGGACCACAAGACCCAGATTGTGATGATTATGTAGTCCTCAAGGGGTTCAGCTGTAGCTCAGAAAGTTACTAAGCATGCAGAATAATAAATGAAGAAATTGTATATATAACTTTCTTTTGTGATTCTTAGATGAATTCTGACTATAATGACATGTTGAGAACAGCGTTATCTGCCATTATCTTATAAGGAAATGGAAACTATTAATGGAAATATCCTCAGGGGTGAACGTTAAGTATGTACTGCAAATGCAAATCCGGCATCTATCTCGCCAACCGCGCAGATGCTTTCTGATATTTGCAGTAGTTATTAAAAACATGAGATTTTATTTTTATTTTTTATTATTATTATTTTTTATGGAAATACAGATCCGAGGTCCTTAATGTTCTCCGTTTATTCCTGCATTAATCACATTAAATATAATGTTACATACAAGTTTAACAGCAGCAAAACAAAAATTTAATTTGGTCATCTGTCAGGAGAAGCTGGTATGCAAGCATGACAATGTGGCCAAAAATTAAATGCGCTCTAATGCAAAATATAATATATCTTACACTCCATACTTGTACTGAGCACTGAGCACTTCTGCACCTTATCAGTCTTTAGTTTGATGCAAACTGTATCATTTGGGGCAAGTGGATACATGCTGAGTTGATTCTGTCCACCCAAGAATCCCGATTTCGATGGGGACAGTCCAGATTTCAGGGTCAAGTTCCAATAAATATTTTTTTTGTATTCTATAATGCATTAAAAAAACAGAAGATAATTTTTGTAATGGATGCCTCTATACATGGGGCTCGTGGAAGGGTTTGGAGGTCAGCCTCCTCCCCACAGATTATGGACTGTGTCCCATGTAACTATATTGGGTGGTCACTTATGTGCTGAAAGGGTTTTTTACAAATTGTTTTACACCTGGACCTCTATTTACCTTTTAGAGTTTGTTTTGGTGGGATGACAGGGTATGTTATCTTAGCAATTCAATTAATGTTCACCTATTGTTTGTATTGTGTACTGTACTGTCATTGTGAACTGACTAATCAGTCAGTTAACTTTGTTAGATACATAATATATTTTTTTAGCTAATTTTGATAGCAGGCTGTGTACTTCAGCCAGCTACAACTTCCTCTCGCTCTCAACTTGATCCAAAGTCTTCGAGCCGGGGTACAGGAAGCTCCGTCATAATGTTAACATATTAGTCCTGTATATTCTGGAAGAATCGATTAAAGGAACGCTATAGTATTAGGAATACAGCTATGTTCCTATCACTATAGTGGCCCAATGCCCCCAACTGAATTCCCTCAAAGAATTCTCACTTTAGTGAAAAATCCTGTTTGTACACCAATAAACCTAGACATAACACCAGTTGTCTTAAGAATACTTGACTGGGGCCCAGGAACCTAGAGCAATCCGGCACTCCCCTTCTCACATGATGACCCTTAAGCCCATAGAATGATAATCCTGGGTCATCGATAAAACTGCAGTCCGTTAACTTAGACCAATCACAGAACTAGATACAGTTCCTCCTGGGTGTGAACCAAAGACAGCAGGGAAGTCCTGCACCTACCAATGCTATAGGGAACATACACTCTGGCTGTAACAATTTTTTTACCGGATAAGTAAAAGATTCTGTAGTATTGTAAGGGCCTATTTAAAATGTTACCATGGGTGGATACCTACATAAGGGGACTGTGTTTCATTACACATAATGCTGCTTATTAAATTCCATCACCCATGTCAATGTTTTTGAAGCCACCACATTGCTGGGCATAAAAATGCCCCCACCCCCCTCATTTTGGGATCAGCAGAAGAATCTATTACCTGGCCCAGTGTCTGCTCTGCAGTCACTGAGATTTTTTTAACTCTTACCTCCCCGAGTTGCGCACAACTCAAGAATCAAGTTTGCATATTTTTGCACGCACCTCACTTGCTCTTAAAAGGTTAAACGTTTGTGTTCGACATGTGTAGGTGGAACCTGTATACTCACTTTCAAACCCGAAAACAGAAATCTTTATCTTGTTTAATTATATGGGTCTATTTACATTGCTTCACCTTCTCTCTTGTCTCCCGTCGCTTCATTAACTTCAAATCTAAAGCCGATCCGGAAGTTTGCTATTTAAATTATGGCTCTGGCTGGTATAGACAATAAGTGCATCGCAGCTATTAATTGAACACGAGCACATTAAAAAAGCGTGAGTATTTCATACAGACTATTCCCTCTTGGTAGTCTTCTTAACAATTAACCAGCTAAGTGCAGCGCACTGACTCCTTTATGTCCTTCTCCTTTTTCATCACCCAATAGGCCAATGGTCCACATGTATATGTAATTCATATGTCCATGAATGCTATTAACTTCAGCACAACACAAAAAATACACAGTACCGTGCATGCGCATTTATTTATACCAAGACCATACAACCCTAGAAGCCATGACTCTAGCTGCAATAATTCCAAAGGATGATTTGGAATAATGGTAAACTGAGGTCCCCAGCAGCTTTGTGCTAGGGCCCCCCATATTAATGTCTGATAAATCTCCCCTGAGAATAAAGAGCTGTACATTTTGTGGTCAGAAAAGTTGTAAAAGTAAGTAAAAAAGTAAGAGTAATCGCCAATGGGGTTTTCGTATTGATTTTAGAATTTTTGGGCACCCATACTGGATTGATGTTAACTAGCGACATGGGACTCGTTTATATATGCTCGCATGCAAATATGTGCTAATGCAGTACTCCCAGAAGTCAAACCATAACTCTCATGACTCTCTGCTAGATTGAGAACTTTGAGAGCTTTGCAAAAACGTCTGTGGCGTCGGTTTAAAACTGGTGGCTTGCTGTTGTGCTCACCCATGTTTGATAAACATGCCTTGTTACTGTATGCATCATTACATGAATTAGATGATATTCCAGTCTCGGCACCCACTGTGCTTAGCTTTCTATTTCTCCACGGCTGTCTATGAAGAACAAGAATGTGAATTAGTCTTTATCAGATTTCTATTGTACCTGGAAATCTCTGAATCAAAGTGCGGCCGTCTCCAGCCTTGTGATTAATGATGTGACGTATAAGTCTTTTGACCTTGGACAGAGGAGAAAAGAAGAAGAAAAAAAGATAGCGGTTATTGCTGCTGCTGAGATTAGACTCCTGGGTTCATCTTTACCTTATGTTTTAAAGAAGGGGACTAGATGCGGACGAGAATTTTATTCAGCTATCAGAGGGTAAATTTGCACATGCTGAGAGCATATACATTGCAACATGAATCGTGGTGTGTAAGAGATTGCTTGATTCCATGAGAACTTTTCTTTTTAATAAATTACGGAAGGATTTGACAGGCGAATGCTTATCAGACAAGTGTGTTGAGTGTGCTTCCACATTCTTTAATCATTGTTTCTAAAACGCAGTTCTATATTTACAAAAAAAAAAAAACAAGTCCTGCGCTCAAATTCCCATCACTCCTGGGCGGCAGCAATGACCAGTGGTGTATCTTGGTTTTGAGTTGCCCTAGGCAGGACAAAACTCGGGCACCCCCCTGCCCCCTACCCCCACCCAACCCTTTCCCCCTACAAACACACACACATTCACTGACAGATACGCATACACTAGCTAAAAGAAACACACACTCATTGACACACACACACTAACAGACACACACAGTCAGAAACACACACACACACACACTAACAGACACACACAGTCAGACACACACACTAACAGACACACAGTCAGACACACACACACTAACAGACACACACAGTCAGACACACACACACAGTCAGACACACACACTAACAGACACATACAGACACACACTCACATTAACACACTCACTTTTTTTTTATTTAACCCCCCCCCAGACTCCTTACCTTTGAGAATGCTTGGGGGGGGAGTTCTCCCATTCCCATTACCAGTGGCTGCTGGGCGGGCGAGGGAGCACTTTCCTCTGAGCTCTCTTCTCAGCTCCCTTGCGCGCCACCCGCAGAGTGATGCCGGGAGCCAGAATATGACGACCGACCGCCTGGACCCTTAGCCTCTAACAAGGCATTTGGGGGCGGCTTTTTTTGCCGCCCCCCTGGAAAATGCCGCCAAAGGCAAATGCCTTGTTTGCCTCGCGGCTAAAACGTCCCTGGCAATGACCATAGTACACATCAGCCCCAATACATACAGTAAAAATCAAAGAAAAAAAGTTACCTCTTCCCAAATCCCTATGTATAATTAAACAAATGGAGGTTATTTAGTTACTCCAATGGCCATTAGAGGGAATGCCCACCTGCCAACGTCAAGGCAAACCTCTCAGGTGGGTCCTACACTAACCTTTCACCTTGCTTCCTTGAGCTTCTGGCAAAGATATCTCTAATGAGACACAAAACAGTTCTATATTTAGTCAAACCATATATTTACAGATACTGCAGCAACGTCTTTGCTAAAAAGGCAATAAATCTTTACATTTCACTGTGATATGTGTAAATGAAAAGCTAATTTGATGATTGCAGATATTTTTCTGCTATAGCAGATGTTCTTTTTTTAAAAAACAAGCCAATAAATCTTATTACTAGTGATAGAAAATAGAAAAAAAAAAATCTTATCTGTCAATCTCGTGGAAAAATAACTGCGGCTGATCTGAAGTTTGAAATTAATTAAACCTTTAGCGTTAGGTATACAAAATCTGTAATTCATATCACTGCCAGGGTTATGCACTAAAGTGAGAATTCAAAGAGAATTGCAAATTTAAGACAAGAGTAGCCATCACTGCCCTAAATGATAAATGCTACTCACCCCCATACCTTTAACGATTACTCAACGTCAGCGTTAACAAAAGCATTTGTATCTGTATTATAGCCTCTGTTATTTTTTTTAATGTAGAAAAAAGGAAATGATTGAGGGGTGCAGCCAGTATTCTTGCAAAAGGTTCCAATCAAGCACTGGGGCCGGCACAGGGCTCTGTCAAGTTATGTAGCCTAGTTTGTTGATATAATTATCTCCCCTAACCAAACTTTATTGCAGAACTCTGGCATCATGAGCCTTTACCGCTTCAACCCTGCACACATTATGACAGATGACCTCACACCACCACCTTCCAGTGCTAGGAAAGGGGAGCTATGGAACAACTAGATCCTCGCTAAACCAACCCATAAAACATGTCTGGCATGTTGTGTGAATCTAGGAAATTGTGTGTGTGTGCGCACTCCATTATGTTTGTGTCTGGCAGTTGGTGTGTATTTGTGTGTCTCCCTACTATGGTTATCTGTATGTGTGTCTGACAGTGTACATCTAGGTGTGAGTGTGTATGTGTGTGTGTGTACCTGTGTGTCTGTGTCTGTAAGTATGTATCTCTGTCTGGCAGTGTGTGAGTGTGTCTGGAAATGTATGTAGGGTCTGTGGCCAAATAAGCACTGATCACAATGAAAGATGGCTGCCTCCATGTACTGAAAATAGATATTGATATATACATAACTCCCAAATGTCCCAAAATGTCCTAATCTATTCCAAAGTCCCTCTTTTCCAGGAGTTCCATAATGTGTTTTTAAAGTACAATAAATGTGTTTAGAAATCAGTCCGTGTAAATAAGATACATTGCTTTTGTTCTAAATTACATTTTAGTTTCATAAATTGTTATTAGTGCATCACATACAATTTTCCAGAACAGTCCCACTCACATCCCTAAAATGAAAGTGTTCTTTTTTGTCCTTTTGAAATGTTTGGAGGTAAGACGTTCATTATCTGCATGCACACAGAGACTGTAATACAGATAATGTCTTGTTTTCAATAATAATAAAAATGATGACAGTTTTCCTTTAATCTTGTGTGCGGGAGATGGCACAAATGTTCATCAGCCAATGAGCAATTTTTTCATGGCTTGCAACATGCTGAGCCTGCCAGAATAGCAGAAGGTCTAAAGGGACACGTTATTCTCTTGAAAATGCCTCTCGGAAGCAATGCAATCTTTCCGTGTTCCACTTCAAGTCCCGTTCTATGGGACTTTGTGACTGAAACAGCAACACAAAGTGATCCTGCCAAGAAACCTTTGGGAGAACTAAGCGGAAACAAACAAAGTAACATTTTTAAAGAAAGTCTTCTGAAAAGTAGTCTGACAGCAATGTTTCCTCTAATAAAAGGGAGGAAAAGTGTATCTTCATTGCAAAAGTACAACACAATTAATTGATGGAGAGGGTTGGAATGTGCTTGCTGGATATTTAGAACCTGGCTTAATCAATACACATTTAAAATAATGACGTCTTTGAGTGAAAATATCTAAACAACCCTTGACCCACTTTCCATTGAACGAATAGATTGCCAAGAGGCAAGATTAGTACAGAGCAGGAATCTCTCAAGTCCTGCAGGTAGCGGAGAATGATACAGAGAGATGGGGGGTATTCATATACTTTAAACTTTATTTGTTTTGTTCCAGTTACTTGAACTCAATGAGAATTATAGGTTAACCACTAAACGAAAGAGTTTCTCCAACTGTGACTGCAGAACTCTCTGTGTATGGCCCATAAAGGCTTCCATTGGGGATACCAAAAAAATGGATTGTCTTTGATTTGAGAACATCTGCCCCGTATTATTCCCTTTGTTTCAGAGAAGTCAGGACAATGACAAGTAAAAGACTTAGCAATGTATGTTGTTTGCTTGCCATTACCCAAACGTCCTTGCTACATGCTCTGCAGTAAGGACCATCAAAAGAGTTTCACGTTAAAAATATTGAGGTTAACACTGTGTGCTGAGAGTTTTTATAGATACACTGTAATTGCCTAGCTTTTATTGCAGCTCCATTAATAATGATGTATGTGGGTGTGAAATATACACAGAGCTGCAAAGCCGCACCGTTTAAGCACGAGAGTACAGTGCTGTGCTTGGTACACCTCATGACTGATGGAGATGCTGTGGATGCTATATACTATCACTCTGAGCCAGGGTTATGCCTGGATGAGAATGTTGTAAGGTACCATGCACAGAACGTCAAGTACATCACTTATGCACCTTGTCATCTACTTGCTCTCTAACCCTGTAAGTTAAAATTGCAGTATTATAAACACCCTAAATTGTATTGCAGTGTGTGTCCCAGGACATACTTGACAATGAGAGAATTCTCAGTGTGGTGGATGCGCCAGTAGAATGTAGCGCAAGATAACCCAAAGCAGGCCTGTCATGTGTGAGTTTGTCCTACGTGTTGTATTGGAACATCAATGAAATCTAAATGCATTCCAAAGATATACAGTGTACATAAGGCAAATTACCTGAAGTGACTGTCAATCTGTCATCACGAGAGACAACTGATTGGAAAGGTGTCTTCAAAATGCACGTGAAGGATACCTCTGGAATCTTTCTGCTCAGCATTCCAAGAAGATCTGTTGAAGATCCATCCATATTGCATTAATGTCAGTGCTATAGGCTGGCTATCTAATATGTGGGAACATGTGTCAGAGAGTTATAGAAAGGAACCCATTGAATATTAAATATATATATAGAATAACAACTTTCAGGTAATTGCTCTCTGGAATTACAAGATTTGCTAATTTATTACAATGAAGCTGAAATGAGTCTTTTCGCCAAAGAACCCATTTCAGAATGTCACAGACACCGCTCAGTGTAGTTTCATAGAGTTCCTTGTTTAGTTAGATGAACCACCATTAACGTCAATAGAGTGTTGGCTTCCTATTAATGTAATTGGTACATGTCAGTAACAGGGATGGTTGATCTGCCTACATCACACACTTTACTGAACCTGCTGTGTGCTTCTGAATCCATACACAATTATATAATGGTAACAAAAGACATTTGGATAGCTTTCTGTATGGACTGTCTACAACAAAATCGTGACTCTTTGCTCCCTTGCCATGTTGACCAAACTGTCTAAACTTGACAGAGTCCAAACTGAATCATTCAGAATAGTTAAAATAACATGCGCTACTTCCTTATCTGAAACCACCAGTTTTACAGAAATTTAGCCAACCACTGCTGGCCAGTGACTCACCTCGGTTGTCAACCTTAGATCTGCATTATTTTCATTACTTAACATGGTTTCTACTGATGTTAGCCTTGATGCATTATCTTAAGCTGTCCAGACAAATAAACCCAGGTGTAATGTGTATCTGTAGAATGTCACATAAGAATGAGCATTGTGGTTTGCAGATCAAATTCAACAAATGGTCTGTGGTCTTCGTTTAATTTAGTTAAGGTATAGCTAATGGAGAGCACACGGTTTCTGTAAAAGACAAGATTGTAAAGTGTTGACACACAACATCTGTATGTTGTACTGCTGTATAATTATGTCCCAGAGGATATATTATATCTGTGCCGGAGATGTGGCTATTGGCTCATTTCTGTACATTTCCACAGGCTTCGTATTCTGAACGCTTCTAACAGAGCATGTTACATGGCAATGTCTATCTCACCATGAGCGTGTCTTGTAAGTCGAAGGGTCCCTCGAAGCTATTACTCATCCTTCTTATGAACAACAGTAGCCATAACCTTTACATTGCATTCTTAGCATAGAGTTACAGAATAAAAAAGAAACCACTATATACTGAAAGATAATAGGAACCCTCCAAAGTGTTCACGAACAACTAACACCAAAACAAAAAGTGAACAAATACAAAATATATATATAACACCCAAGGGTACGGGAATATGGGAATTCACCAGGGTGTTGTATTTATATATCAAAGCATTGTGTGTGTATCTGCTTTGTTTTCTCACCCTCCTGGGTGAGAGGTTTATAATGATTTTTCCATTTGCTATATTGAATTAATGAAAAATGGGGAGTATGAGTCATTTCAAGTTGAAGATGGAGGATGCTCCGAACAATGCAAGGAAAAAGTGTGCAGATGAGCCCACATTCACACCTTCTATCCTAACAGTACAAAGCTTTCCCACACATACAGTCTATAGCGTCAGATGCCATCCTTCAGGTTGGCAAGAAAGTGTCATATCAGCTTCTCCCATCTGGGCCTGAGGAGGTACCATATTTGGCAATGCAAGACTCAGCCAAGCAGGGCAAAACCACTACAATGATAGACATTTGAAAAATAGAGTGAGCAGCAGCAGGATAATTTATTTATTTATTTATTTGCTTGTTTAGTTATATTTATGAGGTGGGTGAAGAAGGGAATGACCTGTCCCAAACTTTGTGTCACGTCCCTAAGAACTGACACTAGCTGCCCTATTATTGCCCAATCCTCATACTCCTGGTGGGGAGTCAACATTGTTGGAGTGGTGGGAAGACAGCCTATGGATTGCTTTCTGCTGTTCTGAATTTATGTTCAGCATGTCTAAAGTGGAGTTCCACAATGTGCTGATATCCTGTCATAGACCGTGTGTGAGAAGCCCTCTTTTCCTTTGCTCCTACTTCAAGAGTTGGCTAGCCCTCATACTATGGTGGAAATGACTTGCAATCCTCCTGCAACCCTCAAGTGTGCATGGTTTGCAATAAAGATGGACCTTTTCCACTACCACCACCATACCCAAGCACCATGGGCTGCAATCAGTGTGCCATCAAGGAATGAAAGGTATGGTGGCCAGTAACATTCCTTAAATCTGGGCAATCAGGCAGTTTATTTTGTTAGGGCTGCTGTTTATATTACAAGAGTTTGTGATATAAATGAAAGCCAATAAAATGTGAATGAAAGCCAATAAAATGTTCAAGGGCTGGGGGACGGAGCTTTGACAATTGTACAGCACAAAGTTAAAGAAGAAAAAAGGCATCACAATCTGATAGTGAGTTTAAGTTGCACTGGCAGTAACAGCTACTATATTTATTTATTTATTAATTTTATGATGAAGGATCTGACTGTTCCTGTCCAGTTTGCCTTTGTCAATTACTTTCACTTTTCTCCCCACCTTCCTTCCCTGCCTCATGGTGGGCGTCCAAGCTTCCTCGTAGCTCGAGTAGAAATTGAGTAGAAAATTAGTGACAATGCTATAATCGAACACAGCGGATCACAGCAGGAAACCTTATTTTATGGTAGTAGTAGTGGAAGAGGTGACATTGGTGGTAGACCAGATACAGCACCAATTAACCTGCTGCCTGCCCTAGTACTTCCTTGTTCTGCAACTGTCCTCAGTAATATAGACTTGTGGTATATTTGCAGATATTGCTTTATATCATTATTAGTGTGATGACCCTTCATTTATGTTGGTGGTGGTAATATTGACAGTGGGTGAGCGTCTTGTGCCAGTGATAGCAGTGATTCTAAAGCAGATACAGCTGGACTTAGAGATAGTGAAAGAGATGCAGGAAGCAGGTTCACACAAACTCTTGGAGAAAATACTGGGCTACTGCTTGTCCTCTCCACATGGCTCTCTTCTAATTCCTCTGGCTCTGTCAGGATCAGGTAAAACCAGAATGCACAGAATGAATCACTAAAATAGACACTCTTTATACCTTTCATTAGAATGGTTGGGCTAACAGACAAACGGAGTCAGTAAGTATAACTGAGGTGAAACGGATACAGAAAAGCGGATAAACATTAAACAAGCCGGGGTCCAAGGAACACAGAAGATGGGAGCAACGATAAACGAGAACCAGAAATGAATACCAATAAAGATTCCAGAGGAACGTGCTATTGGGCTAACAAGAAACACAACAGAGCAACAAGGAATGGGATTGGCGAGTATATATAGGCATGTTTTACTGCTCATTAGTCCATGTACACGTGGAATTGCCTAATATTCATGGAAGGTATTTGACCCTTCTGTTTTGACCTCTGAGATCATCTTTATGTGCCCTATTCAGTCTACCGAATTCTGCGTTCGGTTCAGCCGACCAAATTCAGGACTTCATTTGGTCACGTATATATATACTCTGCACGCAAGCATGTAGCATCAGACAGAACGACGGAGGAATCAGGAGAACAATCAGGTGACCAGAGGTATGCGGGCTGGAAGCCTGACGGACTCATCATACTCAGTCGAATAGCTCCTGGGTCAGAGATAAAAGAGCAATGTCAGCAATGGTGGGGAAAATAGAATTCTCATCTCTGGATTCATCACCATCAGCAACACCAGACATTGGGGACATTGGAGATATTTGCAGCTGCTGCCATTAATGTACGTACACTGTCAATATGGAGAGGAACAGGAAACAGAATCACACATAACACCCGTTATGGGGTCTTTATTCAGAAATGCAAATCCCCTAAATGCTAACAAATACTATAAAAATACCCATTAGCAATGAGCAGGTATTTAATCATTTTGATTTTGTAAGATCCAAATTTACCAAAAAGTGAAGTCTGTATTATTTATTTTACTTTATCCGGCACCAAATATTTCTGCCAAAGATGAACAAATAGATAGATATGTAACGCCATAATTGTATGTGCTAGTGAAGAGGGGTTAAGAAATAATAAATGAGTCCAGGCAGATTTACTGAATTAAGATTTACTTGTTTGATATCAATATTGAGTACAGTTCAGTCCATGCACCGTCCGTGTAAAAAAGGGAGGAGCTTATAGCAACGATATCTCGGAAGCTAAAATTGAGGCACTCTGCTCCAGTGTACAGCTCAATACAACCATGTGGACTTCTAAATGTAATGTTATTTTTCTGACCTAATAAATACAGATTTGTTAAATATATGGGAGGATGTAGACTTAATAGTTAAATTACGAGGAAGTGACAGTTCCCCTTTAAGTTATTTAAAATAAATCAGAAAACTGTAGTTTAAATAATTCAACGATGTAATTTTTAACATAATTATATTTTATGATTTCATGAAATATGAATCAGAACTGTGAGGCACATTATTTCCAAACTCAATCAACGGAATGAAAGTATTATAGCTGATTTATTTCAAATTTCCTGCACTTTTCATTTCCTGTGTCCACTAAGAGCAATCAGCCTTGACGGTCTGAAACAGAGTATGAAAATTATTATTAACTCACTGATCGCTCTTTTTAACCTTTATTATTATTATTTATAATTTTTTTTGCTCTTAAAGGGACATTGAAGTGGTCTAGGTCCCCGTAACCCAGCAATTGTAAGTATTGAAGTTTTTAATAAACTCAACCTCTAGGACCACTAGAAGGACTTCCGGACGTTAGGTGATTTTTGGTCGCCTAACTGACACTGAACATGTCAGTTAGGCAACCAAAAATCACCTAACGACCAGAAGTCCTTGCTATGCAATAGGACATCCAGCGTCATGTAAAACCTCATAGGAAAGCATTATACATGCTTTTCTGTGGGGGAAATACTAATGCGAGCGCGGCCATTGCTGGTTCTGGTGGGGTGTCACCATGAGAATGGACAGGTCCACCCATTAAAAAGGCATGACAGCCTGTTTGGCTGCTGACACGCTCTCTGCACAGTCCTAATGCCTGCTGCGCTGTTCAAGCGCGTCTGATAATACGCTCACGCTGTGCTGCCCGGCTACTGGACACCAGGAAACTAAAGCAGGATGGCAGGACAGGACCTTGAAATTGGGACTGTACTGCTAAATACAGGACTATTGGGATAGATAGTAATGTGCAGTGTATAACAGAGATGTGCAATATTATCTGTACCAGCCGGTTTGATTGTTAGCTTGGCACTGTAAGATAGTCGGAGTCCAGCTATGGTTACACAGGATATTATTGACAGACAGAAAATGCACAGTTGAAAACAAACCAATGATAGCCTGCCACATGCAGACTTTTAGGGGCAAAAAAAGTAAAAGTATGCACGTTAAATGATGACTTTGACATGCATCTCTGAACATATGTGCTCTTGGTATGAACAGAACTTTAAAGTATAACTGTCTTTTTAGTTCTTGCAATTGCTATTATTCACCTGATACTTCTCTTCCCGAACGAACCGCGGATTGCGCTGACGCAGGATGTCATCACTATCCGTTTCATATAGGCTTACTCTTTTACTTATAGGTCACTACTGTGTCCCCTAGGGAAAGTCCTCCTACAAACATACCATGGGCAGTGAAGGATGTATTGAAGGGATACAGCCTCTTCGTTAACCTCTCCACTATGAGACAGTTTGTTTTAAATAAGTATTATCACCTAAGCGTTTATTTAAAACATGAGGTGCATAGCTAGTGCATAAATGCAGTATAAAATAGCAATTCTGTCCATAAATTTGAATGATTCATTTGTCTTTTACGGGGTTTGAAATAATTTAGCAGGTAAGCAGAAATATTATTTTTGGAATGACAATAATAAGTAGATAAGAATAGAAAAATGCTTATGGGTATTAATAATAAGCCCAATGTTATTTTTATAAAGCTGAATTTCTAAAAATGCTAACTTTTTACCAGTGAGGCCCCTCCAGCCCAGCCAGCACCACTCAGGTCCTTCTTTCTTACCTCCCAATGTCAGACAATCCTTCCAAAATGTAACCCTTTGAAGGTTCCTCCAAGCACCATGACCACTTCACTGATTTGCACAGCGATTGGCTATTAAACGCTGAACATACAGAGTTTAACCCCTTCTGCTGTACCTCTGTGCTGTGTAGTTTTATTCATAAAAAAAACATTGGGCTGGGGCGGCAGACCAGCACCGCAAGTGTTTCTCTTTAACCAAAAACAGTGTTTAATGAAATATTTTTTGGGATGGAGTAACCGTTAAGGATTAGGTATAAGCCTAGTCTAGTTCCTGTATATAACGCCATCTACCACATTAATATTAAGTAGGTAAAGGGTTAAACTCTGCTGCAATGGAAACAATGTGTCACACATGCAGCACTATTTTATCTATTATTTGCTTTATTTTTAAATAGTTTGTTTTATTTTAAAGAGGTGAACTGGACAAAAGAAACCTGCCATAAATATTCTGGAGAGAGCCACGAAGGCCACGTGGGAATCCAGACTCCTTCTCACGTGCCTCGGGCAACATCAATTACGTTCTCAATGCATTATGTTTGCGAAATTATGCAGTCTGTGCTCTGTATTCCCCATCCTAATAATACATTATTAGCAATAACTCTCCTTAATTAATCTTGCTGTAGCTATTATTGTGTCTTTATTATCGTGATTATATTTGCTATTTTTATTAAGGAAAATCCTTGCAACCTGATTATCATCTTTTTTTAATTCGCTCCAGCCCACTCTACCACCCATGCTAACTGACACATCCAGGCACAGATTGACAACGTGTGCTTCATCAGCATCTCCAGGTTTCAGACTACATTTTGTTCTGCTTCCTTTATATATTTATTTTGCTTAACTTGTTTGTTTGTTAATTTATCTTGTTGTGTTTTTTTTTTAAATTTATTATTTTGTCAAGAGCCCAAGCCATTTCATCCTTCTTGCGTCCAAGCTTTCTCGTAGCTCGAGTGAAAATTTGTTAGTGACAATGCTGTGACCGAACACAGCGGAGCACAACTGGAAACATTATTTTTTTCCGTTCCAGTGTACACTCACGGTGACAAAGTACATGCAGGAGAAGTTAGGATTAATTAAAAGGTATCGATGTTCACTGCGTATTTCTAGAGCAGGTGCTCTTCTGTTTCATCTTCTGCACCTGACTTGCAGTGACATCTACTGACGGTGGGAAGAATAGATTTTAGATCCTTGCAATTTTCTGCTCAATGGTTTGCGAGAAGCGTGAAATGGGATAGCTGTTCCACCCAAATAATTATCTTAAATTAACATTTTCTTTCTTTCTTTTTTTTTAAGAGTACTTGTACAAAGTGTTTTAATACAAAGACACAAATGTGTTTTAGCTGTTACCTCAAAGGTCCTTATTTTGTCAGTTCATTTAGAGCAAGTTAAACTACGTGAATATTTATATATACATATCATATAGAGGGATAACAATATCTATTCAACAGCTGGCTATTGTCTAATGCAGGGGCACCCAAAATGTATGATACTTTGTCATTCTAAAGCAGGCCTGCACAACCTGCAGCCCCCTAGATGTTTTAAACTACAATTACCATGATCCCCTGGATTTCAGCCTTGATTCCCTGGCTATCTGTTTCATTCCAAAAAACATGGGTGTTGGCCAGTGGCATAACTACAAACCACGGGGCCCTGGTGTGAAAATTGCCCTGGGGTCCCCCCATGCGTCCACCTCCCCCCCCACACACACACACACACATGCAGACAAACAGATGCACATGCAGACACCCACACATATACAGAGACATACACACACACACATACAAACACACATACACACAGACACATACACACACACACAGAGACATACACACATACCTACAGACACACATGCACACACACACACAGAGAAACATATATACAGACATACAAACACACACACATATAGAGACACATACATACACACATACACGAACAGACACACATGCAAAATGTTTGTCACCCTCCTGTTTAAGTGCAGGAGGGTGACTTTCCCTGGGGTCTAGTGGCTCAAGCTGATGGGAGTCAGAGTTCCCACTCTGACTTCCTCCTCTCCTTCCGCACGGCTCTCTATGATTGCTGGGAGGAAGTGACTGGGGCAGTCACTTCCTCCCAGCGTCTGAAGTCATCACAGGGGGCCCGGTCGCACTGTAAAAGTGCTGCAGAGTTGACCGGGCCCCCTGGATAATCATAGCATGGGCCACCCAGTGAGCCCCTGAACACAGAGCCCCGGCGGTTATAGCGTATGGGCCGGGGCCATGTTACATAGCCGGCGGGCACCCCTGAAGTGACGGGCACAGTCGCAGCTGCGACCACTGTAGTTCCACCATTGGCGTTGGCTATCTGTTTCAATAAATGAATCATGGGCATTGGCTATCTGTTTCATTCAAAGAATCATGGGCGTTGTAGTTTAAAAACATCTGGGGGGGGGCGCAGGTTGTGCAGCCCGTTCTAAAGCATCATGGGAGTTCTATAACATCTGGAGATCTATCTTCTGGGCACCCCTAGTCTAATAGAATTTCAGCACTGGTGAATGTCAACCTAATCCAACATTCGTCATGAGTGGCATAGTACATGAGCCTTGTTTAAAAAAAAAAGTGTATTATATTAAAAAAAAAACTATAAGAAAATATATAAACATATGCAGTGATTATTCACATAATAAAACTGGAATACAATATAGTAACTAGAACGAAATTTGCTCATGCCGCGTGATTTATGGATTACGATGACATCACCAACTCTCCTGTAAAGTAGATTACTGTGAATATTTGAACTATTTGAACAATGACATCTTTTTCCAATTCAATGGCAAGTTTTAGCAAAGCTATCACAATTGTTTATTTACCTGTCCTACGCTTTTTTTTTTTTTACATTTTCCAAAAATTCCAGATGTTAATAGAAATTTACACTTTTATAACTTATAGGCTAGCTTAACCTGGTTACACCCCACTGGCTGTCAATCAGACACCAGGTCATGTTACTTCCTGGTTTGTTTAGCTCAGTGGAAGAGTCTGCAATTGCCCAGAGCACAAGACTTCTCATTGAGCAGCATTGGGAAGTCTGTGATTGGACAGTAACAGAAAGTCTGGGCAAGGTTAGAAGGGGATGGTTTGCAAAGGCAGCAGACTAATGAAATGCAAGTTAAGTTTAGATATACCCCCAATTTAAAAAAATGCATAATTAAATGTATGCAAGTTTTCATTTGGCTTATATCTACTAAACAGTGATATTTATTTATTTTCCATTTGGGCAGGGGAGTGTCCCTTTAAGGATCAACCAATGTAATGTAAAAACAGTTTCCATTTACTTTCCCTTTAAATGATTCCATATGACCATTGAGATCACAATTAAGGGGTTATAGTGTCTGTGGTCCCCTGGCACTCTCCTTCAGCTCAGTGTTAAAATGTTTTTAATGTTTTAATGCTAAACAAGAGTCCCCAACAGCCCATCCTATTTGTGCTGCTTGGGCTAGTGAGAAGGCATTAGCCTGAGAAGCAATGGGTGGCTGTGATTGGCTGAGAGTGTCAGCTGACCACATTAAGCCTTGTATGTACGTAGTGGGGAATCGCGATGCAGCCTAGCACAAATCTAAACCCATTTACCCCCCCAATAACGACAGACCACTTAGTATGGATGAACAGGCCACAGCATTTATTATCACAAACTAAATTACTGCATAACACATCCATAACTTTGTTTATTAAATCTCTTCTTTCTGTAACCAAAACATTAGACATAAATAAGCATAAATTAACATATATACATATATAACTCCACCCATAGTGTTATACAGTGACCATACCGTCCTTGCCAATAAACAGTGGTTCCTAATCACCACTTCGTCTCACCTCCCCCCTCATCATAAAAATCATATATTTCCAATGCCCGTCCATCAGCCGACCTTATCCACGCTCGATGGGCACGACACCTCAGGCAACCTTATGTTTAACCTTTTGAAGCAGGGGAGGTTGAGACCTAAAAAAACTTGTTCATCTCATTCCATATACTTAAACGTAACCACTAAAACTCAATTGGCAAGGACATACCCCCGGCTAGCTGTGACGAAATATACCAATAGGGCGGGCGGGCGGGAGGGAGGGAAACTGTTTGCTGGCCCGAATCCCAAGTGGCACTGAGGTAAGACCTCCCCCACACTAACTAACACAGAACATAATCCCACCCACACACTCTTTCCCAACCAATCCCATGCATCTATCCCCACACTCCAACATGTGCCCTTGTCCGCTTAGCTGCGCTATCTCCCCAGGGCCTTTTACAGTGCTTATTGATGGTATGAATTGGTTTGGTTAGAAGGTAGTGTGTAATCTCTGCCTTAGACAGTGGGGCATGGCTTTGGGTGGCCAGGGACCATTTTCTTTTTGTGTTAAATGAATGGCAAAACATTATGTGAAATACTCCAGGGACTATTACCAATTCAGTGAGGTGAAATTTTTACTTTGACTAGTGTCTGTTGAATTCACTGGTAGGGACAGTGCCATGGGACTCCTGCAACTATAATCAATTCATGGAGATGAAATGGCCATAGTGCATACAGTGTTTCTTTAACTTCAAGCTTGTTCAAAATAAAACGGTTAAGGAATTGTAAACGTAAACTGTCATTCTATTGGTTAATGCCCAACATTCTTTTTTAATTCCCTAAACATCTCTCAGCAGAGTAACAACTGAAAAATTAAAACAAGTACGAAAAAAATAGAGAGAGTTCTGAATATTCAATAAACCTATCCACGTTTATTGGTGAGCAAAGATTATATGCATATAGCTGAAGCTGTGTCGAAGGTAGATTTCCTGTTTTGATTCTGTATCTGGGTGGCTCGCAAGATTGATGTGCTTGTCAACTAGAGGTCATCGCGTTGGAACGTAGTTCTGGTAGAAACCATTGTGTATGCTTAGTGAAAGTCATTACATCTAATGTCTGTTCTGAAATGCTTGCGGAGTTAGTTGATTTTTCTGTGATCTCTTATCAGCAGACATGTGTCCACATATCAAAATCCTTATTACACATAGAGTACGAGCCAGATTTAGCAATGACTAGGAACATGATTTCTCTGGAAATGATGAATAAAACTAGATTGAATTGGGCTTTCATTTGTCCTCCTAGTTAGAAAATAAATAAATAAAATAAAATTTTGACTGAACCACGATGACATGAAATTTCAGAATTCACTCTGTAAAGATCATTTTGTTTGTTGCCCCTCGAGTGCTCTCCTAGGTAGAATACCTTATTCTGTGTTTACATAGAGGCTTTGGAAAACTGTCAGATTAGCATTAAATTTGATTTATTGAAGACATATCAACTCAATATCCAGACAAAGGTCAACCTGCAAAATTTAAGAGCTGTTTCGTTTGTTTTTGCCTCCTGTATAAAGGTTTCTTGCACTATATATTTGTTTCAAATTTTCATGCGGTAGACAACTGTTTTTCAAATTCCCGTTTTTCATGTTATCGTTGTCGCAATGAACAAGGCAGTTGGCAAACTGTATCTTCTAACATGCCAACATCGTACATACTTCAGTATAATTCTTGATATTATTGTGGGTCAATAATCTTTATAACATGTCCCGGATAAATCTACTATTTTAAAAACGTAAACCAGCCAGTGTAATTAAAATTGTGTCATTCCTCGCCAATACTGTCTTACTGATGAGTGGTGGGTCCAGTAGTACAAAGCGGGCCATGAGGCCACGGATTGCTCATAAATGTGCATGAATGCTCTGTGTATGAGCGAGGTTAACATCGCATGTACTGTAACTGCAATTGTCCTCTAAAGGCCGAGATAATAGCTGGTTTGTAAAATGACGTTTCATTATGTGACAGAAGCATTCTTACCATGTACATAGAGTTCCAGGCAAGATAATAGGACTGAGCATTTATTAGAAACCAGTCTGATTTCAGAAAGAGTAACTTTGTGCACTGTTATAGACACGGAAAGCTGCGTGTTAAAGATCAGAGCAAATGTGTACCAAAGAAGCGAGGACTGTTGAATTTTAAATGTGTGGAAATAAGAAAGGAAAACAGCGAATGGAAGAGAATTACACAGCCTCATTTCTGTCTTCATTGCTGGAACGCTGAGCATCGCGGAGAGAATATAAATCTGCTTAGGGACCTGCTCTGTCTGACCGGGCAAAATACTGTACAATAAAAGGCATATTCTCCAAAGATGAGTGATATCATTCCTTGTCGTCCGCTACAGGGCCATGTAAAAGCTACTTCTTACTCTCTGTGTGATTTTAAAAAAAACAACAAAGTATCAAACTGGAAAAAATACAAAGGAGAAAATTTTAATTTGTAGATATATCATGTTCCTTGTCCAGTCTTTCTATGTCAGAGATCGTGAGGATAAATGTTATAATCTGGAGTGATCTTTGCAAATAAATACTAGCTTCAAATGTTCCTGTAACCCTATGGAACAAGCGCAGCCTAGTGGAATGGGGCTTGACAGAGCTAGGAGGCGTCCATAGGGGGAAGGCCCCCTTGGATTGGGAGTTGGAGTGTTAAGGGATTGGCCCAGTATGAAAGCCATTTTAGAATTAGGCACTTTTAATTTGCTTACCTTGCCTAATTTGTCCCTCCCTCCCATGTAAAAGGGTAAGGGGTGTTAGCTCCCGTTTGGTCACAGCGGCAGGGCTAGAGAAAAAAAAGATAGGGGACAAAAAGGCTCTGGGTTAGTGTAAATAGAATAGGGCAGTTAGATTGCTGGTTAAGAGTTTGGTTAAACGGTTCATTATGAACTTAGGTAGGTTTCTAGCTTGTGGTGGCTGAGAACCTGGTGGGTGGTAGGGGTTGTGACGAAGTGCCCTTCGCCACTTGTGCCTGGAGAGGACTGCTTGCCCGCCTCTTGCCCTGTGACTATGGCCCCTGGGATGTATTGCCCTTTAAAGACATGATTTGGGTATAATGGATTTGTGTTGTGCTGCTGCTGGCCCTTTAAGAACCATCTGGGGACATACTGTGGAGTTACTGGGTGGCCACCATTTCCTGTATCAGAAGCACATGGTGAGAACAATGGATGGCGGCCATTTTAACTCACAGACACTGTTTGGACTTTTCAACACGGTGCCATCTCGCCAGTATTTGGTGCACAGAGACATCGTGCAGTGGTTTTGGACTATACAGCAGGGGACACATTATACAGTGATTGTTTTTCATTTAGCCTGTATATGTTCTGCAGAATCTGCATTAAACTGTATTTTCCAAAGTACTGAACGGATCTGGGTGAATTTTGGATATGTGGTTCACCCAGATCCCCCGGTTCCAAGGATATACTTTTTATGGGGTTATTGCATGTTTTGGGGTCCCTGTGTGTTTTATGAAACTGTATTATTTCTGGCCAGCAGATAATTGAGCTTTGTGTATTGTAGAAACTCAATTATCTAGCCTGGCCCAGAGGAGGAGTTTTGTGTTGCATAAATTGTGAGTTCTGTGTGCCAGTAAATCAGTCTTGTTCCAGCATTAAGCCTTGGCTCATGTTTGGGGGATTGGAGAAATACACTCTGGGGATTGCTATAATCACTATACTCCCCAGGGTATGATCACTAAGTTCTGCTAAGAGCTTGTTCCTGCTCTCTGGGGAAAGAGAGGTTCACCCACTGGAAGCTGGATCCTGGCCTTGGGTCCAGGGTGGGTGGAGACAGCAGAGACCCCAGCGCAGTTGCATCGCTGGAAGTGAGGTCTGCAGTGCTGATGGTGTCGGTTGGAGTGCTTGGAGTCCTCAGCAAGCGCTAGGAGCATCGATTGGCGGAGGTACTCAGTCGGAGTGCCAGCGTTCCGTCACAGGGGTATCCATGTATACCGGTGGGGGTCACCCCGGTCCCTGCTGGTCTGCTGCATGGTGGCCTTCGAAGCATGGCGGACATCGCAAGTCTCCACAGCGGCCCTGCCGACTCTAAGATGGCGGACGCACCCACACCTGCACCACGAGGCACACTGCATCACCCTACCGACAAACCCGGCTACATAAGCGGCTCATTGATCTCACTGGAAGCTATCTTTGCCAGATTTTGGGCCAAGCTGAGGGAACACATGGCTACCCCCACATCCTCGCCGTGTGAATACAGCTCCACAGATTTGAGTGGATGTATGTTGGTACAAGCACGGAGCTGGGGGGGGGGGTAGGTGGTAGAGAAGGAGCTAGTGTACCCAGGGTTATCCCGGTCATGGCCTGCTTAGGCCTCAAAGGTAGCAGGGGCCCTTCCCTGCAAAATAGTGCATAGCTTAGTACATAATGTGGTACTTAAATGGTGTATAAACAAAAGAAAATTCAACATTAAACTGTAAACTTATGCTTCGTCAGATATGCATATGTAAAAGGCTGGCTCCATGGGGAGCATGGTCCCTAAAATATAAAAAGGGTAAAACTTAAGAAAGGATAAACCGCCTCGATCTCCAATGCCTCTGTCACCCTGAGCTCCGTGTTCTGATGTTGAATGAGGAGGAAGCGTGTCGGACCCCAGTGGTATTTGATACCCTTTGATGACAATATGGACGTGAGGGGATGCAGTGTTTTCCGCGACTGTAGGGTCGGGCGGGAGAGGTCAGAGTAAAAGGTAATGTCTATCTCCTGGAACCGAAACAGGGGTTTTCCTCTTACTTCACTCATGATAGCAGCCTTGTCCTGGCCATTCTGGAACTTGATTAATAGGTCGCTGGTGGTTGAGGCCGTTGCTGTTGGAGGCTTGGGAAGATAGAACATCCCATCCAACATGATGTCCCTTGCTTGTTTGGGAGATAGAAGGGCTATTAGAAGCCTGCGCAGAAAGTGTGGTAGTTCTGCCTGGGTGATGCTGTCTGCGAGTCCCCTAATTTTCAGGTGTTCCCACCGTCTTTTATCTTCCATGGCTGCAAGCTGGTGGCTCAGTGTGCTGTGAGCTGTGTTAAGGGTTCCAACCTGTGTCTGCAACTCCAGGATGTGTGCTGCATGCGTTATGGTGGTCTGTTCGACCACGTCCAGGGGCCCATTGAACCCCTTGAGGTCTTCTCTGACCTGTGAGATTTCTGATAAGGTTTTGACGGAGGTCCGCCAGGTGGCTGGTTAGTATTTCCGTGGTGACCGGTGATGACCGCTTTTCTGCTGGCAGGATAGGCCTGGGTCGCTTTAATCCCAAATCCTCCATATTGTGGAGAGAGTAGTCATCCGATGCATCAGAGAAATCTCCCAGATCCGCCGCCATGTCTGATCTCCCGCACCATGTGGCCCCCTCAAGAGGTCTCCGATATCAGTGTAGAATCTGGGCCGATCCGATCGGGGATTTTTAGTTTTCTGCCCGATCATCTGGCAAACACCCTCGGGTATGTGTTGAGGGGAATACACCCCGTTTCTCCGCTTATTTTGGCGTTTTTCGTGCTGGGCTATCGGAGCTCATGAAGCCTGCGGCTGTTGCGGTTGAGATGTAGCTACGCCCCCCCTTCTTGATGATCTTTTATTTGGACAGTATTACCCTCCATATCATATTTTATTATTATTATTTTTTATTACTTTTATCCTTTTTTTTTTAATGAAATATACTCTTAGTATAGTAATTCTGACATACACCAAATTAATAATTTTTAACTAAGTGTTTCATCCCAGAAAATACTGCTCAAATTTACCCAACAATTCTTTCAACACCAATCCTGTTTGTACAAGGAGTCAAGCAAATATATTTTTGTATAATCTAAATTGTCATTTTTTTTTCTATGCTTAATGGAAATATTGTTGTGAGATTTGTTTTTATATATTTCCTTTGTCAAATATAATGTCCTCGTAGTATGTTTTTCTTTTTTTATATGAAATGCAAATTAGATTTACACTAAATAAAAATCTAAATTATTTCATCAATATCTTCAAATCCTCATTTAAATTGTGAGATTATACAAACTACTACCATTTTGCTGTGTGTGCTTTTACAGATGGGTTTTATGCTGGTTTGGGTTTTTGGGGGGGTTTTATGAGCCATGTATTCAATACTTTTTATCACATATATATCTTGTTTCATTTGTCATTGTACAGATAATAAATATGCCCCAGCTGTCACTTTAAATGGCTTCATCTTCATTCTGGGAGGTGCTTATGCCAGAGCAACTACGATCTATGACCCGGAGAAGGAGAACATCAAAGCCGGCCCCAATATGAACCACTCAAGGCAATATTGCAGGTAAGAAGAACATAAATTATAATGAAGCTGTATGAGAAGTAAACCCATGTTGTCTCTGATTAGATGTTCAACAATCCGATCCTTTAACATGGTTTCCATTACTTTCCCCACTACTGAAGTAAGGCTTACTGGCCTATAGTTGCCCGACTCCTCCCTACTACCTTTCTTGTGAATGGGCACAACATTCGCTAACTTCCAATCTTCTGGGACTACTCCTGTTAACAATGATTGGTTAAATAAATCTGTTAATGGTTTTTGTAGTACACCGCTCTTTTAATAACTTTGGGTGTATTCCATCAGGTCCCATTGACTTATTTGTCTTTACTTTTGACAGTTGAAATAGAACCTCTTCCTCTGTAAATTCACATGTAACAAATTACTCATTTGTCCTTTTTCCTAACTGAGGCCCCTTTCCTTCATTTTCACCTGTAAATACTGAACAAACATAGTAATTGAGGCAGTCAGCTAGACCTTAATCTTTTTCTATATACCTTCCTTCTATTGTTTTTAATCTAACTAATCCTTGTTTTACCTTCGTTTTCTCATTTATGTATCTTAAAAATGTTTTGTTCCCTTTTTTTACTGACTGTGCTATTTTCTCTACTGGGTGTGATTTGGAAGCTCTTGTAACTTGCTTAGCCTCTTTCTGCCTAATCTTATAGATCATTCTGTCTTCCTCACTCTGGGTTTTATATAATTACTAAATGCTAACTTTTAGTTTTTTACTATTTTGGCCACATCTGTGGAGAACCACAGTAGTTTCTTTAATTTTTTTGCTTTTAGTGACAAGCCTAATGCAATTTTCTGTTGCCTTCAGCAGTGCAACTTTTAAATAATCCCATTTCTCTTGGATTCCATTTAAATTGCTCCAGTCTGATGACTCCTTTACACATATTCCAATATTAGAAAAGTCTGTTTTTCTAAAGTCTAAACCTTTTGTTTTTGTGTGGTGTACCTCAGTCACTGTTCTTATATTAAACCACACTGACTGATGATCACTGGATCCTAACTTTCACCTACAGTAATATCTGATACCAAATCTCCATTTGTTAACACTAATGACAATCAAAAAGGACTCCCCATCTTCTAGGGTTGCTAAAGCAGGACACTTGAGGGTGGGTTTAATGAGCAATTCGACCAGTCATGCATGTATAGATAAAGTGAACTAAAACATTAATAATACTAATCACTGATTGATATGTCTGGACATATGCAGAACCAGTCTGAATACTTATCTAGTATTCCTGAGAACTGGACTGTCAGGGGAAGCAAGTGGGAGCTCACGATATTTGTCCCAACTAGTAATTGTGCTGGCCAATGCCAACATTAAAATGTGAACAAATACATTAAGTTTATAAAAGGAAAGCTCCAATAAATTAAACATTTTAAGGATAAAAATAAGGATAAAAATCAACACAACCTGTATAACAGGATAAAGTACAAAAAAACTATCTAAAATGGGGGGGGGGGAGACTGCATATGGTGTGATATAGTTTGAGACAAAAGAAAAGGGGAAGTAAGAGCACTCACAAAATATATGATTATATACAGGTCTGTCTCCCCAAAGGGGTAAATTCCATGTAAAGATGTCTTCAATTTGTAGATGTAAGGGATACACAAACAAACAATAAAATTTAACCTTTAGTGTTAGACAAGAGGAAACAGTCTAGGATAGATCGTAGATAATACGAGGCTGTTGCCGAGTGTCAGAGCTAGTGAAATGGTTTCTAACATTCTTAATTAAATAAGATTTGAAGGACACTTTTAAAATGATAATGAGCAGTAGAACACACATGAGGTCATGTGATGAATAAAAAAGAAAATAATGATTAGTAAATAATAGTAACCATAACTATTAGCCAAAGTAATCTTAGGGTGTGAATATAACACTTATTACACAGCTGTACAGCATAGAGTTCTCCAACAAACTTCAGCAAGTATTGTTTAGCTGATTTAACAGTTTGAAGTATTCACAGCATTTAAATCATGCAGTCATACTAAACTACATTATTGTTATGAGTACACTACTGTTGGCAATAGTACATACACTGTACAGCATTGCAGCCTATAGCTGCCGTTCTTTAACACATTAGTTTGTTGGGTTACCTTACTAACCGTTATTTTCTTTTTTATTTAGTTCCAGATTAAAAGCTAAATTTTATAATCTTGGGAAATTGGTAATTAGTTACTATATTCTTCCCATTCTGTTTCTCTCCTGAGAGAGGGAAACTCACTCTATTAAGATAATTTACTTATTCCTACTTTTCTCCTGCCTGCTCTCTACTTTTGTATTTTGGTGAAGAAATTCACTAGGGGTTAACCCCCACTTAGGAGAAATTTATTAAAATATCCCCCTTTCCCCCTGTTTTTCACATGAGTAAAAAAGTATTTATACAACAGAGAGAGGACAAATGATTGCTGATGGTCATTAATCGAGCAGAGAGTTTAAGAACGGATACATAGTTAGAGTGTAGGTAAGTAATTTCTATGTTCTTGGATGGGGATTGGAACTATTCAAAACTAAATACATGTTCACAAATCTTATTTACTCCTCACACAATCGCATGGTCAAATTGCCAATTTTTTACACTGAATATGTAGTTAAAATGGAGCAGCACCAAGATCGATATGGACCACCTACTTGTTGTCAGGCTAGGAGATAGAAGAAGAGTTACAGTGTTTATTCGGGTTGCATTTCGTTGATATCAATACGTTTCAGCAATTTACTTGGTTTATTTCACTCAGTCCATTTGTTCATTGATAGTACAACTAGCGGCCAAAGTCAATGTACTGAATGTCGGCAGTTGTGGACACATAATTCTTTAGCTGAGATATTAGAATTTAAGTTAATATATCATCAATTGATTCAAGAAAGGAGGGGGGAGGTTTGTCACAGGATGCAGCTGTGGCTTGCTTTCATAAACTGGGTCCCTGCTCTCTTCTCAAGCTGTTTTTTTACTCATCTAGTGCCATTACAGAGAGAACTTAAAGCTTTTGCATATAAGGCTGATCCCACCCTATAATTTGATGCTATATTTAAGCAGACTAACACATCCGAAGAGGTGAGGCCTATGGCAGATATTCAGCTGTGGTCTCCTTTTGTAGTCCGGGGATGAGTTTTATTGAGTGTCGAAGGGATTTACATAGGAATGGCATAGCCCTAAAGAAGTAATGAAAAAACAAGTGAGGGATGGTTGTATGAGAAGAGAGGAACATGTAAGGGAAAGGGTAATTAGAAGAAGGGAGAAAGGTAGAGAAAGGAGGATATGTGGAGATGGCCAAAAATAAAAGATGCATGATAGGAACAATTCTGATGGACAGACAAAATTAATAGAGGGGTATTGAGGCAAATAAAAGGGGTAGTTGGTCACCTGGTAACATATTGCCATCCAACCACCAACCTAGTAATGTTCACTATCCAGTCATACCTCAAATTATTCATCTTCATCCAATCACATACACAGAACGTTACATATATGTACTGTAAAGAGTAACTGAGGACCCTGGCCTTGGGGCAGCAGAGAAGGTGAATTTAGCCCTGCTTGCACTCTGAATGGCCGATTGATCTTGCTCCCTTTCCTTAAGGAATTGGTCATTTTTTGATTGGATAAACCTTCCAGTTTTCCTGTTACAGAAGACACGATGTAAAACTATCAATCAGACTGACTGGCAGATAACAGCTGGATGTCACATTGGCAGCTGAATTGCCAATTCACAGCTTGTCTGTTTGTAATATAGAAGAAGGGATTTTCTCTTAATATTTTAAATTAAATAGTGTGTTTCTCCTACATTAAAAAAATAAATATATATATCCAGGGACGTATTAGGCGGCATTTTCCAGGAGGCGGCAAAAAAAGCCGCCCCCAAATGCCCAGGGCAAATGTCTTGTTAGCCTGGCGGCTAACTGACATGCCAGGCGGGCTGTTGGGCGGGCGGCTGGCGAGGGAGCACTTCCCCTGCGCGGTCTGCTCAGCTCCCTCGAGCGCTGCCCGCAGAGTGAGGCTGGAGCCGGAATATAATGTCATATTCCGGCTCCCGGCATCACTCTGCGGTGCGCGAGGGAGCTGAGCAGACCGTTCAGGGGAAGTGCTCCCTCGCCAGCGCTGCCCACCCAGCAGCCCTACTAGACCCCAGGGAGAAAGAGAACCCCCCCAGCAATCCCAAATGTAAGGAGGCTGGGGGGGTCAAATTAAAAAAAAAAAAATGTGTTAATGTGAGTGAGTGTGTGTGTGTGTATGTCTGTTAGTGTGTATGTCTGTTAGTGAGTGTGTCTGTTAGTGTGTGTGTGTGTCTGTTAGTGTGTGTGTGTATGTCTGTTAGTGTGTGTGTGTCTGTTAGTGTGTGTGTGTCTTTTAGTGTTTGTGTGTCTGTTAGTGTGTGTGTGTCAGTGTGTGTGTGTATGTCTGTTAGTGTCTCTGTTAGTGTGTGTGTCTGTTAGTGTGTGTCTGTTAGTGTGTGTGTGTGTGTGTGTCTGTTAGTGAGTGTGAGGAGTGTGAGTGTGTCTGTTAGTGAGTGTGTGTGTGTCTGTTAGTGAGTGTGAGTGTGTCTGTTAGTGAGTGAGTGTCTGTTAGTGAGTGTGAGTCTGTCTGTTAGTGTGTGTGTGTCTGTTGGTGTGTGTATGTCTGTTAGTGTGTGTGTATGTATTTTAGTGTTTGTGTGTCTGTTAGTGTGTGTGTGTCTTTTAGTGTCTGTTACTGTGTGTGTGTGTGTGTGTGTGTGTGTGTGTGTCTGACTGTGTGTGTCTGTTGGTGTGTGTGTCTGACTGTGTGTGTCTGTCTGTGTGTGCCTGACTGTGTGTGTCTGTTAGTGTGTGTGTCTGCTGTGGTGTGTGTGTGTCTGTGTGTGTGTGTGTGTCTGTTGTGGTGTGTCTGTTAGTGTGTGTGTCTGTTGTGTGTCTGTTGGTGTGTGTGCTTGTCTGTTGGTGTGTGTGTGTGTGCCTGTTGTGGGTGTGAGTGTGTCTGTTGAGTGATGTGAGTGTGTCTGGTGGTGTGTGTGTGTGTGTGTGTCTGACTGTGTGTCTGTTAGTGTGTGTGTGTGTCTGTTAGTGTGTGTCTGACTGTGTGTGTGTGTGTGTGTGTGTGTTAGTGTGTGTGTGTGTCTGTTGGTGTGTGTCAGTGTGTGTGTGTGTGTGTGTGTCTGTTAGTGAGTGTGTTTGTCTGTTCATGTGTGTGTGTTTCTGTTAGCTAGTGTATGTGTATCTGTCAGTGAATGTGTGTGTATTTAGAAGGCGGGACGGGGGGGAAGGGTTGGCTGGGGGGGAGGGGGCCGTCTGAGTTTTGTCCTGCCTAGGGCAGCACAAAACCAGGATACACCACTGTATATATCAGAAAATGTAAAACCATAAAGTGAGTTCCATGCCTGCATTGATGCGGTTAATATCCTGTACCGTGAGAACTACAAATGGTATAGATTGTTTTAACCCTCTGAGTGCCAGAGGTTTGCGGAAATCATTGTTTTGCAATGTGTTCAGGACACATTGTTGGTTTAGAATGCTTGCCTGTTTGTTTGTTTTTTTGTCTTGCTACTAGCACAACTGTGAGTGATGTTTGTAACTGTCATGGGATACTGTGCTGTTTGAAGCCCATGCGTACAGTCTGCTACAGATTCCCAGTGTGTGTTAGCTGCACAGCGAGATTGACAGTAAAATGAATAACTTCCACACAATGAATTAATAGTTATTAGCATCCATCGGGCTCCCCAAAGCCCATCACTGCATGGATTATTCAATCTCTGGATTTAGAGAATATCAATCCAGATGCCAGTGATACTTTGTATTCTGCATAACTAATGATACATAGAATTATATAAGCCAGTTCCTAAACTTACCCAACTTAACCCCTTAAGGACCAAACTTCATGTGTCCTTAAGGGTTTAAAGGACCACTAAAGTCACCCAAACCACTTTATCTCAATGCAGTGCTCTATGTGCAGTGGTCCTGTAGGTTTAACCTTGCAATGCGGTTTTGTAGAACAGAGTGAACTCTGATAGTCCTGCTATCAAACACTGCTCTTAGGAGTGCAGCGTTTGGGCGAACATGCGTAATAAGCATTGTATATGACGAGATTGTGGAAATCCCAGCTCGCATGCTGACATCGTCAGACGCAGAGAAGGTTGCTGCAGTGAAGTGTGTCGTGCTGAAAACGAGGACATTAGTGTTTTTTTACTTTAATTTTTAGCTGCAAAGCGAATATAGGTTCCCTTTAAAAATAGAGCTTATTTTATAAATACTTCTTACTAAAGAAGTTGATTAATTTTTATGTAACGTTGATTCACTGATTGATTATATTTTCTGCACAAATGACCTGTCAGTGCGCCAATTCTTTTATGATATATTTATATACAAACGTGATGCTAACAAAATATGAAGTGATGCAAAACTAAAGTCAGGAAAGCAGGAGCTCTAAGCCAATTGACTATTTACATTGAGGAGGGGCCAGGGCACTCATAGCTACCTGCAGTGGTTATGGTGCATGGAGTGTTCCTGTAAAATTTATTTAAATTGTGTGTACCTTGATAGGAAAAGGTTATAGGTCCACTGTAAAAAAAAATTTCAGCTATCTGAGATATTTTGATAAATGTTGGAGGGATTTTGATAAAAGTTAGGATGGGGAAATTTTGTCGTTGAACATATGCAGCACAGTGTTTTGTGCCTGTCTTGTACAAACAATTCCTTTGCAATATGAAAATGCTCCTTTATTTATTAAAGAAGAAATTCACCCAACAGCATAATGCAATCTTACGTTATTTTTGTTCTGAAGAACATTCCTGTTCTGAATGTAGACTGAAACTTTGGTCAATGTTCCATGGGTGCAGTTTCCATCATTCTTCTTATTTATTTAATTATTCCCAAACTAAGACCTTAAAAGTTACTATCCTCTGCAAGCCATAACATTTTGACTGGTGAATTTGTACTCACCAGGGTGTATGTATGTATATATATATATACACACACTATGTGGACAAAAGTATTGGGGCACCTGAGCATTACACCAACAGGGACTTTTATGACATTGCATACAAATACAAATACAAAAAAATTCCAAATACATAGACATTAATAGGTAGTTGGTCACCTAATTGCAGCTATAACAGCTTCTCCTCTTCGGGTGAGGTTTTCCACAAAATTTTGGAGTGTTTTTGTGGGATTTTCTTACCCATTCAGTGTTCGGTGGGATTGAAGTCAGGGCTCTGTGCTGGTCAGCCACAAAGTTGGCAGCTTAGCATTCTCCAAAACATCTTGTTATGTTAACGCATCAAGACGTCCCTACACTGGAAAAGGGCCCCATACCGTTATCCCTTCTCCACCAAACTTTACAGTTGGCACAATGCAGTCGGGCAGGTAACGTTCTCCTGGCACCCACCAAATTCAGTATCACCCATCACACTGCCAGACAGAGAAGCACGATTCAACACTCCACACAACATGTTTTCACTGCTCCAGAGTCCAGTAGTGTTGTCTTTTTCACCACTCGATCTGACGCTTGGCATTGTACTTGGTGATGTGAGGCTTACATGCCTCCGCCATGGTAACACATTCCATGGAAATTCCGCCGCACAGTGTTTGTGCTAATATTCATGCCAGTGGAAGTTTGGAACTCTTCAGCTATAAATTCAGCAGAGAGTTGGCAACTTTTATGCACCATGCGCCTCAGCACACTGTGACCCCACTCTGTGACTTACGTGGTCTTCCGCGTTATGACTAATTTGCTGCTTGTCCTAAACACTTCCACTATGTCTAGCAGGGATGAAATTTCACAAACTGACTTATTGCAAAGGTGACATCATATCACAGTATTATTATTTTATTATTATTATTACTGGTATTTAGTACCACAATTGAATTCACTGAGGTCTTCAGAATGATCCATTTTTCTCACAAATGTTTGTAAATGTGGGCTGCGTGGCTAGGTGCTTCATTTTATCCACTTGTGGCAATGGGTCTGATTGAAACACTTGAATTCAGTAATTAAGAGGTTCCAATACTTTTGTCCATATAGCGTATTTATATATACATGCATTTTTTTTTCAATCTCTAGATTTGGACACACACAACCGTTTGCATGGCAACCGAACAAATGAATCCATTTATTTGTTCCCCCAAATAGTTTATTAAGTACCATAAAAGCTATTTAACCCCTTACATGGTGAGAGTATATAAATGTGACTGATAACGGTGCATGCCAGATTTAATATATTACAGCTAAGCAAATATCTAATCGAAAAATGATATATTTGAAATTGCTTTTCAGCAGCAGAGATGGAGGTAATTTTATATGGTGAGATTTTAAATGTCATTTCGTGCAGTCACGCCAGTCTTTCCCAAATTATGGACTCTTACATCAGTCACCTCATGACTGCAAAGAACTTAGTATATAAAAAAATTTTTTTACAAAAACATAACTTTCTCCTTTGGATTAGTTTTGTGCAATATTTCTTCGTATTATTAACTGTCTCCGAAAAAGGTAGCAATTTTTTGTTTTGTTATATTGGTCTTGAAATGACTGGATAATTATTTATTTTGGGCAGATTTAATGAAAAAAATCAAAAATTTTGTCCAGAGCAACAACTTCAGAAAACAAATCTATAACTCAGCTGAAATGGAATTTTGACTTGTGATTGAAAGTAAAAAGCTTACAAACTCAGAATGTATGTTCACCATTACACACGGTGAATAAGGTTATAAATCAATTCATATTTAGAGGTCTAAATAAAAACTCATTACTCGTGCTACGGTGAATCACCCATTACCGTACCCTAACGGCATCACGGACAATGCAAAATATCATTGCTATCTTCAAATCACTGCATGTGTAGAAAACAATGTGAATAATACACGTATTTGCTATATCCCGACTTGATAACCCACGTCAAAAAATTCTCTGGTATCACTAAAAACCTAGAACCACTATACACAGTGTTTGCTAGATATATAAACATGAAAGTATAGCAAGTGCCACTTACCTTTCCTACAGTAATTACTTGCTAAAATAAAACAACTTGAAATTTGTTATTTGCGGACTGTCTACAATGTACTTATTTTGGAGTGTCTCTGTGCTTTAGTAAATGTTATTACAAATCATTGATTTTTCTTTTTTTTATTTCTTCATCAGTGCGGTGGTTCTGGATGGGAAAATATACGCAACCGGTGGAATTGTAAGCAGTGAGGGACCTGCTCTCGGAAACATGGAATATTACGACCCAAAATCAAACACATGGACTCTTTTACCCAACATGCCTTGTCCTCTCTTCCGCCACGGATGTGTAGTCATAAAAAAATACATTCAAAGTGGTTGACAAAGAAAAAAAAACTCTTATGTACAACCAGAGCATTCTCCCTTTATTTTTTATTTTATTTTTTTTGGTTACCTTTTAATGGTGGACATGCAAGTTTAACCATATATTTCCCTGCTTTACCAGCATTTTTTTTTTTTTAAGAAGTAGAAAAAAACAAAAACAGAACATTTGTTTCCTCCACATGTTTTTGAATAATGTCTACATTGAATGTAGAAAATCATCCTCACCTTTGGGTGATGTCGGAGCGTTGGGCTCCTCGCTATGTATAATACTGTAAACAAATCAGGCGGCAAATTTGCCACTAGGTATCGTAGTGGCAGTTGTTGTCACACTAGTCCAGGGTTGGGCAACCTGTGGCTCTAGGCTTATGTTATAACTGGAGAGGCTCGGGCTTGCCAAACTTGGAACTAGGTGCAATAGATCCCCATATTTTTTATTCGGGTGAATGGCGATGGGTTGAAGATCTGTATTTTTCTCCAAGATATGAGGGTTGGAATTTTTTGTGGGTGATTTTTTCATAACTGTCCTATTAGAATCTCCTTGATGAGAATGTTCTTAAAAGAGGATTTTTTTTAATATTATGTTGACATTTTTATTTTATCATCGCTTCTTCTCACATCACATAGCATATAGTTAGCTACCAAGAGATAAACAAAAACAGTTTGTCAAAATTATGATGCTAAGTATGAATTTTGTATCATCATGATATGCAGATAAGTTATCGATAGATGTGCTTTGTGTTTCTAAAACAAGCTATCGTAGATCCACTACAAGTCCATATTAAGGAAACTAGGTGTTCTGGTGGTTCTTTCGAAGCTGGTTTAAGAAGTGCTATTAAACAATCATCAATTTAATAATTATTGACAAAGTGCCACTGATGGAATACGTGAATGATACCAAGACTGGCTATTTTCAAAAGACTCCCTTATTGTTACTGTAATATATACTGAAATAATATATATATTTCAATGCTCTTAACTACAGAAAGGTCCAGATGAGAGTACAATAAAATAATGTAAGGACGACATAAAAAATACGTTTTACTTTGATATGACTAAATCACATTTGCAACTGCAGCTAAAAAGATTGATCAAATTAGATTGATTACCAGTTAGTGGTATGTGCCAGCTGTCAATATGTTATTTGTTGCTTCCAGTAGTTTGTCCACAACATATCTGTCTTAAAGTATATTTCCTGGTAACAGCTCTGGAATAATTCTTACGCATACATACTAAATACATACATATTGAACCACTGAAAACTCAACGCTGTACTAAACGAAAAAAGGAAAAGAATTGATGGGTAAGACATATTTCCATTTTTTTTAGAATAGGTGTAAAAGTTTTAAAAGGATTATGTTGATCAATGTGCCATAAAACAACATCAAATTAGGAAATTAACGAGAACTACAAGTAATATTATGAAGAACACATAGACTGTCCTAATTCAAGATCAGAATATCAAACTGAGTGCACCTCAAATGATAACATAAGCAATAAACGGACAGCTTAATTCTATGATGAGCTAACATATAAATTAATGCATAATAGTACATATACCAAAAATTTGAGTTTAAAAGAAATTCAGTATCTTTCTATGGCCATTTTGGTTTTGTCCCATTAACCGCTGCCCAGAAACATTGGCTGTACAAATGCCACTTGTGGTATACTCAAACTATAAGTGGTCATCAAGTACAGTTTTGTTAATGGAGAAAAGAATAACCACCGCAGGCTGAGAATGAAGGCGAATGGATGAGCTTAGAGTGGCACATTCTTTTTAAAAAGCTAAAGAAGAAAAATGTAAACCCACCCAGTAAAACTTACTGTAACCTTTAAATGAAGACTTCGGGCACAGTAACCACTTCATCTCGTCTTAAACTGTTATACCATTTTCGAAAACCGTTAAACACTGAAGATGTGTCCCCAATTGCTGGTCTGCTGCCTCTCCTCGTGTGCTCTGATTAATGTGGATACATTATCTGGAGCAGCGAAGGGACAGGAGCGATACACTGAGAGTACCAGCACCTGAAGTTAAAATAGAGCCAAGCCACTTTGTGTACCATAACCACTTCATTGAGATAAAGTGGGCTACTGTGCCTGGAGTGTTTGGTTCATAATATTAACTCACGCAGTATAGCTAACTGTTATCTCATCTTAACACGGTTCCTATCAGGTGGAAACATAGAGCTGAATAAATCAGAGTAGTAAACACAAATATTTCAGTAGAGACTGAATATGCAAGTATTCTGGGACTTAAATTTCTTTGGAAAAATCTCTGATAATGCAATAATATCTCATAATATCAGATATGAATCTGCATTGTGCCACAACAGATCAATAGTCAAACACGACTGCGTCTTTTTAACCCCTTAAGGACACAACTTCTGAAATAAAAGGGAATCATGACGGAATATTTCCGTCATGTGTCCTTAAGGGGTTAAAATAGTGCCTGCCTTGCCTGTTGTAATATAAGTTTGGGTACACATTTATTCACTTAGGATATTAAATTGTATTTAGCTTTATTGATTACAATCCATTCAAAATAATAATGCATTCATTACTGATTAAGGCACAATAAGCTTCTTTTTTTTAGGCACATCTACAAGCCATATATTATGTGACATCTGGTACCTACCGACAATTGTTTGCATTGTGTGACCTTTATATCAGTTTCAGTAAATATTTTATTTATTTATTTTAAGTATTAAGACAAACAGTTTTTTTTTTTGTTTTAACAATTTTCATTTTTATGATTAGGCCGCAAACTGTAAAACGTTAGTCTTCCTATAGCCCTTACATTATGTGATTTTTCCATTATTTTATATACCGGTATATACCCAGAATATAGACACACTGAAAATATTTCAGATGCCCATTGAATTAGCTGATTTGTTTCTTCAACCTTTTTACAATTGTAATTATTGAAGCTAAGTTTTGACAAAATGAGAAAACAAGTATATCAGAATGGGGATTTTTGGTAAATGGTTTATAAATTGTCTTAATATTAAAACTCTGTTTTTTTTTTTTATTTAGCTGCTATAATCTGGTTCAAATGAACATGTTGTTTATAGAGATTATATTGTATTGGAGAAAAGTCTTATTTTAAATGATCTCTGTGTGGAATCTCACGATGCTTAAAAAATGTTGAGTTTCCAAAATGATATAAGTCTCACAGCCTTTCGTGGTCTCGATATATTTTGGCCAAAAACTATATTTTCCCTAAGGCCCTACAATACAGAACTTCTGCTGCTTCAAAGGTCCATCTTTCTTACACAAACCATTTACCTATCATAAAAATGTTGAGGCGGCCATGCCCTCAGCAGACAGCAAATGCATAGATCAAAATATAGTCCAGAATGCATTGCTAATTGTACTTGGAGGGATAGCCACGCTTTCCATAAAACTCACAATAGTTCCTGTCTACGAAATCTTGTTTTCTGGCGGTACCGTGGGTTATTAACACTATTCTACACTGTCATGAAATCTTACTTTTGTATCCCACCCACCATGGCGTTTTATTGTCATTAAAGGGGTACTATAGGCTCCCAGTCCCCTTGACCCTGCAATTGTAATTAGACAGCCACTAGAGGGGCTTACGGGTGGTTAGGTGACCAAAAGTCACCTAACTGAAGCTGGACGTCCTCCTGCTTTGCATCACCCAAAACCCCATTATACAATGTTTTCCTACAGTGGACGTGCTAATGCAATCGCAGTGCTCGCCGCACATCCACATTAGGCCCACCCGCCAGTTGACACAGGCCGAGGCAGAGCCTGAACCAGTGCCGAGGGACATCAGTGCTGGAATAAAGTATGTGACAGAAGAGATTTTTAACCCCTTCTACACCACAGAGTGGGGTCCACGAGGGAGTGGGACACTATAGGGAGCTATAGTGCTAGGAAAACAACATTTTTTTCCTAGCACTATAGGTTTCCTTTAATACTCTTTTTATTTTGTCTATGAGTCATTGCATTTCTGCCAGGAAAAAAGGGCTTTTTTATGAGCCCATAAAACCATAACCCTATTTAGTGAAAACCGATAGGGTTATTCAATATAGTGAGAATTCAAAGTGAATTTCAAATTCAGAGCCAGAGCTGCTGAACCGAAAGCTCAGCTATCTGACTTTGAGAAATGTTCTAATTCGGCTACTTTGACCTTGAATTTGAAATTCACGTCAGTTCTCACTCTAGTGAATAACCCTGTAAATGGCATCATGATTCCCATGGTTTCCAATTGATCATTCATACTGCAGACCCAACAATTTACTATCTGGAATCGCAGCAAAATTGTGCCATTTAATAAACAGCAATTTTGGAGTAACTTAAAAAAACCAACAAAAAACATGCAAATATTTCACCTTTTAGAATGTACTTTTTTTTTGCATTTTAAGATCAGGTACTCTTCAAATGTTACTTTATGCAAAGAATATTTATGTTGACGTATAATACCTTTATTCAGATCTAATGGTTTTGTATTCTATTTGTCATTAGACATTTAAGAGGAGAATGTGATTATGCGAAAGTATACACAAATGGAAAATAATTTCTAAAACTTTTATCTGTTTTGTGCGGGCCAGTAAAAATATACTAGAATGTCATCTTTATATATTTATGGTTTACTCTAAAAATATGTTTTTCCTATAACTGTTGATCAATAATTAACAATATATTTTGAATTAATATGTTTAATTATAATATATTTGGGAATTCTGCCCCATGTCTTAGCATTTTGAAATATTTAGGGGGAAAAAAATTGCATTTTTTTAAAACTGATGATCAATTTGTGAACATATATTAAAGTGACTTTATCTTCCATAACAACCCTGAGTTCTACAACTGACAATGTATCAATCAGATTCCGTGGAACTTTTGGACAGACTACTTATTACACACCACTCAGTATTATCTCTTCTAGATATACGGAATTAGATTTGCAATATCTTACAACACAAAAATGATTATATGAGTTTTACCATTTGATTTGCATTAATCAATTTGTTAAGCTTCATTAAAGGGGACCTTTTACTTGCCTCACAGCATTTCCACTAGAGTTTAATATTATGTTTTAGTATCCCTATATTTAAGAAATATCTATTTGTCAGGTGAGAAAAAATTATCAAATATAGAACTTCACACCTTTTTTCCTGCAATCGGGCGCCTCCATTTTAGCTCCCTGTCAATCATAGTTACAATCTCTGTCCTTTGCACCTGACACTCAACATAGAGAAATTATACAGAGAAAACGAGAAATATTTCTATTCCTATTTGCAATGTTTTTCCCTGAATTTGGGTTGGACTGAACTGGATTATGATGTCATTTGCTAAATCTTTAATATAAATCTCAAAGAAAATGGAGCATTTAATGAGGAAAAAATGGTCAAAACACGTTATAGATGATTTCCAATGTTTTATCCCCCATCCAAAAAGTACAGTTCCCCTTTAAGAGTTTATTTGTTAGAAGGAAAAAAAAAAAGTATTCCTTTGTCCAAGACTTTCACATGTTAATACATTTTTATTATGTGGTTAATGCACAATATATTGCCCAAGAATTCCATTGGCGCACCATCTAGGAAACGGATTAGCTATTTATCATAAACCTTTGACTCTTGGTTAAAAAAAACTTGTCTACTCCAAGAATAACTCTTCTACTCGATGAGACCCACCTATCGTCTGGAAGATATTTTTGAAATTGCAGAAGAGAAAATCAAACAAGCAGGTTTTTCATGGACTCCTGGAAAGAATATCTGTTATTCTGGGTGTGAGGGATTTTAATCATTTTTATGCATTTTTTCATGTAATATTTGTTCTTTATATAGAAAAAGCACAATTATTCAAAGTACCTTTAATGTACTACTAAGACGTAATTATCAACTGAAAGCAACAACTTCAATAAGCCTGGACTCCTTCTTTTTTTTTCGTCAGGTCAGTGTGTGTTTTACCTCCAAAGGAGGTGTCCATATACAGCGGGAGCAGGAGATCTGCCCCTCTCCGGCTGACAATGCTGGCAAAGGATCATGGGGTGTCTTGTTAGTTTCATCTGCAGCTGGAATATACATCGAGCTTAACCTTGACAGACAAGAGACAAAATTGAATACACAATATCGGTTGCATTTTACTCACACTGTATCAAAATGAACTATTTCTGTGAATAATTATTAAAAAAAAAACAGGGTTATCTGTAATGGTACTGTACATAGTTTATGTTAATGGTTAAAATCTTGTTATATTACAATAAATATATTTATAGACCTAGACTAACGACTGTATTTTTTTCTTTATATGTATTAGAAATACAGTAGATTTTGAGGATATAATACGCACAACTCTTAAGATTTTAGGTCAAATTATATATAGTCAATTTAAAAAAATTCTTTAAGTCAGTACTGATTTCAATTTGGCGATTATGGTCTTCAAATGTGAATTTCACTATGAATTCACCTGTAGTGGTTATAGTATGATGAATCTATGGGAGGAGCCGCCTTTCATTCATGGTTTGAAGAAAACAGAGGAATCCCCCTTGTGTTTAAAACCAACTTCACTAACGGTTTTTCAGTAAAATTAGAATTCAAACAACATTTCTAATTTCCATGTAGCCGAACTGGAAGAATCCTACAAGTCAGCTATACTTTCAATATGACTACTCTGGCCTTAAATGTGAAATTCAGTTTGAATTCTCAAATTTGGTAAATCGTCCTGTAAGTATAGGATATAAAGTGAAAAGACTTATGTACAAGACATATGTTTATTTGTTTTTTGACTACGAGTGCAGCAAAGACACAAGTTGGTAAATCAAATTTTGTTCGGCTTTATTGCAGCACAAAAAGTGGGTGTCCCCCTCCACTAAAATCGACTGCAGTATTATAGGAGTGTAAAATCCACTTGTGAATTTCTCTTATAGCAAGATCTAAAGAAAGCTAAACTGTCGTCGCAAAACGAGATGTTGCAGCTTGCAAAATAACAAATGTCGGGCCTTTAAAAGCAAAACAGTGCTAGTAAGATCTCATGTCGAGCAAACAGAAATAAATAAATAGGATCAGCATTTCACCAATTTATTTTAGACAGCCTGAGACACTGCCATTGTTCATATTGATGCAGAAATTACCTTTCATTACAGCTTCAAAGTCAAGAGTTTCGGTTTTGCTTTAAATGTAAAGACTTCAATGTCCTCTGCCGCAAAACATCCTAAATTATATTTCAAGAAAAATTCAACATTTATTTATAGGACGCAGTGTTATAAAGTACTGCAGGGAGAATGTTTGAACCTCCCACATATTATCAACACATGTTCAGCACGCACACAGTTTTGTCAGGCGCTAAAAAAAAAAAATATCCTGTCTCGAGGAAAATAAGAAACTTAATTTAGCATCATTACAGCCTGAGCACCAAGCCTATCCTCCTGTGTATCTTGGTAGGATGGAGGCCAGATGGTCACACTCTACTTGATGGTCTGTGCTTGTCAGAACATTTTACAGCAAGTCTGGTTCAGGCAGTAGGAGGACAGGGCTGGCAAAGATAAAGCAATCCCAGTAAAAAAACTTTCAGAGGGCCAAAGGTCTTATACAATTCCTGCCTGCTGCTTCACTCCTGCAGTACTGTGCCCAGAGAAGTATGAGGATCGCACATGGGGCCCTAGGTGTCCGCCTTATGGTTAATCCTGGTCTGACTGTGCCAACACAAAGTTTAACACAGCTTTTAATCCGCAGAATGATCCCGTCTAGTTGTAGCTTTCAATCTCGTTATAATAGTTGCACAGAGTGCCATTGCCCCCTGCCCCTCTTGCCAGCCCTCCTTAGGGCAGCAAGTTAACAACTTATAATGAGACTCCTTGCAGTGGTATGTGAGCATTTATCTGCAAATCAATACTTAATCAAGGCAGACCCCAGCTACCATCGCCGAAACGGAGATTACATCAAATCTCTGAAAATGTAACAATATCAATAGGTGGGCATTGTGTTACTGTTGTAGTTAATTTTGCATTATTCTCAGTTCAATTCGTGTTAGTAATAGATATTAGCTCATACCTTTTTTTTCCTACTTGAAAGTTTATTAATATTTTTTTCAATTTGATTATGGCAAACCATGTACAGACATAAGTCATAACAAATCCATTTCCACTAGAGTTCCTGTTCCTGTTACACGTGCCCAAACAAGACAGTCCTCTTGTGACCACCCTGTTCTCATCAACCTTACTATCCCTAAAGGTGTGTGACAAACTAACATCCATATTCCTGTCCCTGGTTAACACACTTTTGGAGAGTTATCTCTCCATACTTGGAGAACACATAATATCATTACTTTATATGATATTTTCTGACCAGAAAAGGTTACCCAAAACAGAATTTTAAAAAATTTCTACAAGCACTCGACTATTTTTTATGTAATTCCCCCTGGGCCTGACCTGCCTGACCATGCTCTTCACACAATGTGCCTCCTGCCATATCAATATGCAGTGTTCCTCCAACAGCATTACTCTTGGCAATGTTCTGTTAAGAGGATCTGAGAGATGGACCTGCTTAGCCTCGTTACAGAAGAGGACTGGCATTCCCTCCTCCCCCCCCCCCTCTATTAAAGGGCCTAACCCATTGCACATTGCTTATTGAATTAATATATAAAATAATAGCAAGATGGTATATGGTGCCTGCAATATTACAACACCGTGGGTGACAGGGGGACTGTTGGAGGGGGAGCGGAGAGAGCGAAACACGGCTGCACACATGGTGGAACTGCAGTCATCTTCGACCCTTATGGAATAAGGTCTTTAATATGGTACACAACATGACAGGGATCCAGATAACCCCTAATCCACAAACGGCACTACCTAATATATTCCTGCCACATATGCCCAACCCTCAGAAACAAACTCTATGCCACATATTCCTAGTGACTAAAAAAATCCATAGTCACATTTTGGAATTCTGACAAAACACTCACTTTGAATGGGGTAAAGGAAACCATTCAGGGGATTAAAATGTGGGAATGTACGTCTAACGCAACCACACGCTTTCTACCCTTCAGAACATTTGGGACCCGTTGATAACATGGGAAAATGTGCATTATTATTATTATATTTATATTTATATTGTGCCAACAAATTCCGTAGCACTTTACAATGGGTGGACTAACAAATGTGTAATTGTAACCAGACAAGTTTGACGCACGGGAACAGAAGGGTTGAGGGCCCTGCTAAATGAGCTTACATGCAAGAGGGAGTGGGGTAAATGACACAAAAGGTAAGGGAAGTATTCACTGAAGACTTAGTGTGGGGTTGTTGTTTTTTAATGACAGTTGCAGGGATGAATCAGTTGGAAGCCATTAACAGTTTAATTGATACGCTTTTATGAAGAAGTGGGCTTTTAATGATTTTTTGAAGGAGTGGAGACTGGGTGAGCATCTAACGGAGGAGGGAAGCGAGTTCCACAGGAACGGTGCAGCCCTAGAGAAGTCTTGAAGGCGAGCATCAGAGGTGGGAGTACGGACAGAGGACAGACGTAAGTCTTCGGCAGAGCGTAGGGGCATACTTGTGTATTAGGGAGGATAGATAGGTGGGAGTAGCATTATTTAAAAGCAAGAACCGGAATTTTATATTGAGCCCTATATCTTACGGATTGCCAATGCAAAGACTGACAGAGGGGTGAGGCATGGGCGGTGCGGGCAGGAAGATAAACCTTGCCGCCGCATTCATCATAGACTGCAATGGGGCAAGTTGCGAGCACGTGAGACCACTGAGAAGCAGATTACAGTAGTCAAGGCGAGAAAGGACATTAATCAATGCACCGAACTAGTGAAATGGAAAGAGCTTCAAACTGGGTTTTTTGCCTACTTTTGGATCAATAGCAAAAAAAGATCTGAGAGAAGCTGAACTTGATGGAAAGGTACAGATCCGTACTGCTACACAAATTCAGCCTGGGCAGAGCAGCCCACTTTGAGGAGCTGGGTCAGACAGGGGGCACGTTTATATTCGTGTGATGCCCCTCTAGAACATCCAGTGCTCTGGAGTGGAGTTAATGTCCTGTGCTGCATTTGCTAGTGACTTGTCTCTGGTGTCCTCAATAGTGGGATACCAGAAAATAAAAGTGGAACAGGGCTGTTAAAATGTGTTGTAAGTATGTGTGGATGCTCCCTGTGGCGTTGTGTTTGGAGGATGCTTGTACAATTGCATGTGTGTAGAGAAGACTATTTGTGTTGTAGTGTGTGTGTAAAGGGGTCTTTTTGTGGCGTAATGTGTGGCTAGGGAGTGTATTGTGTGTGTTTCTGGGCTGTAAAGTATGTGTGTGCATGTTTATAGGGCCTGTAATAGTGTGTGGGCTAAGGGGGTGCTGTTTGTGCATGTAATGGCTGTATTGCGTATGTATATCTAGGGGATGCCAGGGGTTGCATTGTGTGTGTATCTAGGAGCTTTAGTGTGTGTGTGTGCATATAGAGGTTGTAGTGTGGCAATGTGTGTATACTGTGTAAATAGGGGTGTAGAGTGTGTATAGGAGCAGGGCCGGCGCGTCCATAAGGTGGCACAAGCGGCCGCTGTAGGGCGCACTGGCCCAGGGGCGATAGAATAGAGTGACTGGCAGGAGGTGGGCGCACAGGGCTCCCTCCAACCTGTCACTCTGTGTAGCATGGCCGAGCAGAGCAGTGCACATCGCGGTATATAAACTTATGTTTCCTGTACCCGGCTGGACTGAAAGGAAGTGCTCACTGGGAGTAGGAGGTAGGAGACACACTGGGGACCAAGGGGGGCAGAGAGGGGCACTAAGGGATGGATGTAAGAAACGCTATGGGACAGGTGAGGGGAGGTTAAGAACACTAGGAGACAGGGGAGAGGGGAAAAGAACACTATGGGACAGGGGAGGGGGAATACTATTGGGCGGTGGGAAAAGAACACTATAAGACAGGGGAGGGGGAAAAGAACACTAGGGGACAGGGGGCTGGGTAAGAACACTATACAGGGACAGGAGGTAACACTAGGGGACAGGGGATGAGGGGAGAACACTATGGGAGAGGGAGGAAACACTATGGGACAGGGAGGTGGAGAGAACACTATGGGACAGGGGAGGGAGGAAGAAATGTTTTGTGTATATATGGATCCAATGAGTGTGTTTGGATAAGTCAGTGAGTGATAGGGATAGGAAGGGAAAAGAACACTAAAAAAGAGGGTATGGAGAGGTATGGGAGAGAAAGATGAACATTAAGAGGGGCACTAAGGTACAGAGGAGGGAAGGAAAAGAACGAACAATGGGGGGACCACTAAAAGAGAAGGGTGAGGAACTCTAAGAGGGGTGGGGGAACATTAAGGGGAATGGGGGCACTAAGAGAACGGTAAGGGGGGGGAAAGAGTACCACTAATGAACAGGAAGTGGGGGGTCACTAATGGACATGGAGCAGAAGAGGGAGGAACACTAAGGGACATGGAGGGGAGAGTGGCAAACTGGAGGGCCTGAGTGGGGAGAAAATCACACAGAGGAACATGAGGGGAATAAAGGCACACAGATTGGCCTGGAGGTGAAAAGGTTCACAGAGGGGCTGGGGAGGAAAGCAACACACAGAAGGGCCTGGGGGTGTAAATACAAAGAGGCCGGGGATGAAAGAGACACAGAGGGGCTGGAGAAGAGGAAAAAGAGACACAGAGGGGTGTGGGGGGGATAGACGGGCTGGTGGTGAAAGAGAAACAAACAAAGGAGCTGGTAAGAGTAAAAGACACAAAGGGGCTGGGTGAGAAGGAGACTTACAAAGGGGATGGGGGGAGTAAGACACACAAAGGGGGTTGTAAGAGATACACAAGGGCGATGTAAGACACAATGGTGAAAAATAGGGGATAAGACATTTAAAAAAGGGGATAAGAAACAAAAGGTTGGTTAAGAGGCACACAGGTGAAGATGCTTTTTTTTTGGGGGGGGGGAGGGGCACAAAAATCATCTTTACCTGTGTACCCAAAAATCCTTGCACTGGCCCTGTATAGGGGTATACAATGTGTATTTATAGGGGATATAAAGACATCTGTGCGTGTATGCATAGGGAGTGTGAAGTGTGGCAGTATAGCGTGTGCAGGGCCGGACTGGCCCACCGGGATACCGGGAAATTTCCCGGTGGGCCGTCGGCACCTGGGGCCGGGCAGCCAGCTGGCTCCCCTGCGGC